>LR990612.1:12101738-12701738 GCA_905147815.2 Phalera bucephala | reverse complement strand
CAACGGAGCATGCCCTTTCTCATCTTTACACCGATACTATCTTTCATACCTACTCGCTGCCTTACTATGCTGTTGCTAATGCGGTCGGTCAGCTTCACTCCGCACACCTTCCGCAGAGCTCGCATTTCTACCGCATTTATCCTACTTTCATTCTCCTTCTTACATACTCAGCTCTCGCTACCATATAACAGCGTTGGGACAAGAACTCCGTTATGTATGGCAAGCTGCGCCTTATGGCTTAAGTGCCGGCTCCCGAGTAGCTTTCCCATCGCACCATTCACTCTGTTCCCTGCACTCAGTCATTTTTGCCTTCGTTTAAAATATATCACCCGTGAAACAGGGTGGACTTATTTCAAAAACAAAAAAAAATTCACAACGTCACGCCTACATTCCCCAAGCGGGAGTGGCAGAGGTGTACGTGTACACCAACTATTTGCCGTCGATGTTAGGCCCCATCTAACAGGGGGACACGTCATTATAACACGCATAATGCCAGACTTCCGGCTAATACTGGAAGTTTAATTACCAAAAAATTTCATTTTGTCCGACCTAGAATTCGAACCCAGGGCCTCGTGATCGCTACGCGCATAATTTACCACTAGACTAACGAGGCAGTCTAAACTATTGTAGACCCAAAACGAATACGCATTGTATAGTAATTATGTGGTAAGAAACACAGAGCACATCGTAAGGTTATCTGTAACTCTGTATCTCAGGTCCTGTGGAGTGCTCACGAGGAGGATCCGGAGTGGGGCACCTGGCCGGGCATGCCTTACGTGTGGTTCGCGAGTCACTGGCTGGCGATGTCCCATTCTTGCTACAACCCAATTATATACGGCTACATGAACGCCAGATACCGACGAGGCTTTAAACAGGTAATTATTAATATACCTTCAAGGTTCTTTTTACCACGTTCATAATTGCCCTCGTGGACTTCAGCCTCCACGCAAAGGTTTATTTGGGCAAGCTTTCAAACACTCGCTACCTACAGGAGTTCAGGCCCCACAATTGTTTGCCATTCCTTTTGGTCCTAAATCACTCCTAAACCTTATACTAATCTTCACATATCGAGCCACTGATCTGCTCTCTCTTTATAGACCTCATTCCATTTCATCTTATAGTGTACGAACTAATAAATATGTACTTATTGATGAGATAAATAATTTTTCAATCAATGTTAAACTCTTTTATAAACTGAAATAGGTTTTATAACATTAATTACGAAGACTCGCGATTGACGTGTTACTAAAAAATATTATGGAAAATTGAAATTACCATCTATACCCAATAGAGTCAATAGGAATAAAACCAAAGTAGTGGCATGCAAAACAACGTTTGTTTATCGACCAACGACGACATTTGGGAAGTGGTGTTTGAAGACATTCGGTACTATAAATTTTTCTACATTAGCCCTATATGAATTTCAAACAGTTTCCGTAATAAGGGGCAAACAGGTAAAGCCGTTTCTTTAATGCCAATTCACCCATAGAACAAAGTACTTCTTCAATCCGTAGGTTTACCCGAGTAATTAGTTGTAGTTAAAACATGATATATGTCGTGCTTCGGCATGTTAGGCCGTTAGTCTATCAAATAAGTGTCGTCTTAAGAAGAAAAAGAGAGGATTTTTTACGAAAATGGATTACATCTGAACTTTTGTATATAGTTCACAGTACCCACATATTGATATAGAGTTTGGATATAGAGTTTCAAAAAGAATGAAAACACTTTCTGGCTCTTTATATGATATTTTTTTTTAATTTAAATGGTACTCAAACCTATATTACTAGTTTTGAAAGGTGCATATCACCTACGTCCATCTGTGAATGATTTTTGACCTTGAATTTCATACATTATTGTACAACCTTTCTTAGTAAACTGCCATTGGTTATATTTCTTGTCTTGGAGGGGTTGTACAATTCGAACACGTAACAAAAAAGTATGATATCGGGAAATGGGTTTTAATTACAATGGATCTATGTATTAAACACTTGGGTATCGAAGAATTAACCACTTTATCCGTAGGTTCTTGATGAGATCATTTGTACGAAGATAAACGCCTCCAGCCGGTTATTCCAGCGTTCCAGCGTATGCGAAGGAGTACCTTTGTCCGGTAAGAATTTGACCTACCTAAGATATACACAAATGATGATATTAAATATGTAAACTTTTATATTTCTATTATATTGAAAAAGAGATGTCATTTTATTTTTCACTTATTTTTTTTTATTTATAGAACGTGTGCTTACATACAATGTATGTATGTTCTGCTGCAGTATTTCGTGTAATTACGGACTTAAAAATTCTATTTGTTCTCGAATTAGTCGACGCTTGAGCGAAAATTTGGTAAATGTACTCTCGTGTGAAAACGCGTCTACATGTTTTACAGATTGAAATGGGTCAACTCATTTCTATTTGTACCTTTTGTGGACTTGAAATGTTTGGGGGTTATTTTTGTCCCAAATATTACTTGTATTTTCATCTTACAACCATTAGTGAGCACTTTGGAAAATGTGCCATGTCATGGTTACCGTCCGAGTTCAGCGAATATAATCGAGCGAGTAGGTTTTTTTTCTACTAAGTTACGAATGTACGGGTTTGGTAATATCAAAAATGAGCCATTTCCTTGTAGAAAATTATTTATCACTGGTGTTACTGTATTCTTATGTGTTTGCATATAATTTTCCGTAGGTACAGCGGTTTTTTTATGACCACATTATGAGATAAAAATTAAGAAAAAAAACAAATAAGCTACAGCCAGCCGGTACAGAATTGTTTGAGGTAAAGACAGGTAACATATGAATGAAAGTCGGACTTTTGATTTTATATGAAAACAAATACATTAGAATAACACTTATAATATAAAAACGTATAATGTAACATTGCATGTTATCGTGTGTAGCCTTTAAGGACGCTATGTGTGTAGTGCTTAATTAGACAAGCCACACTTCAGAATAAAGTAATAGGTTTAGGTAATGAACTGCACTAGATTTGGTGTAACTTCTTTTGTCAATTTCCAGCTTTCCTTCTCTTGGAGCCGTATTTAGCCTTACATATCTGCTGCAATGTATTCTGATAAGATGGTAGAGTCTCGAGGGGTTATTTTTTAGACTGTTCGTAACAATCATCGATCCAACCAAATGGATGAATCGTTAAAAAAGAAAATTAGTTAATTAATTTTACTTCATCGGCTCAGTTGATCGGAATGGACAGCTTGGAATGTAAACTAAGCACCGTGAACTCATGCGAGGCGTGGCAGTATTTTGCAATGGGCGATCCCGAAAGCAAAAGTATATCTATACATATAATAAAATTGTAAGGAAGTGGTGTCTGTACATGGAATATTTTTAAGAAATAATAACCCAGGGAAATCATTCTATCGATGTAGAAGCCAAGTCTACATATTTTGGCTTTTGGGTCTGTTTGTCTGTCTGTCTGTCCAAGGGTTGAACCATCATAACGCAAAAACTATCAGGCGGATTTTGATGATTTGCAGGTGGTGACCTTAAAATGTTTTATCCCGGAAAATCAAAAGGTTTTTCCAGAAAAGACGAAAATGAGTGGCACATTGAATTTTTAAAAGGACACGTTACTCCAACTCTGTTTGATGGATTTTGTGTGGAAATTTTGTGTGATTGTAGCCTGTACTAAATATCACAACTTTGTATACTTATATTTACGAAAAATCTAATAGTCTCTAGCCTGGCCTCCCTTTTCCTCTTTACAGATGACTGGAAGGCTAGGGACCTGTTGAAATGGTTCTATAACGAAAATATACTCAATTTTAAGTACACCCTTGTAAATACTTTTGCAAAACAAAGACCACTTGGTTTAAGCGATATAACGTAGACTGCTTCACTTACTTTGTCAAATAGTCGCAGGTACAATTTTTTTTTTACAATCCCCGCACAGCGCACGCGAATATTGAATTGGAATTGATGACTTGGAAATAAATACAATATTTTAAGCGCATACGGGCATACTAAAAATATGTTTGTTTGTCCGTGTTAAAATCAAGAACGGTGGAACCGATTTTACATAGACTATCACTGGAAAATGGAGGATTTTTTAGAGATTGTTTACGCCTTATTTTTTAGCTCGGGAAATGCGAGATTCCTGGGGGATAGTTGTTTTTATTTTTCCATAGTACCACGGCTGAATAGATTTAAGAGAAACCAAATATGGAGGTGTCTCTTAAGTCTTGGAATAATGCTATCCCGGTCAAATTACGAAATAAACGCGTGCGAAGCCGGTAACAGCTAGTTCTATAAAATAACATATTTTTTTAGATTTTATCGTGTTATTTTTTATTGACTGCCTCGTTGGTCTATTGGCAAAGCGCCGCGCTTTGTGATCACGAGGTCCTGGGTTCAAATCCTAGGTCGGACAAATGTAGTTTTTCTAACAAAAATTCCCAGTATGGTCCAGATTACATAGGACCTAGCATCGTTGGCGTACTCCTCTGCCACCCACGCTTGGCGCATATAGCCCCCCGCATATAGGCGTGACGGTGTGTGTATGTGTTTATTTTTTATTTTTAAGTTCCCGACGTTTTGGTTCGACAACGTGACTACGGGTCCTGTGTGTACGTCTTTATGTTTAAGTTCCCGACGTTTTTGTTTGACAACGTGACTACGGGTCCTGCAAAGCATTCGAAATGCCGGGAAACGTAAAAATCTAAACTAAATCGTAGAAAAAATCCGAAAAATAGTTTTATTTCATGTGTAGGTAATATTCGCCTTAATCTAAGAAGTTATTGACTCCTATGTGAACATATTTTAGTTGGCGTAAACAGTACTTTCCTTTGACAGAAATGGTTGGCGTTGACGGCATGTCCGTCAATCGGCGGCGGATGGCAGGCTGCACCTGTCGGCTGTCGAGGAACACCTCGTCGAACAAGAGCACGAGGTGCAACACGTGCACCTCCTTGCGTCAGCTGAAATTATTGACCTCGCCTGCTGAGAATGCTAACCCTGCACATTTGGATTTCGCATAAATCGTCTAATTTGGGGATGTTCAACTTTCTAATGCTCCTGTTCCACTTGCAACGTAGTACGTTACATAAAACACACAGATGTAACTAATGTTTATTGCGTTTTATAGGGCCTTGTTAAAAGCGTATTTTGACGCCGGCGTTAAAACTAACGTCAGCGCATCATTGTATTAGCTATTTATAGTTTCGGCACTGGTGAAACTCAGTATAGCTCATATTTTTTCAATTTGACAAGTGGCAATTGTAAAAATTTGTGAAATTTTTAGTTTTGTATCTTTTGAGATGTAATTACCAAGTTTATGCAGCGTTCGGTTCGGTCAATCTAGCATGGGGAACTTTTGGAATTTTCCTTTTCAAGCGTCCTTCGGGAGGCACGTCCCTAACAGCCCGGCTGCCACTTAATGTGGTAGTTAAGCCGAGTTGGAAACTTTTATAGGCAGTTTTATGATGCCTCCGCCAATCCGCGCGGAGTCTGCATGGTGGAGTATGGCTAATTCTGTCTCAGCTCGATTTGTGAGTGTAGGCCTGTGCCTAGCAGTAGGACAGTATATGCTAATTTATATATTATCTATTGAGATAATTTGGACAGGGATATAGGTTTATTAGAATAAAAATTAACGTGTTCCTGTGATATTATAATTTTAAATTTAAAGAGTGGACTGGTAGGTACACTAAAATATATGCTGACGAACTTAGAAACTTTTAAAATTTTTTGTCAACTGTTACTTTATAATAAATTTAATAATATATTCGGGTATGAAATAAAACTATTTTACGGATTTTATCGCGGTTTATTTTTTATTTTTAGTTCCGTATTAGTAGTTTGACGTTTCGAGTGCTTTGCAGCACCCATGGTCACGGGAGGGACGTCGAACGAACGGGAAACGTCGGGAACTAAAAATAAAAAATAAACCGCGATAAAATCCGTAAAATAGTTTTATTTCATGTGTCATATTCGCGTAAATCTAAGAACTCAATATATTCGGGTATCTTTAACAGTATGTTTTAAGTAATATGACACAGTTTTAATTAAACTTTGTAATAATTTCTAAAAGTAGATGAAATCGCATTGTTCAGCGGGTGTCTGTTTAATGAAAATGTCGACATTGCTAAAGGCAATATAAGAAGACACAAGAACGCATTGGAAGAAGTTCGTGAAAATTACTCACGAAGACGATGAAATGATACATACAATTTTACGTTAAAGGAACGTTGTGGAGAAAACGTGCTGTTACGTTGGTCTTTATTTAGTAATTTTGTAGCGTGAAAAGGAGGGCAGATCAACTAAATAGCATTATGCTAACACGTGTATCGTAAAATGAATAGTACGACAAGGATCTTTTTGTAGGTTATGCGAGATTAGTGGATGTAATGAAACACTAAGTTAAGGATTTAAAAAGCAATGTTCACTACATTATCCTTGTTTATCACTTTTATATTTGGAAGCAATGCGCCTAGCTCTTATCACAAATACGAATATTAATTGTAAGATGGTGGATGGCGGTTTTATTATGAAGTCGATTCAAAACTAATTATTGTAGATTGATTTTTGCAAATAGAAACAAACAAAATCAAGACGCCCCTCACAAATTAATAGCCAATTATATAAACTTAAAATCAATTTTAATTACTTAAACAGAACACATATACTTCCAAATACTTACTGAGAAATTACAATATGGCCCAACATTTATTACATGGACTAGGAAAAACCCAGAAATCCCTAATCAGGCCATTGAATCAATCAATTATGTTATCAAATTCAAATCAATAAATTTATCTTTTAAGCATATGCATTTAGCAATTGATATCATTTCCAAACTATACACTTTTGTTAAAGTACACTCATTTTACTTCTCAGTGTTTGAAAAGTAAATCAGCCAGTTGCTCACCTGTGGAAACATAATGTAATTTAATTACATTTTTCTCAATCTGCTCTCGAGAGAAGTGATACTTGAGGTCAATATGTTTTGACCGTTTATGACTTGTCGGATTGTTAGCTATACTTATACAGCCATTGTTGTCTTCATAACTGATAATAGGTTTATCAATCTGTATATTTAAACTGGCTGCTAAAGACTTAAGCCACAATGCTTCCCTAACTGCTTCAAATAATGCCACATATTCAGCTTCAGTGGAGGAGACTGCTACTGAATTTTATCGTGTATTCCAGGTTATCGTGCATTTGTCAAAGATCTTAAATAAATACCCAGTTGTAATTTTCCTGTCATATGTATTATTACCACCCCAATCTGAGTATACGTACCCACACAAAACGTTATTGTAATTACACTTTTTGTAACACAATTTTAAATCAATTGTGCCACTTAAATACCCGAGTACCCGTTTGAGACATTGCCATAATTCTTTATTATTTTTGTGTGTGTACCTACTCAGTATATTTACACTGACGCTTAGATCGGGTCGAGTGCATAGCTATAACGTTTCGACATGGAGCGTTAAATTTCTCCTCTGTGTTTAATGCGTTATAATTTGGTTTATTTTCTAGGGTAGATACAGGTTTACATTCATGCATATTAAAATTGGTCAAATCTGTTTTGATGTATGCACTTCGATCTAAAATAATTTGATCACCTTCTTCAGTGATTTTGATACCGGGAAACCATTTTATTTAATTTGAATCGGTCATTTCAAATGTACTCTTTAAATATCTTTTGAAATTGTTCATCGTCACGATATTACCGCATACTAATACCAAATCAATCTGCCTACCCCGCAAGGGATCTGGCGTGAGGTTATAGATAGATAGATAATACCAAATCATCGACATATAGTACCACGTATATATTTTTATGTCGTCTCACGTCTCCTTTATTTAGCAAGTAAATACACCTATCAACTGATGAATTTCGAAATACTTTTTCAGTAATTGTTCTTAAACCAATACTTAGTCCGTATAATGCTTTTTGTAATTTAGAAACATAGCCTTCTGTACTTAGTACGCTCTCAAGAACTCTCATATAGATTTCCTCTTTTAATTGGCTACTTAAAAAGCTGTCTTGACGACCAAATGATGAACTAATAAATTAAATTGATTCGCGAAGCTAATTATGAACCTAAAAAAAGCTATTCTAGCAACAGGCGTAAATGTGTCATCATAGGACTATGATACGAGTAAAACACTTTCGGCTAAAGCCTCTGGCAACTAAAGGCGGCTTAAATTGAGGATATATATAATTGAGGATTTCCAAATTGATCGTTTTTAACTGTAAAAATCCATTTACAATCCACAATGTTTTTGTTTGTAGGTCGTGGTACTAAAGTTCATGTTTTATTTTTATGTAAAGAATTTAGCTCATTCCTAATCGCACTTTCCCATCGACTTCTATCATCTCAATATTTAATTTCATCAAATGATCTTGGCACTGTGCATAAAATAGACTGAGCGCACATCGAATAATCGTCATTATCATCAATTTTTATATGACGCAGGGGAATGATCTTCGATCCTATTACTCCTTCGAAGTTCAGTATTTTTATTTGTGTTTTCAATATTATTTTGTAATGTATTATCAGAACGTATATCGCTATGTTTCGATTGAACTACTGTATCATGATTTACTTTACGAATTTTAGCAGGACATTCAGCATGTCCATCAGATTTAGAGCCATCTGATTTATTGCTGTCAGAGTTTCGAGTCTTGGTTGACACTGATTTTGAATTACCGTAAATATCAGCTTGGTCATGAGAATTTTCAACATTCTTTTCAGGCATCCACGAAGGCCTGGACTGTAAAAAATTAGTCTTGTCCACAAACTTTGCCTTAGTACTTATCATCAATTGCCTTAGTAGTTTTGTTGTGTACGTAAACCGTTGAACCGAAAACCTTTAAATATTTGACTTGTGGTTTTTATTATGCCACATCTGGTATGGTGTTTTTGAAAGGGCCTTTTTAGGGCCTTGGTTGGTGTCAAATTTATCAAATAAACAGCAGTCAAAACTGCTTGACCCCAGAAAACTTTATTTAACTGAGCATCGTTTATCATTGAACGAACTTTTTCTGTAATAGTCCTCACCATACGTTCAGAAACACCATTCAGCTGTGGAGTTCTAGGAACTGTCAAATGGTAAGTTATTGTCTTTTCATTTCAGTACAGTAGCATTTCATATATATATATATATATATATATATATATATATATATATATATATATATATATATATATATATATATATAATCAACACTTTTGGCACGTGGCCAAAATCGATACTCACACTGTCATCAAGTGATATGTCACTTCATGTCAGTTCGCTGAGATTGCTGGAGTTTTCGTTTGGAATTTATTTTTTTATTTAGTTCTATCATTCAAATTGGTTTACTGCGTCCACATCGTGCAGCTTCACTACATTTGTTGAGCAAGTGCGTGTTGTGTCTCGAGTTAGTTACACTATGCGGATTCAACTGAAAAATATTTTTCTGGAAGTAAGAAAATTCATTCAAGGTTATCAATGCCATCCAAGTGCGAAAAGATCCTTGTCACACTGTATTTCCAATTCTATTTTGTCATGTGAACTGTTTAGACTAAAACTATTTTGAATTTCTTGAAATTATCCAGCATTAGCTTACGGTACGTATTATATAAATTTAAACTGACTGATTAGATATCAACCCACGTGTTTATTGGGTGTAGCAGTTAAAGAATATTGTGTATAAAGATTTAAATTCCGTTATCTTTAATTTTAGGATAGTTTATTGCATTTGTATCATGGGTACAATAAAGATTACCAATAAAATCGATTAGGGTTTTTGCCAGGCAATGAGTGATGTTGCTTTTACTTCCGGAAACTCGTGTTGAATAATAATGTGACGTGTGAAATATTAACCATAATATATTCGTGTAAGTGCATGAGTGATGGTAATGGTAAAAAGCGATAAACATAACTTTCCAGCTTCCTCAAGAAAAAGTACAACTTTACTTTTTGAGGTAGCGGCATTTCTACAATTTCATTACCATACTTTTCTTTGGGGATTTAAATTCATTTAGAAAAAGGCTTTATGTCCGAAATTAGCAATAATGACTCAACTTTCTAAACGGTTGCAATTACAAAAAATAGCCGGACAAATGCGAATAGGCCTCGCGCTCTGGGGGTTCCTAATATACTTGACCTAAATTTCAACTTGATACAACATAGATAAATTTCAACTTTACCTGTTCCTGAAAAACACGTCTTAACCGTTTGAAAGACAGACAGACGAACAACAAACTGATTCTATAAGAGTTCCGTTTTTCCTGATTCTTAAAGGAACTTGAAGGAAATTACAAGTTTGCTTGATTAGTATTTTATGTCACTTTCACAATAGTTGGCTCTATCTAATAATTCTGCATAAAATAAATTAAGAAAAATCTTAAATGATATTATACTATATTACACATATTTTGGAAAAAACAAATATTTTAGTATAATGGAAATTATATTTATTATTATATAGATATAAATAAAAAACAAATTGTAAGTCGTTAGCAGGTTACTTGTGCAGTAGCATTAAGAAAGTTGATGCGGAAGTAACGATCTACCAAACTATTCTATACAAATAATGAACAGGCCCGTACGTAATCTGTACTTAGCGACGATTATCAAACCAAGCAAAATTATCAAACCAAGCAATGGGCATTGTTAAACCAGAAGGCAGCTTTGTGGCGGAAATTCCTTTTATGTACCTACTTACAAAACAATTATGTGAGTTAATAGTTTACTGAATGAATCTATGTCATGAAATAAAACTATTTTTCGGATTTTATCGCGCCTTATTTTTGATTTTTAAGTTGCCGACGTTTCGAGTGCTTTGCCGCGCCCATGGTCAAGTGTCACATCCATGAAAGATGCAGGATTATACAAGCTTGATTGTGAATGTGGTCTCTCTTATATAGGACAAACAAAAAGACCGGTAAAAACTCGGGTTAAATAACACATAGCTAACCTAAAACACTGTCGCTCAAAGAGGTCTGCAGTCTGTGAACACATTCTTGACCGCACCCGCCATAACATTAGATTTGATAGACCACAAATCCTCGTGAAAGAACACCGATTCCTAACAAGGATATTTTGCGAGGCTATTTAAAAAAAAACATCCTAATTTCAATAGAGAAGATGGCTGGGTGGTTTCATCGACTTGGGATCCGGTCATTAATATAATCAAATCCAAAACCAAGCATAACACTTAAGACACCGTGAGCTCATGCTGCGTAGACCGGACCGACAAAAATAATTAAGAAGTTTGAGGGTACCCCGGAACTACTATGCATTTTGGACGTCTAACACCTCAGTCTTTCCTGTGACCATGGGTGCTGCAAAGTACTTGAAACGTCGGGATTTTATCGCGGTATATTTTTGATCTTCAAGTCAAAAATATACCGCGATAAAATCCGAAAAATAGTTTTATTTCATGTGTAATATTCGCGTAAATCTAAGAACTCAGTATGTAAATGTATGTCAGTTTAAAAACACTAGGATACATTAAATGTTGTGTGTGACAGTTAATATCAAAATAATACTCATTCCGCAATAGGCAAATAACTGGTTTAGTAATTATTTAATAGTTTTAATAATATAATCAAGAGGACACGGAGGATTAGACCTAAAGAGCTTTGTCCAATAATAATATTTCTCCGAGAATTGTTTGGTGAATCAAATTATATAACTGTAACCACTGGTAACATTAGTAGATATTAAAAAATTTCGTGGTCGACGTCGACCTCTCTGCAGATTATTTTTCTAGTCAATGTTGTTTTATAAATGTAAGAGTATGTTAATATAATACTGCTAGCTATTATCTGCGCCTTCGTTTGCGCATTTTACGAGTTATATGGGCAAACAGCCATGTTTTCAGCTGCTAACATGACAGCGGATTTTATCTCGCAAAAGTCGATTTTCCAAAATGTATTAAAATCTATTTTGGCGGAGAGGTTTTTTAGCGCAAACCGTAACGAGAGGAAATATGAGAGATGTACTGCGAGACTGCAGCTGCGTGTATTGGAAATGAGATGACCAGAGGGCTTAGAAAAAAAAGATTGACGTTAGCGTGACGCTAGCGAGTTGATATACCATCCTTGTCACACTACAAATTTACTCAATAAATATGAACGTGACAGCAACCTTACTCGCTAGTGTCACGCTAACGTTAATCCTTTCGTTCTAAGCCCTCAGGATATGTTAACGATGTGCAAACTTGCACGTGCGACGTGCAACTGTCATCAAGTAATACGTCACTTCGTGACAGTTGCAGAGTTGCCGTTTGTTATGAAATTTACCCAAGTTCTATTTTAATTATTAACCGTATTAACCGTCATTTCAACAGGTGGGTCCCCACCTGTTGAAATATTTCCTTGTGGGAAAATTTTACTAAATGCTAACTCTCATGTCACAATAACGCCCTCATCCACAGGTCAAAAGATCCGTGTAGCACTGTATATAAATCATAGATATATAGCTCGTGGGCTCCGTGCGCGCACACAATCTACTTCGCATTAGCCTATTCTATTCGCGCCTAACCCCAATTTATTAACGTATTTCCACTTCGGTGGAAATACCATCGACAATCGAATCGGCAAACGGCTTGGTCCAGCAGTAAACTACAGAGCTTTAGCCGCTTCACTCACTGGATTGAGTATTTTTGTGTGACGTGACCCACAAATATATTTGTTTCGGCCTGGCTTGATGCATGTGAATTTTATGTTTGTATTTCTTTCCTGGTTTAGGGCTATGATTCATTTAAAACAAACCCTGTCCCTTACATTGATTTTCATCTCTTCTCTACGTCCATGATGGATTCTGAGTCTTATACTACTAGGTACATGATATCAATAAGTCTAGTTCTATGTGTATGTACAATCTAAGTAATTAAACGGTACCTGTTCAAAAATAAATGTTGGAATGTTAATGGAAGATGTAAATATAATTTATATTATGGTTGGACTGTAGAGAGTTATTATGAATCACTGGCGTATTTTAGAAGTTACATATTGAACAACCAGTTGTGTATTTCTATTTAATTATTTATTTCGATATTATGCATGACCGTTTATATAAATGTCAACTGATTGTAAGCAACAATATATATAATTTTTTTTTAATTAAAAATACATAAATCACAGTTAAATATCACTTAAATGTTCGTCCTTAGGTAGTATTTCAAGCCGATAACAAAGTTTGCATGTATTTGTTGAATGATGTTGAAACTATAATAAAAGATCTACAATGAAAAAGAAATATTGTGTATTTTTCCCAGAATTCCCTTCAGCTTATATCTTAGTGGGAAGGTACTTTAGCAATTAAGTTCTAGCAGATTCCAAGCGGGAAAGAGGTGGTAGTTGCTCCATAGATCCATATGCACCACTACAGTGCGGGCTTGTTTCCATCCACGAAATGCTCACATCGAATCGAATGAGGCACAAAGTAGAAGATCCCGGAACCCTCTGCCAGATAGTATATTAATTAAAATCCTTTGCGTTGCCAAAGAGCCATCGCGAAGGTCAGTATAGTAAGAACCTATTGGACCTCTCAATTCTCTTCCTACCGGCGTGATGATATAGGTAGGTAGGTAGGTAAAAGTTCCACATATTATATTCTTCAAAAAGGACAAAGAATTTTTCAAAAATGTTCTGTGGAAACTGTGAGACACAACAAAAAGTAAGTTAGCAAGTAAAAAGTTATAGTGAGAAGCCATTTATCTGAGAGTTTATCACGAAAACTTTGACGTTAGCGTGACGCTACTGAGTAATCACGCTGTCCGGTTTACACTTATTAGTAAATTTGTAGTGCGACAAGGATAGCATGTTAACTTATGCGCGTCACGTTAACGTCAATCTTTTCGTGCTAGCAGCATGCAAGATTTATCTCTGCAAATAACATGAGTTTAAAACCTATTAAGACGGAACTTATTTTATTGTTCTGATGTATCACCATCGAGTGTGGAGAACCTGTTAATAGAAGTAAGAGAGTTTTGTAAGGATAGAATATGTTTCGTGAACAATAATAAATCAGCCCTTTTGACATTCTCTACGGACAGTGATCCCCGCAGTGCGACGGGTCAAGCTAATAATTGCCGACCATCCCCCAGGCGTGCTGCCCCGATACGGTCTATGAATAAGATAATGACTGTAGGATCGATTCTGTGAAATGTACTATTTTGAATTTTAGAATGATAAAAAAGAATTTATGCACGGTGTAATTTTAGTCGTCCTGGAGCGAAAGCCCAGGTGATGTTATTAAACTATTTGTTTGCAAAAAAAAGGAAGAATACAAGAGAAAGAGATTTAAATTAAGAAAGGCAAGCCCGCTGAGTATCGTTGTCGGTTCTTCTCAGTGGAATCCGCATTCCGATACGGCAGTAATAAATAGTTAAACTAGATTTAAAAAAAATATAAATTGATAATTTGTAAGCACTGCCACAGGGTTTATACAAAATAAATTATTTGAGTTTGTGTTTGATGTATCCAATGCCTAATGTTATGGTAATAAAATATGAATAATAAGAACACTTAAGTAAGTAACATCTACCTATCCAAAAATCTGAGCTAGGGTGAAAATCCGAAACACCGGAGCTATCTACTCGCCAGCTGCCGAGCCGCACAGCCCCTCAATCTCATTATGCACTTGGTATAGGTGTTTCTTACGAACACTTCAATAAGCTGTAAGCTTAAGGGCGCCTCAAGGAGACAGCCTCAGCATGACCTGTCATCATGGGGGAGTGTATATACGAGCGCGGTGTTCCGCTTCAGTTACTGAGGGATTACCTAACCAATAGTAGCTAAGTTATAAGAATTGCTGATGAACTTTCTTTGGTGTGCCATAGGGTTCTGTATTAGGTCCTATATTCTTCCTAATCTATGTAAATAATATCGGCAACCAACAGCTGAAAAATGCGGAAATAATATCATTCGCGGACGACACTGCTAACATATTTCATAGTACTACATGGATAATGTTAAAATTATAGTAGAAGTTCGCTGAACAGAAATAACTAGACAAGTGCAAGTAGGACTCGCGCTCTGAGGGTTTCGTACTGGGTTCAGTTTCGGCCAGTTTCAGCGCCAAATTGTAGTTTCGTCGGGTTTAGAGAACTCGTCAAGACAAATCCAACGAGCCCAAATACTGCAGAATTATTTTCAGTAATTGAGAGGTTCTTTTGGCTACCCTCCAGCTCCATTATCAGACCCTCGAGATCATCCGGGTCTACAGAACTCGTCAAGACAAATCCAAGGAACCCAAATACGGTGGGATTATGTTGAGTAGTTGGGTAGATCCGTTGGCCACTCTTCGGTTTCATCATCCTGGACACCATCGGCTACAGAACTCGTGAAGACAAATCCAACTAGCTTAAACCCGGCAGGGGTATGTTTAGTATTCGGGTAGTTCCGTTGGTCACCTTGCCACTTCATCATCAGCCGCTAAACATCATCTGGTTGTAGTATAGTACTTGTCAATACCAATCTAACAAGCCTAAACACGAGGTGTTTATGTTGTGTAGTTGACATTTTCCCATAAACACCTTTCAACCCCATCAAAAGACTGTTCTGAAGCTGGGTCTATGGTATGTACTAAATTATTGCACTGTCACCGAACTTACATACGTTTGCTGAATTTCAGCTCAGTCGGATACATGCTTTCTGTTGTTAAACGCTACTGGATATCTTCATAAAACAAAAATAAAACTAATAAATAAAATACCCGAAGTGCTAGAAAATGGATTACAAGATTTGAACCAGAAAGACAGATAGACATACGAACACAAAAGCTTCTAAAAAGTTACCTATACCTCATTAGTCTATTGGCGAATAATGCGCGTAGCGATCACGAGGTCCTGAGTTCGAATCCCAGGTCAGAACATCCATTGTCAACTGGCATTGTGCTCGATATAATGGCATTAGGCTTGCCCCCTATTGCATGAGACCTAACACCGACATTGGGAAATACAAGTGTGACGATGTTTATTTTTATATATTTTACAATTTAAAAGAAACAACGTTGATATTCAATTATTTCCATATAAAACATATCGGGACGCCTACATTCACCAAGCGGGAGTGGCTAAGAGGATTACTATGTGCACACACCAACTTATTGCTGAGAATGTAAGGTGCCAATGTAACAGGGGCGAGTCTATTACTATTATACCGGGCACAACTTCGGACTCCGGACCCATACTGGGAAATTTTCTATAGAAAAACTATATTTTGCTCGCCCTACAATTTGTATGAGATCCTTCGCGATCTCTAAACGCATTATACGGTACCTACTTGTTCAACGAAGCAGTCCATAAAAATACCTTTTAAAAAAGTGGTCTTTCTTTATAAAATTTTGCCAACACTGGCTGCATAACCTGCTATGCTTAGCGTTTGTGGATTATGAGAAGGCCTTCGATTCGATCGAGACTTGGGCTGTACTACAGTCTCTCCAGCGGTGCCAAGTAGACTACCGGTATATCGAAGTGCTAAAAAGTTTCTACGAAAACGCTACCATGTCAGTCCGCCTTCAGGACCGGAGCTCGAAACCTATTCAACTGCAGCGTGGTGTGAGATAGGGAGACGTTATATCTCCGAAACTGTCCTCCGCCGCGCTGGAAGATGTCTTCAGGCTTCTGGACTGAAGAGGACTAGGTATCAACATCAACGGCGAGTACATCTCTCACCTTCGATTTGCCGATGATATCGTGCTCATGGCTGATACCCTGGAAGACCTCAGTACCATGTTCGACGACCTTAGTAGAGTCTCTCAACAAGTGGGTCTTAAAATGAACATGGACAAGATGAAGATCATGTCAAACGTCCATGTAGTGCCCACTTCTGTAAAGGTTGGAGACTCTACGCTCGAAGTTGTTGACGATTATATATACCTGGGACAAAGAATCCAATTAGGTAGGTCCAACTTCGAGAAAGAGGTCAATCGTCGAATCCAGTTTGACTGGGCGGCGTTCAGGAAGTTACGTTCCAAAATTCCGCAGTGTCTCAAGACAAGTCTTTGACCAGTGTATGTTGCCAGTGATGACTTACGGCACTGAGACATGGTCGCTTACTATGGGCCTCATAAGAAGGCTCAAGGTCACCCAAACGGCGATGGAGAGAGCTATGTTAGGAGTTATCCTGCGGGATCGAATCAAAAACGAGGAGATCCGCAGGAGGACGAAAGACACTGACATAGCACTCAGAATTGCAAAACTTAAGTGGCAGTGGGCGGGGCGGGGGCACATTGCTCGTACAACTGACGGCCGTTGGGGCAGAAAGGTTCTCGAGTGGCGACCACGTACCGGAAGACGTGGCGTGGGCAGGCCCTTCTACAAGATGGACCAATGACTTGGTAAGGTCGCGGGTTGAAGTTGGATGGGTACAGCATAAAGTCGGTCGTTGTGGCGGTCTTTAGGGGAGGCCTTAGTCCTGCAGTGGACGTCTTTCGGGCGAAGAAGAAGACATTTCAGTTAGAATCCAATACATAGATGAATAAAGTGAATTATTATAGTAATTTATTTTATTCAATATGATACTAGCATTATAATACAGATTATTTGGATATAAGTTAATAGTGTGTATTAGGTTATGTGGTCAAACTATGAAAAGATACTGAATGAGTAATAAACAAAAACACACCTAATGTTATTTATTGCAATGTTTTCAAAATACGCAGGTTTCAGTCTATTTAGAGCGGGTAAAATAAATACACATTTACAAAATGCGTATCTCTGCAACAAACTCAGGAAAACGTTGTTGCCCATTTCTTGTTCCAGTGACGACTTCTTGTGACATTAAAAGCGGTAGGCCGCTCCGGTTACTAGACTGAATAGTCGCGGGTTCAATTCCCGCATAGTGTAAATTTTTGTGTGATTCACACATTTTATTTAGGTCTGGGTATTTGTTTATGTGATTTTCACGTTTGTAAACGTATCTACTACACAAGAATAATTACTAGGGTGGGTTTTTTTAAAAAAAAAGGAGAGAAAGTCTTAGTTAATTCCCCAATTGCTTTCTACAACACGCGTGAGAACAAATGGGGTGGAGCTATTCTTTACCGGATCCATACGGCAATTATGTTATAAAGAATTATGTACAATATTCGCTTTGAGCAAATACCTTATTTCTTTTCATAATATTCTAATGAAATTTTTGGAACTCTGTATGTATATTATCTGGCGTGATAGAAATTGCACCCTTTGGAAACCAACAAAATTAATAAAATAGGTATTCGTATAGTACATAATTATAGGTGACAAAATCGTCCAACATTTTCGCATAACGACGGGAACACGGAATGGTATTTATATTGGCAACACTGAATCTCAAATTTATTTTTGTAACTTGAAATCAGTTGGTTATTTTATTTACTAATAAATATATGAAAAACAATAAACTTATGTATGGAAAATAGTTCCGCTTGCGTTATAGTGATTTTGTGACCTCAAATCGCATTCTTACACCACGCATTTACCTATTTTGTAATTTTTAATTAATACGTGTTACTCGAAAGAGGCCAGGCAAGCCAATGAATTACAGAAGCTTGTAACTTGGCTGCGGGCATATTCTTAGCCGACATACATTTACGCCGTTATATACATATATATGTTAACACTAGATTAGTCTAGTGTTAACATATATATCAATGGGGGTAGCTATTAAATTTCTTGTCACTTAAATGGATAATGTAGCTTCGTAATGGTGAGAGTTAGTAAAATTAGTTCAGTGGTTTATCGGTTACAAACAAACAAATCTTTCCCCTTTATAATATTATTATATACAAAAAATAAATAATAGGTATAATTAGTTAGCATTGTGGCTTTGACTGCCTCGTTGGTCTAGTGGCAAAGCGCATCGCTTTGTGATCATGAAGTCCTGGGTTCAAATCCTAGGTCGGTCAAGTATAGTTTTTCTAACGAAAACTTCCCAGTACAAGTCCGGAGTCTGGAATTGTGCCCGGTATATGGCAATAGGTTCGCCCCCTATTACATGGGACCTAACATCTTCGGCGAAACGCAGTGCACCTCTGCCACCCCCGCTTGGGGAATATAGGCGTGACGGTGTGTGTTTTTTAGTTAGCCGGCGTAGCATAACATTAATCAAAATATCGTTTTTATTTGTCAATAGAATTAAATTAAACTTAACCAATTGTTATAATAATACCTACACAATAAAACTATCAACCTAAAATAATATATTGTTACTACTATAAGAATGTATATTAGATACTGAGTTCTTAGATTTACGCGAATATTACACATGAAATAAAACTACTTTTTCGGATTTTATCGCGGTTTATTTTGATTTTTAAGTTCCCGACGTTTCGAGTGCTTTGCAGCACCCATGGTCACGGGAAGGACTGAGGTGGTAGACGTCCAAAAGGCATAGTTGTTCCGGGGTACCCTCAAACTTCTTAATTATTTTTGTTGGTCCGATCTACGCAGAATGAGCTCACGGTGTCTTGAGGTCTTGCAGTGTTATGCTTGGTTTTGGATTTGATTATATTAATTACTGGATCCCAAGTCGATGGAAGCACCCAGCCATCTTCTCTATTGAAATTAGGATGTTTTTTAATTTCAATAGCCTCGCGGACCATCCTTGGTAGGAATCGGTGTTCTTTCACGAGGATTTGTGGTCTATCAAATCTGATGTTATGGCGGGTGCGGTCAAGGACATGTTCACAGACTGCAGACTTCTTTGAGCGACGGTGTTTTAGGTCAGCTATATGTTCTTTAACAAGAGTTTTTACTGGTCTTTTTGTTTGTCCTATGTAAGAGAGACCACATTCACAATCAAGCTTGTATACTCCTGCATCTTGTAGAGGGATGTGACACTTGACAGATGGTAAAAACTGACTGATCTTCTTCGGCGGATTATAAAATGTTTTAATTGAAGCACGCTTCAAGATGTAGCCAATCTTGTCTGTGACTCCTCTTAAGTAAGGTAGTACAGCAGGGAGACGCTCGACTGTGGCTGGTTTCACTCGGTCACTGTGACGTTGGCGTGGGACTCGCAGCTTATTGTCGTACAGGACTTGCTTGACATGTTGAAGCTCGGCAGCCAGATGTTTCTTGTCACAGATCCCTTGTGCTCTCTGAAACAAAGATTTACCCACGGTAGCTAACTGTGATGGATGGTGGTGAGATTCACCGTTTAAGTACCTATCAGTATGGGTCTTTTTTCTATAAGCCGTATGGCTTAAGGTGTTGTTGGGGTTACGGATTACTGAGACATCTAGGAAAGCTAGGGAATTGTTTGCCTCCAACTCCATTGTGAACTGAATTTTAGGGTTAATGGAGTTAAGAGTTAAGAGGCTTCCAAAAATACATAAACCGAATGCTCCCCTACGTCCAATTGTTAGCCAAATCGACACACCAACCTACAGATTGGCTCAGCACGTAGCGAAAGTGCTCTCGCCACTCACAGGACACACAAGAGCACATGTTAATGATTCATACCATTTTGTTAGTGAGATTAAAAATCTACATCTTACTAACAATGAAACAATGGTCAGTTTCGATGTCCAGTCACTATTCACATGCTTACCTGTACAAGACTGTGTCGAAATTGTAGAAAGGAAACTAGTGGAGAACAACATGCCAGCGGAATACTCAGAACTATTAAGACACTGCCTTACATCTGGCTACTTACTGTGGAAGGAGGAGTTCTACAAGCAAGTAGATGGTGTGGCGATGGGCTCCCCTGTATCTCCCATTGTTGCCGATTTATTCATGGAAGACTTTGAGGAGACAGCCCTTCGTACCTCACCTGTGAAGCCAGTTTCTACAAGCGGTACGTAGATGATACTTTCACAATATTACCATCTGACAAAATTAACGTATTCCTTAATCATCTTAACTCCATTAACCCTAAAATTCAGTTCACAATGGAGTTGGAGGCAAACAATTCCCTAGCTTTCTTAGATGTCTCAGTAATCCGTAACCCCAACAACACCTTAAGCCATACGGTTTATAGAAAAAGACCCATACTGATAGGTACTTAAACGGTGAATCTCACCACCATCCATCACAGTTAGCTACCGTGGGTAAATCTTTGTTTCAGAGAGCACAAGGGATCTGTGACAAGAAACATCTGGCTGCCGAGCTTCAACATGTCAAGCAAGTCCTGTACGACAATAAGCTGCGAGTCCCACGCCAACGTTACAGTGACCGAGTGAAACCAGCCACAGTCGAGCGTCTCCCTGCTGTACTACCTTACTTAAGAGGAGTCACAGACAAGATTGGCTACATCTTGAAGCGTGCTTCAATTAAAACATTTTATAAGCCGCCGAAGAAGATCGGTCAGTTTTTACCATCTGTCAAGTGTCACATCCCTCTACAAGATGCAGGAGTATACAAGCTTGATTGTGAATGTGGTCTCTCTTACATAGGACAAACAAAAAGACCAGTAAAAACTCGGGTTAAAGAACACATAGCTGACCTAAAACACCGTCGCTCAAAGAAGTCTGCAGTCTGTGAACATGTCCTTGACCGCACCCGCCATAACATCAGATTTGATAGACCACAAATCCTCGTGAAAGAACACCGATTCCTACCAAGGATGGTCCGCGAGGCTATTGAAATTAAAAAACATCCTAATTTCAATAGAGAAGATGGCTGGGTGCTTCCATCGACTTGGGATCCAGTAATTAATATAATCAAATCCAAAACCAAGCATAACACTGCAAGACCTCAAGACACCGTGAGCTCATTCTGCGTAGATCGGACCAACAAAAATAATTAAGAAGTTTGAGAGTACCCCGGATCAACTATGCCTTTTGGACGTCTACCACCTTAGTCCTTCCCGTGACCATGGGTGCTGCAAAGCACTCGAAACGTCGGGAGCTTAAAAATCAAAATAAACCGCGATAAAATCCGAAAAAGTAGTTTTATTTCATGTGTAATATTCGCGTAAATCTAAGAACTCAGTATGTGAACCAGTACGGACTGGAAATCGCAAATAAAATACGCCGGTTAGAAGATCTCAAGACTAAGCGCGCAAGATTTACAACATCCCTAAATTTCTTGAAGAGATGCAGAGACCACAATCTCATTCCTACGTGTGTCAAGATATCCACCAAGAAAGGCATACGAGGAAGCGCTAAGATCCTAAACCAGGCAAGTAAAAAGTTGTTACGAACGGTGATTCATCAAACGCGTTCCGATCTACATCACCTCAGCAGAAATATTGAAATTTCATCCAATGAATTAAAGACAGTGTTAACTACATTTGATTTTAATAAATGCATTGATACTTTAAATAAGCGTGAAACATCTAAATATAATGAATGCAAAAATAAACACATAATAAAATATAATAAATTAACAACTAAATCAAATGTCAAGAACAAATCATTACGGTGTAACGAAACGCAACCGTGCACCATAGACAACGAATCACGCGCAGTCATCAATCTGTCAAAACAAACATTGGATGAAAACATCGTGAAGGTCCTATCTAAAGGTTTAAATTATGCTGTAGCACCTCGAAGGATACCGTATGAGGAAATTATCAGCGCCGTTGAAGACGTTCTATCCAAAAATAGTATAGGGAGGGAAGATTCGGAGGCAATACGTCAGGATGTCTCATCCATGTTACGTCGAAGTTCAGTGCCCAAACTAAATCTTCCTAAAAATTAATATTTAGCGTTGAAAACCTTACGCAATAGAAAGGATATTACTGTTCTCCGCGCGGATAAAGGAAATGCTACGGTCATTATGGATACGTCAGATTACAATGACAAAATACAAGAACTTTTATCGGATGCAAACACATACAAAAAGGTCAAGACAGACCCAACCACCAGTATATTAAAACAAACTACTGATTTAATAAAGAAATACTCCGAAACATTGAATCTGGACGTCAAACCACTAATACCTTCGTGCTGTTATATATATTCTATGTACCCAATACGACACACCAGACACCTTTTCTATTCCGTCAGCATTTCCATCTCAATACATTCGCATCCCACTCAGAAGCCGACAGTCTCATCCCATCCATCCAACTAGGCGGTTGTGTTTAATCAAATCTCTGTGTTCTTTTTTAAAAACCCCTTTCTCTTGAGACTCATAATAGTTGGTGGCAACGGAAAAGGATTGATAAAATCCCCGGTATTACGTCTCTAAGTTTCGCGCGAGTTTTGAGTGCGCGTGAGTGCTGATTCCACAGTGCATAGTGCACCGAGTTCCAGCCAGGCCCACCTGGACGTCAACAGTGACCCGTCTGCAAAAGGCCCATTGCTGCGCACAGATCGTGTTGCAGCCGGTCTTCAAAGCAGCATAGCTTACACCCATTGTCACGCGCGTGATAGTGCTGTGACCGGTGTAATCCGCCCGTCTCGACGACCCGAGGCTTATCAACGCTACACATACGTATGTACTTACCTGCGGCCGATATTCGTGGGAGGAAATGTTCGTCATTATCGTTCTATCATTCCTGTAAGTGATTCAATAATATTATTTTGTTTATTACGAACTTTATTGTATCCTATTATCTTGATTCTATTGTTGTGTAATAATTATTTCTATAAAATAGCATAATGGCTGAAAGTAGGTCACAAAGCCCTAAACTCGAAAGGTCCGAACTTATTGTACCAGAATTTGTGGAAGACGATGGCCAAGGCCACTGTCCTCCCCCTCTTGGACCTGTTACTAGATCCAGTAAAAAGAAAACACCAGTGATAAAACAAGAGTTAGAACTGAATATCTTATTAAAATTCATAAAGCCCTACGATGGTTGCCGAGAAACACTTAACTCATTTCTAGTAAATTGTAACAATGCCTACGAGTTGGCCTCAGATAATCAGAAAGATATTCTTTTTAAATATATATTGTGCCAATTACAGGGCAAGGCGGAAACTGCCTGTTCTATTAAGGAGTTCACCAATTGGCATCAACTCAAAGAATTCCTCAAGACTCAATTTAGCGAGAGGAAACATTATGCTCATTTAATCACCGATTTGCAGGAATGTAAACAAGAAACCAATGAACCTGTGAGCCAGTATGCTCTAAGAATAGAGACTTGTCTTTCAAAACTCCTCACTGAAATCTCAATATCTCACGGTCATAAGAGTAGAGAAATGATAGGACGTACAGCAGCAATGGAGGAATTAGCCCTCCATCACTTTCAAATGGGCTTGCTTGTCCGTATTTCCAATATCGTCAGGTGTAGGTCGCCTAAATCTCTTAATGAAGCTATAAATACAGCAATTTCTGAGGAGAAAATTCAAAAATCGCTATCCTTACGAAACCCGCCTAGTACACGCCAAGAAAAATAAAATCCTTCAAAATCTTATTTTCCGCGTCGTGATAACGCAAATTCTAATCTTTCTAATCGACCTACTTACAGTAATTCTAGCAGTCGATTTTGCCGATACTGCAGAACCCAAGGCCATACTATCGAAACATGTCGGAAACGCGAATTTAATAACAATAGGTTTAATGTTCCTCATATACCACAATTCCAATCACATCTAAATCAAGATCATTCTAGACCGAAACCCGCTCGCATTAACTATGTGGTTAACGAAAATGATCCTATTGAGCCTGAACCGCAATTGTCTACCAGCGTAGGCGATACCCAATATCATCACGATGAAAATAATTTAAACGAGTAGTGGGTCCACGGAGGTGTCTCGTGGAACCCAAACGACCTTTAGCAATATCCTTCAATGATAATGACACCTTACATCCAGCTCGCCGCCTAGTAACATCCACTGTATCACGAGTTACACAACAGGGTAACCAGCCCCAAATCGTAAGCTCGTATCCTAAATCCACTGTATCACGAGTTACACAACAGGGTAACCAGCCCCAAATCGGAAGCTCGTCTCCTAAAACCAACGTCTTTGAAATAATAAATAATCCCGCAATAATGCTGTTACCACATGTTCTTGTGGACTCCTCTGTATCAAATATTCCATTATCCTTATTAGTCGATTCAGGATCCTCTGTAAGTCTGTTAAAATATTCTTGTATTGAAAGATATCCTAAGCTTATTACCGAAACGATCCAGCTAAAAGGCATCGATTCATCAGAAGACTCTATCCAAACCCGAGGTCACTTCCCATTAAAATTAAAACTTCCTAAATGCACTATATCTCACAAGTTTCATGTTATCGACAAGATTCATTTACCCTACGATGGCATTATAGGTTCCGATATGCTTAATGCACACAATTGCAGCATAGATTATAACAATAATTCACTTAACCTTAGTAAATCCTCTTTAAAATTACATTTTCTCGACCCTGCATATATAATTCCTCCTAGGACTGAAACTATTATTGAATGTTCCGTCCTCAATCCTGAAATAAAAGAAGGATTAGTTCTGGATCAAAATGTATCTAAAACATTGCTGATTGCAAATTGTCTAGTGCGCGTAAAGGAAAATAATAGAATAAATATTTCTGTAATAAATACATCCGAAGAACCCATTACCTTAAAATCAAATCTTAATCTAAAACTTACCTCAATTGATCCGTTAGAATTTGAAACACGCCCGTCTGATTTTGTAAATCATATAAGTGTTTCGTCTAACAGCCTTGCACGTACAGAAGAAGTCCTGAAACAGCTGCGCGTCTCACACCTCAATGATGAGGAAAGAGAAGTCCTTTTGCAAGTGTGTTCCGATTTCTCTGATATCTTCCATCTTCCCGGCGAACACCTAACCTGTACAAATGTCCTAAAACACGAAATAAAAACAACAACTGATATTCCTATTCACACAAAGTCCTACCGATTTCCAGAAGTCCATAAAACTGAAGTTCGCAATCAAATCAATAAAATGCTCGAATAAAACATTATCGAGCCTTCTGATTCCCCTTGGTCCTCACCTATATGGGTAGTCCCCAAAAAGCTCGATGCCTCTAATACGCAAAAATGGCGTGTAGTAATTGACTATAGAAAACTTAACGATGTCACGATTGGTGACACTTATCCTATTCCACAAATCACAGAAATACTAGATCAGCTCGGTAATAGTAAATACTTTTCAACCTTGGATTTGGCGTCAGGTTTCCATCAAATTCCTTTAAATGAGGCTGACAAATCCAAAACGGCATTCAACGTCCCTGAAGGTCATTTTCAATTTTTGCGAATGCCATTTGGGCTTAAAAACGCACCTTCTACCTTTCAAAGGTTAATGAACTCTGCCTTGACTTCAAGGAATCCGCTGTTTCGTCTATCTCGATGACGTAGTCTGCTATTCTCACGACCTCCATTCTCATATTCTAAATCTAACGTCAATTTTCCAAAGAATCCGAGACTTCAATCTCAAATTACAACCTGATAAATGTGAATTCCTACGACGAGAAGTCTGTTATCTTGGTCATATAATTACCGAGCAAGGCGTTAAGCCTAATCCGACTAAAATCAAGGCTGTTACCGAATTCCCAATTCCAAAATGTCCTAAGGACGTAAAGTCGTTCCTCGGCCTTGTATCCTACTACCGCCGCTTCATACCCGATTTCTCCAAAATCGCAAAGCCTCTCACCAATCTTTTAAAAAAAGATACTCTATTTAAATGGGAGAATCAACAGCAACTCGCATTTGATACCCTAAAACATAAGTTAACGACTGCTCCGCTCCTTATCTACCCTGATTTCTCCCAGCCTTTTATCCTCACCTGTGATGCCTCAAACTATGCCATAGGTGCCGTACTCTCTCAAGGTCTTGTTGGTAAAGACCAACCTGTAGCCTTTGCATCTAGTTTGCTAAATAAAAGCGAAATTAATTACAGCACAACGGAAAAAGAGTTGCTTGCTATCTTATTCGGATGCAAAACCTTTCGCCCTTACCTCTATGGGCGCAGATTCCAAATAATCACTGATCATCGGCCTTTAAGATGGTTATTCAATCATAGAGATCCCAGTAGTAAGCTCCAACGTTGGCGCCTAAAATTAGAGGAGTATGAATATGACATTGTATACCGTAAAGGTAAATTAAACTCCGCCGCTGACGCTCTTTCCAGATATCCTGTAAATGCTATACATCCTCAAAGTAGCGATTCTTCAAATTCTAATAATAATACTAACCTTAATGACCTTCCGCTACAAACATCACGGCTATCGAACTCACCTAATGAAGCGATCAGCGATCTGCAAGAATTATTAGTGTTTCCAACGTCCAGTCTGGATGCTGCCCTTATAAACCCTGAAATCGAAAACGAGGTAATGGATTACCTACGTTCTGTCGACGATAACCGTAGTCCCAATGCAATATCTGATCCTCAACCTTCGACTAGTAGGCAAAATCCTGATACCTTACCTGCATCTGCGTCCACTTACCCTGGAACTATTCCTCCAGCACCTGCTTCTGATGAAACCTATAATAAATTCCTAAAATCACGTTCAGAATCCTATAATACATCCATCACGGAGCATAACGAAAACCTCCTTAAAGGATTAAATAAACTTATAATAATACCTACCTCAATAGACATGGACGAGTCCATGCCCTATGTACAGGATGTCCTTGATAATTGTCCAAATCCCGATCGAGATGAATTCCTGAAAATAGAAAGATCCTTATACACATTTAATCCTCTTACAATTAAAGATAAAACTTACTTTTTCCTTTTTATTAAAGTCCATCATTTCGATGAGTACTCGTATCCAGATATATTTAGGTCTTTAAAATTTGCACGCGATCAAATAATCATGTCCTATCCCACAATTAATCAAATTGCCATATCCGACTTTAAAAATCCCTTTGACCGACATTCCTTTGTGAAAATTCATAATATGATGGGCTATCTGTTTGATGGTACTAATATATCAATCCATATCTATCATAATAATGTCATATACCCTTCTCCGAATGAAATCCCGAAAATTCTTAAGGAAAATCATGATATCCCTATTGCAGGACATCTAGGCTCAGCAAGAATGTTAAATCGCGTAAAAGAAAGATTTTACTGGTCAGGCATGCGTAGCGATATCGAAAATTATGTAAAGAAATGCACATCATGCCAAACTAATAAAGCTCTGCGTAAAATAAATAGAGCACCGATGATTATAACATCCACCTCGACGTCGCCATTCGAAAGACTATCTCTAGATATTGTAGGCCCTCTACCCGAAGCTGGCACAGCCAAACTTCGCTTCATCCTAACTATGCAGGATGACCTTACCAAATTCTCACTCGCTTACCCGCTTCGCAGCACTACTGCCGAAGAAACAAGTGAATGTCTACTGCATTTTATATCGCTCTTCGGAATCCCTAAACATATACTCACAGATCAAGGTACAAACTTCACTGCCGACCTTTTTAAGAAAACCTGTGAATTTTTAAAAATTAAGCAGCTATGGTGCACTCCTTATCATCCCCAAACGCAAGGAGCGTTGGAAAGGTCACACTCTACGCTTAAAGAATATCTTAAATCCTATGTAAGCGAGAATCAAGATAATTGGCCTCGTTATGTTTATACAGCTATGTTAGCGTATAATACGGCTATTCATTCAACCACACACTACTCGCCTTTCGAATTACTATTCGGGCATAAAGCTCACATCCCTGATTCTGTTTATCATGATTCCTCTAATACTACCTACCCCGAATACGTCAGGATGCTGCAACACCGCATGAAACATGCGCGTGATAAAGCTTTACATTTTATCCATACATCTAAAATGAAATCTAAAACCTATTACGACTCACACACTCGTCCCACCACGTACAAAGTTGGTGACTATGTTTTATTAAAAAATCATCTCAGGCTGCGTAAGGCCTTATCGCCCTTATGGAAGGGCCCATACAAGGTTGTTAAAATACATGGCAACCATACGTTATCATTATTAATAAATCGACGTCACGTTAAGCACCATTATGATGAAATCAAACACGTAGACGTCAACAACACATCTTAACAGAGGTCGTCGCCTTAAGTGAGTAGGATGCACACTTATCATTATTATTGTACCCTTATCAGTTTTAACGCTTAAGGCACAGTCTAGTTCTTAGTTACGATAGGTTATATACCCCGATAGTTCTTAGTGAGGTATTTTAGATAATATAAATAGCGGTATGCGTTATATAATAAGTAATTACGATGTCTCTTTTATCCACAGTGTACTGGCCCAGGGTCACCAAGAATTCGTTCAACAAATCAATGTAAGCTCAGGTCTATACTTTGACCCAATTGGTGAACTTAAAATAAATATGGGTTATTTAGACGTCGTTACTCCTTTTGATATTTCACATATAGAACCCCATATCCAAAATATAAATTCAGTACTAAGCACAATTCGATTTTTATGTCATCAAATTCAGGCGGAAACGTCAAACGACCTAGAATGTCGTAGTATACTGGAACCCTTGACGGTTAGATATCACGATATCGTTTCTGAGTACTCTTCTATATCTCACCTGATCGATAATAGGTTCAAAAGAGGGGCGTGGATAGGTGGTATAGGCACCCTGTCCAAAACTATATTTGGAACTCTAGACGAAAACGACGCTGTCAGGTACGACAACGCCATTCAAAGTATCCAAAATAACGAAAGAAGTCTGGGCTCATTAATAAAGGATAATATCTTAATAACAACGTCTACTTTGTCTAAGTTTAACGACACTTTATATAAAATAAAGATTAATGAAGCCAGCCTTAGCGAAGCTATCGACAAGCACTCCTTAAATTTAAAAAATATATCAATGATTTCTAATGATTTAATCTTAAAAGCAGATATCAATTCCATTTTAAATAGTTTAGAAGCTTCCATACTCACCTTATCATTCCAATTAGAAGACATAACAAATGCTATCATGTTCAGTAGTCAAAACATCCTTCACCCAGCTGTACTGCCTCCCACGCAATTATACCGAGAACTCGTCGATAACTACAGATACTTACCTGTAGATCTTAAGTTACCTGTAAGTCTAGAATTAAGCCATGTCTACATTTTAATGAACTTATCTACTGTAGTGTGTTATAGTTTAAATAACAAGATTGTTTTTGTGTTAAGATTGCCTCTAGTATCCCCTAAGGAATATAACTTGTTTCATAACATAGCTTTGCCTATTCCTCACGATAGTAAAAACCCGAATTCTTTCAGTTATATAGTACCTAGCACAAAGTTTATAGCGATGACTAAAGACAAATCCGAATATTGTAACGTCGAATCACTGCAGGAGTGTAGAGTGATAAGCCCGCGTGAGTACATCTGCGACGTTATGACTGTGTTTTCAACAAGTGCAAACCCCAGCTGTGAAAGTGAATTATTATCCAATGTTATCAGTGTCTTACCAGTGCAGTGCCGAACGGATTTTATTCACGGTTATCTAGATTTATGGAAACCATTGTCAAACAATAATTGGATTTTTGTACAATCACGAATTAACAAATTGTATATAGAATGTCCTAATATGAATAACTCAGTCGTAAATATAATTGGTACGGGAATTGTCAACGTCCCCCACAATTGTATAGCATACTGTAAAAGTACCAAATTGATACCAAAATTTAATAACTTAAAATTCCAGATAATTCCAATTCACTCTGATTTTAATCTTATTAACGATTCGTGCTGTATTCTAAATAGATTTAAAAATGTAATTAGTAATGAGCCTCCTATTAAATTGGAAAATATCGATTTAGATATTTTTACTACTGTATCTCAAACAAAATTAAAATCAATATCAAACGAAGCTAAAAAAATAATAAACCAACACCAAATAATTAAATATGAGACCCATTACTCCATTATAATGGTTTTAGTAATTGTTGCAATTTCTCTGTTCTGTATTTTTAAAATGTTTTTGTTCATTAAATCACACAACCGGCTATCCTATCGTTTCCCTAAGCGTTCCCGACCAGCTCCAGATCAAACTTCCATTGAACTCGAATCTGCATCCCGGTTAGACTCCAATATACTTCCAGATCAGGTTTCGACCCCTGTTCCGATCTCTTCTGTAAAAATTGATAGATCTCCTTCTAGATTAAAGAATCTAGCATCTCCTAGCATTAGAACCAATATCTGACTCCTCTCACCTTCTTCTCTTCTCCAGCTTCTTCTCTTGTTTTCTTCCTAAACTTCGAGTTTTACCCCCGAAGTTTAGTCCACCCCAGGGAGGTGTTATATATATTCTATGTACCCAATACGACACACCAGACACCTTTTCTATTCCGTCAGCATTTCCATCTCAATACATTCGCATCCCACTCAGAAGCCGACAGTCTCATCCCATTCATCCAACTAGGCGGTTGTGTTTAATCAAATCTCTGTGTTCTTTTTTAAAAACCCCTTTCTCTTGAGACTCATAATAGTGCGCAAAACCACCACAGTTGTATGGGCTTCCAAAAATACATAAACCGAATGCTCCCCTACGTCCAATTGTTAGCCAAATCGACACACCAACCTACAGATTGGCTCAGCACGTAGCGAAAGTGCTCTCGCCACTCACAGGACACACAAGAGCACATGTTAATGATTCATACCATTTTGTTAGTGAGATTAAAAATCTACATCTTACTAACAATGAAACAATGGTCAGTTTAGATGTCCAGTCACTATTCACATGCTTACCTGTACAAGACTGTGTCGAAATTGTAGAAAGGAAACTAGTGGAGAACAACATGCCAGCGGAATACTCAGAACTATTAAGACACTGCCTTACATCTGGCTACTTACTGTGGAAGGAGGAGTTCTACAAGCAAGTAGATGGTGTGGCGATGGGCTCCCCTGTATCTCCCATTGTTGCCGATTTATTCATGGAAGACTTTGAGGAGACAGCCCTTCGTACCTCACCTGTGAAGCCAAGTTTCTACAAGCGGTACGTAGATGATACTTTCACAATATTACCATCTGACAAAATTAACGTATTCCTTAATCATCTTAACTCCATTAACCCTAAAATTCAGTTCACAATGGAGTTGGAGGCAAACAATTCCCTAGCTTTCCTAGATGTCTCAGTAATCCGTAACCCCAACAACACCTTAAGCCATACGGTTTATAGAAAAAAGACCCATACTGATAGGTACTTAAACGGTGAATCTCACCACCATCCATCACAGTTAGCTACCGTGGGTAAATCTTTGTTTCAGAGAGCACAAGGGATCTGTGACAAGAAACATCTGGCTGCCGAGCTTCAACATGTCAAGCAAGTCCTGCACGACAATAAGCTGCGAGTCCCACGCCAACGTCACAGTGACCGAGTGAAACCAGCCACAGTCGAGCGTCTCCCTGCTGTACTACCTTACTTAAGAGGAGTCACAGACAAAATTGGCTACATCTTGAAGCGTGCTTCAATTAAAACATTTTATAAGCCGCCGAAGAAGATCAGTCAGTTTTTACCATCTGTCAAGTGTCACATCCCTCTACAAGATGCAGGAGTATACAAGCTTGATTGTGAATGTGGTCTCTCTTACAAAGGACAAACAAAAAGACCAGTAAAAACTCGGGTTAAAGAACACATAGCTGACCTAAAACACCGTCGCTCAAAGAAGTCTGCAGTCTGTGAACATGTCCTTGACCGCACCCGCCATAACATCAGATTTGATAGACCACAAATCCTCGTGAAAGAACACCGATTCCTACCAAGGATGGTCCGCGAGGCTATTGAAATTAAAAAACATCCTAATTTCAATAGAGAAGATGGCTGGGTGCTTCCATCGACTTGGGATCCAGTAATTAATATAATCAAATCCAAAACCAAGCATAACACTGCAAGACCTCAAGACACCGTGAGCTCATTCTGCGTAGATCGGACCAACAAAAATAATTAAGAAGTTTGAGGGTACCCCGGAACAACTATGCCTTTTGGACGTCTACCACCTCAGTCCTTCCCGTGACCACCCCGTGACCATGGGTGCTGCAAAGCACTCGAAACGTCGGGAACTTAAAAATCAAAATAAACCGCGTTAAAATCCGAAAAAGTAGTTTTATTTCAAATGTATATTAGGTTAATTTGATTCCGAAATAAAGATTACTTACTTAAATGTCTCGCCGTAGCGCATCTGCCAGCGGGCAAGGGATTTTTCTACCTTTTCGACAAGGTCAGGGAGGGTAACCAAATTGACCGTGTCTGTATGGAGATCATCAAAAATTGACCTTATCTATATGAAGGGCGGCAGCCATTAGGCCCTAGCCCGAGTTCGTTTTATCTTATTTGTTATATCTCTTGAAAGGAATTTGAGGTGTTAACCAATGTAGGTACGTATAAAGTAGAAAGTCATTTCAAAGCAACACAGTTTTCGGAACACAATTACACTATGGACCAAAAGGTAAGCAAGCACTTCGGAACACTCACTGAAATGTCTTAAATAAATAACATAATGAGGTTAGCGTGATAGAGCTTTGTACAATATCCATAAATCGTAGGAGTGGTGCTACTCAACTAATTGACCGTTGGTCGGCACTACGTGGGAATTCTTTGTTCTATTTATTCCCAAAGATCTCGACGCGAGCTCTATTCGTCATAAATATATTTTTATTATTAATTAACAGAGGGCTTGGCAGAAAAATTATGAAGCTAGCGCGACGTTAGCAAGTTGATATGACATCCTTATCATACTACAATTTATTAAATACATATGAACGTGAGCTGTCGTTCTTCCTTGCTAGCGCCACGGTAACATTAATTTTTTCGTGCCAAATCCTCAGTTCTATATAATATTCGCTGTAATGTGCCGCTGTATTCGCAACATTTATATATGAAACGCAATTGGTAGCATGGGAATAACTACTCAAAATTATGACTACAAAATTAAATTTAAAAATTCTCAATATACCGGGATTATAATAACTACATATATTGTTGGTAATAATTAACCTTTTTAAAAGGGAAACAGAGTTCAAAGAATACAAAAGTAACAATTAAAAAGCTAAAAAAATAATTATTATAGAATTCTAAATGTTGGCTAGAGTAATTACTTATTGATATTTCGGCTGCGTTTTACAATAAGACACTTACGAGATTGGCATAATGCCCATATTAACTCGATCTACACAATCTTCAAACCCCAAGGTCCAATACCAAGCGTTAGGGTGGCTCTGAAATCACTTGTCGGGTTCTAGTTGGTTAATTTGCGTGGTGTAAGTTGGGAATAGAAATTTTCCGCGAGGACGTGCAGCGCCGAGATGACGACTCTTCCTCTTATAGTGGTCAGCTTTGTCGGATGACTTCGGCCAAGCTGTTGTGCATAGACTTATGACCCCCGATTCCGCTCAATCGCTCTCTCTATTTGGCATATGTTAGAGCGTCGGACGTCTCGTTTTACCAGCTTCGTGATCTTTTTATTCAATGCCCGTAGTTCTGAAGAAGAAACTGCGGATTCTTCGCGTCTTTTTGCCATTAGTTGTAGACATTCTTTTGACTATTATGGGCGCTATATATGACTGAGTTATGGTTTAGGCATGTTGATTTATTTTATTAAAATTAATTTTTGTCAATGGCACTGCAATCGATTTTCGTGTTCGAGACTTTTGGATTTGTCTTGATTAGTACTATAGTTTAAGGTAGTTTTCGGGATCTGATAATGAAACTGTATGGTGGCCCTAGAAACTTTTCAACTAAACAAGATAGCCTCATCATGTTTGGGCTCGTTGGATTTCTTTTGATAAGTTCTAATGACTAGAGTTGCCACGGTCTGGTGGTGGAAATAGAAGGTGCCCATAGGAATTCGCCAAATATACAACGTAACTCTATCGTATTTGGGCTCGTTTGATTTATCTAGACAAGTACCATATACCTAAATGGCGAGCAGAGTCTGAGCGAGAAGGAGCCCAAAGTAACTCCTCAGCTTAGTATTTCCGTCGTATTTTTGCAATAGAAGCTTGCTCTTAAAAATGTTTTTTTTTTTTTATTATAATTATCTATCGTTGTAACGAGAATCAGTCTGATGCAAGTGGTTTTGGTTTGGTTTTTGAATCGTTTCAGTATTTTAAATCGATCTAAAACGTCGATTATTGTACTAGGAAATATCGATTTTGAATCGACATCTGCCGTGCGATGTTCATTTTATAGTGTACAGTCATTATTTTAGATATTATTGATTTTTGAACATAAAACTGCTTCTTTGAACATAAACTAAAATGTTAATATTTTGTTTTGTTCTGTATTAAGGTACCTATAGGATGGTCATAAACTCATAATAACTCGATCTACATAAGTGTATCATGTGTCGTTAAGGAGATCCGTGGTGTATTTTCAAATCCCAAGATCCAATACCAATGAAGTTAAAATGGAGCCTGGAGCTAAGCCCAACACAAAAAGAATCATCAAAATATTGCGTTAAGAAAAAGTTATGCCTCGTTAGTCTATTGGCGAATAATGCGCGTAGTGCTCACGAGATCCTGAGTTCGAATCCCAGGTCGAACCAAATGTAATTTTTCGATAGAAATATTTGCAGTACCAATCTGGAATTTGGCATTGTGCGCCGCACACATTTGGTCCGAACTGGGATTCGAACTGCACTTATATTGGGCACAATTTGTGCCCGATATAATGAAATTAGATTCGCCCCTATTGCATGAGACCTAACATCCGTCTTTGGGGAATATAGGCGTGCCTGCGTACTAGGTCAAATTCTTATAGAGTACAGTATTTTTTTTTCTTAAAAGTAAAGTGAGAGATGTATTACTATTAAAGGTTCTTAATTGGTTAAAGCTAAAACGTTTTTATTACCTTAGTTGAATAATATTATACGTGCAAAACAAATGTATTGAAATAAACAAAAGTATATTAAAAAAAAACAATTTTTTAAAATTAAAAATAAGTAAACTCAAATTTATTAGTCTTTATTTAAATTTCTAACTTCCACGCTGCAAAAGGTGGTGCAAGTAAAAAAGATGGACCGTGGAAAAAAGTGGGCGCCATTTAATTTATTAACGGTGCGAATATCAAAGTTTGTCCATGAAAGAGATAACACCACACAATAACAGGACAGGGTGCAGAGTCGTTTACTCGGCACTTTCCCATATTAGACCAGGTTGCGGGGATCGTAAATTTAATTATAAATATGAAAGAGCCGGATCGTCATTTATAATGTACGATACTTGGACAGAAGTTGGACATGGTACGTTGCTTAACAATAAAAAACTTCCATATTTTTTCTTGTTTTTTTTTTCCCTTTATTGACAGCTGCTTTTCGTTGACACTTATCTTTTTAACCGACTTCAAAAAGGAAGAGGTTCTATGTTCGGTTGTATGCATGCTTTTTTTATGTATGTTCAGCGATATTTCCGTCAATTGTGGACCGATTTTGATGAGTTGTTTTGCATTGGGTTCAGTATAGCTCCAAGGTGGTCCTATTTTAATTTCATTGGCATTGGACCTTGGAGTTAGAAGATACACCAGGGAACTCCTTAACGACAAACAATAGGCATGTGTAAATTGATATATTATGGGTATTACGTCAGGTACCCTACTATAGAACTAAGCAGTATATTAGCCAACTTCAAAAAAGGAGGTTCATAATTCGTCCTTTTTTATAACTCCTTTGCTTATTACCCGGCCACGGGTAATTAGGTATCACTAATTATGGCCGGTGTCCGTCCCCTTTGAAATAGTCCAGTTTTTGTCCATCAAACCTCATTTACATAGTCCTTGTTTCTTTCCATAATTTACAATAGTCCTTGCACCTGCCGAGGTCAGTTCGCTGGTTATGTTTCTTCATTTTCAGCAAGTGATCTCAGCAGGTGGCTTACATAACATTAACTTCTCGCAAAGGGCCTCTACGTGTTGGACCCATGTCCCCATGCAAGCCTTTCAAAGGTCCGGGTAAAGCCCGTGAATCTCAGCGAGATACATATAATAATAATAATACACTTTATTGTACACCAAAAAAAAACAATACAAGAAACAATTTAAATACAAAAACAGTACAAATGGCGGTCTTATCGCTTAAAGCAATTTCTTCCAGACAACCGTTGGAAGGAAAACAAATAAGAATAAAAAGGGCAGTTGGTGGTGTACACTATTGATAATAATTTACAATACACATATATATAATATAAACCTAGTCATATATATACAGACATAACAATATACACTATTACATACCACACACATATTATAGCTAACAGATAAAGATAAATAGCAAATAATCATATTATTGACAGATAGTGACTCTTAACCATGTTTTTGAACGAAACCAACAACTTTGCACGTCTAACTGACACTGGCAATGCATTCCACAGACGGACGGCTTGAATGGTAAAGGATTTATCGAAGAAATTTGTGGAATGCATCGGCATTTTCAGTTTTAAATTTTCCGATGATCTCAGGAACTTCGAGTGTGGCTCATGAAGAAACTCAAATCGATCTTTGAGGTAAGAGGGAGTTATCGGATTATACAGGACACTGTACAGAAGCGATAATATATGAGCATTCCGGCGAAGGCGAATTGGCAGCCACTTGAGCTTTGTACGAAATTCAGAGACATGGTCATATTTACGCAAGCCAAATATGAACCTTATACAAAAATTTGAAGTCGCTCAAGTTTATTAAGTTGCTGCTCTGTGAGGTCAAGATAGCTGGCGTCTGCATAATCTATTATAGGGAGTAGAAGAGATTGTGCGAGTGCAATTTTTGTGGCAGTTGGAAGAAAATTGCGCAACCTTCTTAATGAACCTGCAGAAGCAAAAACCTTTCGGCTGAGCTCCTGCAGCTGTGGACCCCAAGTGAGATTGGTATCGATGTAGATCCCCAAATCTTTTACGCTTTTACTTACTGGTATAGAGGCACCATTAAAAATAATTTGGGGAAGTTGCGACCAATTGATACGTGAAGTAAGTCTGGAACTACCAATAACTATCACTTGTGTCTTAGTTGGATTAACATTGAGGCCGTAGCACCCACTCCATTCACATATCTCAGATCAGTCATGATTCATAGTATTCACAGCTTCCGACAGCCTGGCTAATGGTGCCTGTGTGTATATTTGGAGATCATCTGCGTAAAGGTGGTATGACGAACGTAATTGATTGGGAATGGAGTTAATAAAAACAGCGAAAAGTAAAGGAGATAGAACGCCACCCTGTGGTACACCGGCACTAGTGTTACACCAAGAAGAGTAAGTTTCATCGATGCGAATGCGTTGCCGGCGACCAGACAGGTAGTTACGAAACCAGTCAATTGCCGTTGGAGATATGTTAATAGAGCATAGGACTCCAAGCAAAATATCAAAATCCACAGTGTTAAAAGCATTGCTGAAGTCGAGTAGTGTTAGTATAGTCAAATTACTATTTTCCATACCTAATCTTATGTCGTCTGTGATGTTCACCAAATAATAATAATAATTCATTTATTCGCATAGACAACATTGATCCATTATTTGTTAGTAAGCTTAAATTCTAGGAGTTAGTAGAAATTAATCAAATTAAAACAAATCAAATCAAATTAAATTAAATCAAATCAAATTAAAATAAGTTAAATTGATTCACTACCATGCATCTTTTTATTAAACATTGCCAGATAGGGGAGGCAATGTCTTCCGCCACAACCTTCAGTATGCTGTTGGGACTGCACCTCACCGCTCCAACTAATGTTGCCGTCTTTTTCCTGATGATGGCTGAAAAACCATCAGTTTGGTACTGTGCAAACATCTCCGAGGCACTGCAAAACCGGGGTAGTCCCAGCAGCATTCTGAAGATATTGTTATATTGGATACGCAGGGCATCCATCGATCTTTTGGTGTGGCTAACCCATAGATTTCCCGAGTAAAAACCTTGACAGTACGCCTTAAAGAGCGTAATCTTAACGTCGTCAGAGCAACGGTAAAATCTACGGGTCAGCATATTACCTCTGACCGATAGCGCTCTGCGCTCCCTCTCAATATCCATATTGTCTTTAAGGTCGTCGGTAAGAATGTGCCCCAGATATTTGAAAGTTTTTACATGTTTAATATTTACTCCATTTAAGGTGAAAATGGGTAAGGACGGGGTAAAACGCTTACCGGCGGCCCCAAAGACCATATATTCACATTTTTGCACATTGTATCGTAGCCCATGCGCACCAATATATTTCTCACAAACTTTTAACATCTCCCTGATCGATCCAGCACTAGGGCCCAGCAGTACCATATCGTCTGCGTAACTGATGTTGTTAACGCTTATACCCCCTATTCGGCAACCAACATGCATACTGCTGAGCTCCACCAATAGATCATTAACATAGAGGTTGAAGAGTCTCGGCGAGGTCAGCCCTCCCTGTCTCACGCCGCACTCCAGCCCATACGTCTCAGAGAGTGTGTTTGACCATTTTACAGAATTCGTTTGTTTGCAATACCAATACTGTAAAATCCTCACCACCTCCGCGGGTACACCGGTCTCGGCCGGCTTCTTCCAGAGAATATCGTACGAAACAAGGTCAAAAGCTCTGGAGAGATCCAGAAAACAGGCGTATACCGGGGTTTTACGGTCTATATAATATTGGACTGTATGCTTGAGACTCAGTATTGCGCTTTCAGTGGATAGCTTAGGTTGAAAACCAAACTGCGCGTCACTTAACTTAATGTGCTTTTCCAGATAAGAATCAAGCACTCTGTCCAATATTTTTGCCGCCGTCGTCGCTAGGGAGATAGGCCGGTAATTATTCCTGTCCCCAATATCCCCTGTCCTATTTTTTACTATGGGCACAACAACTGTTCGCATCAACCTCTCCGGCAGATACGAGTGTCTAATGCACATTGTGTACAGTAGGGACAAGAGTCTTGGCAGGTGTACCCCCGCATATTTGAAATGTTCAATGCTGAGCCCATCATGTCCCGGAGATTTGCCCTTGCGCATGTCTTTAATAACGGCTTTGATCTCTTTGGCCGACAAAAACAGTGAACTTTCCTCTCCGTCACAAACAGGCTCAACATCATCCATTCTTCTCGACGGACCAAGAGGAGACCGCATTCGGAAATGTTCCATGAACATGTTGGCGATATCCCCGTGATCGCATTTCCCATCCACGCTTACAGGGAGTCCAGGCCTACAATCAAGCTTATTTGTTGCCTTCCAGAACTTACCAAAGTTTCCGTCCGCCCTCTGTTTCGCAATGATGTCCATTTTAATTTGATCTTGGTTGTTCTGGCACCACTTCAAGCGACCTTTGAAGATCTTCCGTGTATTATACATGTCCTGGTAGACTAATCCCGAGGTGGGCCTGTTATGCAGTATCCAGATTTGTAACCTTAGTCTGGCCTCCTTGTAAGCGTCACGAACATGTTTGTTCCACCCACATAAGACTCTTCTACTTTTAGATACAGTCTCCTCCTGCTCGTTAGTCCTGGCTGAGGCTTCAGATAAGACATGTACAATATTTTCATACAATTTGTCCAGAACTCGCTTATGTTCGACCAAGTTGCAGGAGCCAAAGCCACACTTTGCGAACTCTTGTGGAAAATCAATATCACGCAAACTGTTACTGCACAGATCATGATATTTGGCAATTTGGGATTCTTTCCTGTCACCCCATATGACCTTATTACGCGGCATGGTTCGCATTATGAGCTTAGGCTTTACTGCATCCAGATCGCACTTAACATATAACGGGAGATGGTCTGAAGTATAAACGTCCTCCTCAATACCTACTTCCACAATAGTATGCCACGCAGAAATTGACACAACACAGTGATCTAACCATCTTGTACACCCGTGAGCATCGCTGACAAAGGTGTGGTGATTGGAGTTAATTCCCAGTTTTTCTGTGTCAGAACAAATCCAATTCTGTTCCTCACAGAAATTTATAAGGTGGTTAAAAAATATTTGATGGGGGTGAGCGTTAAAATCACCCAACACAAACACACATTCAACATCGGCACTCTCGGTGATGGCAATAATCTCTCCTAAAACCTCTGTGAAGACTAGGAGGTTGTCGAGTGAACTAGTTGGCATATAAACTGAGAAAACTATAATAGTCCTACCTCCGACTACCGCTCTAATAGCCGCTAGTCGAGGGCTATTACAGTTCAGGACAGAGACCGATTCAAAAATACCCTTGCGCCAGAGAATAGCTACTTCCCCATAAGGCCTTCCCGTTAGCAGCCCCGCTGCTGTATCAACGGCCGACTTCCCTGTGTATTCAAAATCATGACTAATTGAACCTAAGACAGGAATATCATGGGGGAGAAGCCATGTCTCCTGCAGGGCGACAATGTCAGATCTTGCACAGATGTTTCGTACTCCATCGATTGAACTTTTAACAGACTTACAGTTAAAACTAGTGAATTTACAAAATATATTATGTTTATTATTATTCATCAGGACACACGACTAAGTACTATTACGAAGGTTGCACTCGATACATAAATTTTACAAAGCGCCTAAACGTTATCCCGTTTGGCCAGAATTGATCATCTAAAAATAAATCTAATTTACTCTTTGGTACAAATAACTTAAATGCATGATATTTTTTGGTTTCTTTTGTTTTTATCTGCTTTAGAGTCACATTTACATTAGTTTTTTCCTTAACGTAATTAATTATGTCCAATTCGCTTGTTTCTAAATTAACGTTAGATATAAGTAACGGCACTATAGTGTCCGCGGCCCTAAACTTTACACTTGGTGCAATAGATGCACTACCTTTCTGTCCAATCAATCTATAGTTATGTTTTGACGATTTATTTCGCACTACCGTCCACTCAGAATCTAAGCCCCTTACCTCTTGCTCACTTTTAGATCCGCTCGAGTTGATCGTGTTTAAGCAGACCACCGGCGCCGGCTGCGCCGATACCCGCTTCGGCGTTGTCTCTAGTACTCGTACAGTACCCGAATTGTCTTCTACGGCTGCGACTGGTGATTTTTCAGTAGTAGGGGACTTGTTTACTGTGACGCGAGCACAGGTGACAGATAAGCTGACCGGTTTTTTCGAAACCGCCGTACCCGGCACGTCACACCCACCTTCACGCCTTGGTGTTATCTCTTTCGCTCCTTCCGCGCTGCTGCATGCTTGAGATGTCTCGCAACTTGTCTCACTCGCACTGTTCGAAACCACAGTGTTGCACTGCCCCTCCAATGCACGTACGCTATGTTCTGTCTTCTTTTTTCGTTTGGTTACACATGAGACAGTAACACATTCTCCGCTGGTGGTATCTTTTGCGCATGATTCACTGCCTGCCCTTACTTGGCGGATTTGTATATTTGAATCAGGTGTTTTGTGCAACGGTTTTAAAGGTACATATTGTAAGCCTATAGGACCACTATCTAAAGAGTTATTACGTAATGGCGTCCCAATTCTCATATTTATATTGTCGTTTGTAGGACAATGATCTAATATGGACCCATATTTCATGTTATGAACCTCCTGTTTCACAATATTAAATTCCTCCATTGTGACAACTTTCTCTTCCAGATTCTTTAACTGATTTTGCAAAGCTAGTATATCCTTCAGAAACCGGGACACATCGATGTGATCAAAAGTGACCGGTGGAAGTTTATGTAAATCCTTAGCCACAAAAGTAGGAATCAGTTCCGGATTTGTATTTTTCAACACGACTATAATGTCCTCTAGATCTCGTGACATTTTCTTCTTTCCCTCTCTTCGGCGTGGTGGTAACTTCTTCTCACCTGGCAGTGAGCCGTATAGTAACGACTTTGCCTTGACTATTTCTTCAGATGAAAAAGACGCAGTGCATAATTGGTGAACACTTTCTTCATCCATAAAGTCTAACACATTACACAAAAAAGCTAAAAGCTCGTTGATTACAATATTGCAATTTGCACATTTCACAATATTTGAGGCCATTGTTCCTCCGATAAGTCATCGGTTCGAATCGCAATAATAAGCGATAACACGGCGGCGCGCATCTAGTGCATGCGTTCTGTCGGCCGCACGCACGATGACTGAAAGCAGTAACGGTGCTGTGACCAGGACGAAATCCTGACTGGAATGGATTAAGAAGGGAGTTCGTATTGAGGAATCTGCTGAATTGGTCGTGAACAAGACGCTCAAGAAATTTGGATAGGAAAGGTAATATGGATATTGGACGATATTCGGAGACAGATTTAGGATTGGATTTTTTAGGCAAGGGCGTTATTTGGGCTTCTTTCCAAGAGGATGGGAAATCTCCGCTAGATAGAGAGTAGTTAAAGATATGGCAAATGATGGGAAGGATTTCGTCAAGGATAGGGAGGATCATTTTGCGGCTGATACAATCATTACCGACTGCATTTGATGTGATCGATTCTATGCTCTTTTTAACACCACAAGCAGTAAATTGACTAAAATCAAAAGGTGAATAATCGGGTGTCGGAATGGATGAAAGATAGTTAAGCGTACTTAATTTCGTAGTCTTATCAAAGTTAGACGAAGTCGAGAAATGCTGATTGAGGAGGTTAATATCTAAATCTTTAGGGAAGTTATCTTGACGAGATTTACCGACCCCCATTGATTTAAGAAACTTCCAAACCTTTGTTGGATTACCATTTTGAACCGAACTATGGATGTGTTGGCGTTGAGCATTTCTACACACCTTGTTGCAGTGATTCCGGATGGCAATGTAGTTGATCCAATTAGAATCGGTGGATCTAGCTTTATACTTGGATTTCATTGCCACTTTTTTGTTCATCAATAACTTAATGTCTTTAGTTAACCAGGGTGCTGGAAGATGTTTAACTCTGACAGGGTGAATAGGAGCATGCAAATCATACAGCTGAATTAGCGTAGACGTGAAGATATTAATTTTGTCATCTAGTGTGCCTGCTAACAACAAAGGTTGCCAATATTATAGTCATTATATTAATCCTGTAGGTACCTTACTGTACAACTCAGCAAAATAATATAATATCGGTATATAAATATTACTAATTAATTCACTCGTCACTTAAAATTGGAAAATAAAAACATAAAAAAAAGTAAACCGACTTCAAAAAGCAAAAAATAAATATTTGAAGTCGGTGCTAAGTAACCGACTGCACCAACCAAATATTTATTTTTTGCTTTTTGAACTCGGTTTACCTTTTTTTTTAAAGAGTTTTATTAACTATCGACAATCGTCGTATAAACCATAGAGGTACTAAAAACATAGAGGGAGCATTAACAAGATTATATATTTGCACCATGGATATAATACAATGGTATGAGCACACTGCGAAAAAAACGGGATGCCAAGGATACTCACTGAGAGCCCTACGTCTCTTTCTAAGTAGGGTGACCAAACATTGGTACGATTATGGACTTGTTGATATATAATTAACGTAAAATTCTAGGGCACTGTTTATTGCCGTAATTCTTTTTTTCTACGCATATGCCACATCTTAAATGAGTAGTTATCAAAGTTTTTGATTAAATTGACCATTTTACTGACAGTACATTTTATTCAGAATCTGTAAATTCAGCTCCAAATATCGCAAAAATTTAGGACAGTCCCCTAGAGCCGTTTTTCTGTATCTACGACGGTTGAAATAGCTGCCCTTACTGTCCCAATCTTAATCTATTCTGTATATGAAGAGCAATTGAGAACGTTGTTCGTTTTGAACCCATCCCGGGTCTACAGAACTCCAATCCAATGAGCAATCAAATCAAGTCAAATCCAATGAGCCCAAACACGGCGGGGTTATTTTGAGAAATTAGGTAGTTTCATTGGCCACCCTCCGGCTCCAACATCAGACCCTGAACACTATCTCATTATATAGTACTTCTTAATACCAATCTAACCAGCCTAAACATGAGTGGGTTACGTTGTATATTTTACATGTTACCCACTATCCGACTCTATCATCAGACCAGCTCCATCACACTTACATAAGCATGCCAAATTTTAGTTCAATCGGATACCCGCACGTGCTTGAAAAATAATACATAGGATTTGAAACGGAACGGCAGACGGATAGACATACGACATTGTAAGTTAAACAAAAACTTGTAAAAATAAAATGGAACCTTTCATAGTGTTTTTATTTATTTCAATAAGCGCGAACAAAACATATAAGAAACAAACCTATTGCAAAAAAATATCATTAATTTAAAAGAGAAAAAATTGAAGTTAATTTTACATTGAAACTGCTACTGGTTGTAATCTTCGCTATTTGAGTCCAACATTGAAGCACTCTTTTGTAAAACGTTTTGAAAAGATACTTAAACAAAAAAAAACATGCGTTAACAATTCTATAATTACCAATTTTCGAAAATGCTATTGATATCGATGTAAATTTTCCCATCATTAAGACTAATCTCTTTGGGAATACGATTGTTAAGATTCTATCTAAATCTAACCATTTATGCTCAAGGAAAACAGTCAATCTGGTGTAGCTATTATGCATCTTCAAACTAGTTACATCTATTTTAGAAAATACATTTTATCTTTATCATTGTACACCACCACTTTACAGTAAAACCAAGTCACCGGCCGAAGCTTATATAATTTAGCTTCATCTGCTTTTCTACACCAATAACATTTGCATTCCAATATAAAGCACGGTATTTTAGTTCTGTGGCACCATATTTTCACGAACGTTTTAATTATATATCTCTTTATTAATTGAAAACAAATTCAGTCTGCGAGAACACAATCCCTAGACAAACAAATATTAACAATATAATTATAAAAAATGCAATGACTCTTCTATGCCTTCATTAAAATAGGATAAATAATTAACCTTCAATAACAACATAAATGCACCTTATTTTGCAACAAACGCCAAACTAAAAACACTCCTCTAAAGAAAACAATATAAGCCTTTATAAAAGAATACTATATTCATACTATATAGAGTGGAGGAAGCCAGAGAGGTATGTAAGGAAAGAACCTGTTGGAACTCTGTACTCTCTGCCTACCCCGCGAGGGAGCTGGCATGATAATATAGATAGATAGACTATATTCTTTTAGTAATGGGTAACGCACACAACCTTGAGGTTGGCCTTTTTATCAAAGAGTTCCCAATCCGTAAAGTAATCGCGTCAGAGTGTCTGAACCTGGATGTTTTTACTCAACCCTTTTTTTTTTTACGAGCGGAAATGCCTAACGCATACCCTCGGGCCTAGGGCACGGCCCGGGTGATTATGTGGGGCTCGCACCCACTAAAACCCCTCGGCGTCCCACTGCCCTTTTGCCGGCCCACAGGAATCGTCACCAGCATGACCTTTGTGGCACCGGCGGGCTCGGTTCGCAGTTTAGCGCGGACCTCGACACGTGTAGGGGTGTTCGGTCTCCCCCTACCACCTTTTGGAGGCTGCGCGGACGCAGCGCTTTTCCGGCGCGGGCCTGCTAAGTGCTAGGGCACCGGGGTGCCCTCCCCGACGCCTGCAGGCCAAGATTACGGTGGGCAAAGGTCGTCCCTGGGCCTTCGCCCAACGCGCCGTCTGCGAGTGGGATTGGAGGACGTCTCCTCCCTCACCCGCTCTGCCTCCTCCTTTGCGGACATGAAGGCCTCGCAAAAGGCCGCCATTGCCGCCCAGGCGCTCTCGCTCCCAACCATGGATGATATCACAGTCGGGAGCGATAGCGCCTGTCCCCCTGCACCGAGCGCTCCGGCGAGCCGGCGCCGCTCGTCATCCCATGCTGGGCACACCAGCAAAGTGTGCGCCGCCGTGTCTTTTTGCTCAACCCTGCCCAACAGCCATTTGTCAGGTGTAATACCGTCTTCTTTAATCAACACAACTTCTCCAACAGATGGTTCTGGATTTTTATTCGTCCACTTAAGGTGCTGCAAAAACTGATTAAGATAGTAATGAGACCAAAATCGCCAAATATTTTGCATCATCTTCTGGAGGAGTTGCCACCGACGCAAAGTGTGCACATTTGACTTTTCATAATTGGAGTCCGGTACCACCACAAGCGGCTCCCCAACTAAAAAATGTCCAGGTGTCAGCACAGTGAGCTTATCAGAATCCTCTACATAAAAAAATGCTCTTGAATTGAGACACGCCTTATTTGAGTTAGCACTGTGGCCATTTCTTCAAAAGTCAACGTTGAGTTCCCTATCACTATCGCTCTTAAGGTGATACTTGGTCGATTTTATTCCGGCTTCCCACAACCCCCCGAAATTTGTTGCGTGAGCCGGTATAAAATGCCATTGGGTCGTATTATTGGACATATATTCTGCTAGTTCTGGTTGGATATTAGACTTTTCCTCGTTGAACAAGCATAGCAACTCACGGGCAGCTCCAACAAAATTCGTAGCATTGCCACTATACAACTCAGCACGTATTCCGCGTCTCGCTACAAACCTGCCTGACTACTACGCTGACTGCCTCTAGATCAGAAGTTCCCAGACATTTTTTTCTTATAGACCACTTTCAAAATTAACTGGTACCTCATGTACCACTAGTATAATTCTTTTAAGATGGCTTATAAACCCACAATATCGCCCGACCATGGCAGGAGCTCCATCTGTTGCCACCGAAATAACGATTGTGAATGGAATCATTTTTCCTTAAAAAGCACACTCAGGACATTAAATATTGATTCACCTTTAGTATCCGTCTCCAAAGTTTTCGCGAATAGTTCTTCACGATTTTTTTCGTCCATAACAAATCGAACATATGCCAATAATAATGCTTCATTACCAGGTAAAGTTGTTTCGTCCAGTTGAATAGAAAAATGAGTTGTTTGCAGATAATTACACAAGAAACTTTCAATATCAGAGCTCATATCATTAATGCGTCTACTTTACAGTGTTGTTACTCAAAGGAATTCTTTTGAGTATGAGAAATGGAGATTTGTGCAGAACAGTTTTTAAAACCTCTTCAACAGCGGGTAAAATTAGCTGTTCTCCAATGGTGTGTGGTTTTCCGGATTTCGTTATAAGTAATGAAATATTGTAAGATGCTCGCAAGCCATCATCGTTACTTTCAGATGTTAAAGCGAACATACTGTGCACGGTGGGTCTCCTTTCATATTTTTTCTTCAATCTTCGAGCTTCGATGGTTTCATAGTCATTGTTCAAAATTTTGTTGCATAAAAGGCTTATGGGAATCGCTTGTCTGCCTTTGATGGAAGAAAATCAAATTTTAAATAATCAACACTATACTGTCGACATTTCTTCTTAGATTCAGCCAGTTTTTGTATCAGTGACCTACCTGTAAATAAAAAAACCTTTATTTTAGTAATCATAAGGCGGTCTTACTCAACAAGATATGGCTATTTTAACAGAATAGGATTACCTAATTAATTATTGCAATTAAATAAACAAAGTACCGACGGCAAACTGATTCTAATTATTAAAAGCAACAAATCGCTTCACAAAGCTCTATTATGGATCTTAATCCATAATAGAGTTTTATGAAAACGGCTGAACCGATTTTATTGTAATGTAAAATATTTTTTCATAAATTTCTGTAAATTCGATAGAAAATACGTTTAAATAATATTTTGATATCAAAACTCCGCGATTTTAATTATTTATTTATTACTTTGATGCACGTTACGGGTACGTTAAGAAAGCGTTCAATTTATGAAAATATATTTAATTAAGTCATTTAGCATTAGGAACCTGAAATATTTACAATCATGCAGGTCAATCATAATATATCTCTCCTTTAGTCCACCACAAAGTCGGGTAAAAAAATAAAATTACTAACAAAGTAGGGAGAAAAAGTTCAACCTTTCTCGACTTTCTGTTCTTTTATGGAAGTATCTAATAATGTCTCTGTTAAGTGTTTAATTTTTATTACGTACCTACCACACGCAAATATTACAAATATACTTATTACAACATGAAATAAAAGTATGTATAACAAATAGGCAGGTAAATACTTGCTTTTTCTGACACTGGCAAACACTAACATCGATTCACTTTACTTTAGTTTTCTTTTCGAAATTCCGGAAACGAATGAGTGACGTTTATCCTTGGCATTCGTATTTATATTGGCGAAGAATCAAACAAGTTCATGCAAGATTGCAAGCACACACACCACAAGTCGTATTTCGTCCCTTTGCACGTCTGAACAAGCGTTGCGGACGGCGGCGGCGCTTTGCAAGTGTCGACACGTTGTTGTAATGAATATGGAATATGCAAGGTTTTAGAATTAACAGTCGCTGAGTTTCTTAAAATATTATCTGCCTACACTGATAGGTGAAGTCAAGCCAATATTTTAGTTCTTCACTATCGAAAGCAAATAAATTTTCGTCGATCCCCGCTTACGAATTGTGAACCCCCATTTTTTTGTCACGCCGACGTAGACCCCCATCGAGTCTCCCGCGGACCCCTGGGGGTCCACCTGGACTACTTTGGGAACTAAGGCTCTAGATGAATCGCTCTTGTCGACATACATACAAAGAAAGCTATATATCCTTTATAAGATTTGTGACCGCGCCCTTTGAATATTCTAATGCTAATAGGACCGGCATAGTCCACGGTGACCCCAAACGAACCATTCTGTTGTACCGGTTCAACAGAATGGTACACCGTGGAGTTGGTAACTGTCCCATAAGTTGAGTCTTTACTTTAGCTGCATATCTTATACAAGTTACACAGTTTCTAACACATTTTTAACTAAAGTTTTGATGCTCAATATCCAATACTTTAACTTTATAAGTGATCATTATTTGTGGACATTCCATGCATAGTTCTTCAATGTGCAACTGCTATCAAAAGATCTGTTAAAAATGAATCCTTAGCTATAAGAATCGGATGTTTACGATTATAATCTAGCTGCGACATTTCTAGCCTTCCTCCGACTCTCACGATATCTTCTGGATCAATAATCAAATTTAGTGACTTCAATTATCTTCTTGTCTTGTGTATTTCTTCTTTACGTTTTAATTCTATCACTACGTCCGACAATCCTTCTGTTTGATATTTCCTAATACTTACTGTCATTGAATCTGTCAATTCCTTTTGAGACAATTATTGGCCATGTCTTTTTGTCATATTCTTTCTCATGTTCAGAAATCTTCTGCTATCACCCTAACTAGCCGGGTAAGTGTTGAAAATTTATCCCACAGGTTGAATTCAGAGCTGTTGTACAAACCTTTACTTCTTCTCAATTGGTCACAAGATTCTGCGGTTTTTTATATTGAACAACATTTTGTCTTAGAAATTCCGGACCTTCAAACCAGATAGAAGTTGTAGGAATTTCATTTGGAGATAAAGCCCGAGATGCACAGTCTGCAGGATTATGCTTGGACGATACATGCGACCAGTGTTTGGTATCTAATCTCGACAGAATGTCGGGCACTCTGTTCGCTACGAACGTTTTTCATCGACAAGGGTGGCTGTTGAACCACGCTAGCACTACCTCACTGTCCGTCCGCGCATTCATATCGGACTTTGGTATTCTCATAACTTTAGCTACTTCGGTTATAAGTTTAGCTAAAAGAGCTGTTCCGCAAAGTTCTAGTCTCGGGATCGACACTTGTTTGACGGGAGCAACTTTAGTCTTTGCGGTAAGTAAAGAAATCTGAATGTTACCTCTTTCATCTTCCACTCTTATGTACACCACGGCAGTATACGCCATTTTAGATGCGCCTCAGAATTCATGTAACTTCATCTTCACTTTAGAAGATTTTATCCCCAGCCATCGTGGGATGCTGACATTAGCTAAGGAAGGCAAACCACTACGGTAAGGGATCCCTTCATTTACTAAATTGCTTGAAACTTCTTGATGATCTAAATCAGTATTTTAGCTACTACAGTATTTTTGTTAAAAATGTTCGATATAATCTTTCTTTTTGGTTCAGATTCTGTCAGCGGCGGGACAGCTACGACGTACTGGAAGTTGTCGACGTTTAGATTCCAGGTAAGTCCAAGAATCTTAGTAATATTAGCTGTACTTATTTCTAGCTCGTTATCTATTATACACTTGTCTCCTTTTCTTATTACATTTATCGATTCCATTTTTGTTATTAGAACCCTCAATTAACGAGAGCTGCACTAATCCCTTGGTAAATATTTAAAGCCTCTTCTATCGTTTCTGCTCCAGCCATCAAATCATCCATATAAAAATCATTCAGGATGATATTTGCTATGGCAGTTTGTCCTGACAATCGTCATAAGCAATTTGTTGTAAAGCTCGTACGGCTAAATATGTTAATTCATATTCTTTTATTTCTTTTTCAGGAGTGTCTCTCCATAGAATTCGCTGAAACATAATGTCTTCTCTATCCACTAGCACCTGTCTGTACATTTTTATAATATCTGACGCCAAACAAATTGGGTGTGTTCTCCATCGCATAACGATATGGCGGAGATCAGCTTGCAATGTTGGACCCACTATTAAATTATCGTTAAGTTACAACTCATTTGATGTTTTGCAGGATGCGTCGAACATCACGCGCACCTTTGTTGTCTCATTATCAGTCCAGACGATGGCGTGATGAGGTAAGTAAGCTGCATTTTGATTCTTACTTTTATGTTTTACCTTATTTCATATAATTAAGATTCAAATATTCTTGGATGACCTTCACGTAATCTTCTTTCAGATTTACATACTTGGATAGCTAGAACTCTAAACACTTAAATCTTTTTTCAGAAATCCCCTTTGATTCACCTAATCTGCTGCAGTCGGTACGGCAGTCTTACCTAAAACCTCTTCTCGCACTCCATCTCCTCTTCAGTGAGAATCTTCTTAATTTCAGATGGGTTAGCTTCTAACTCCCAAAACTTTTTCAGCATGTCATCAGCTTCAATACTGGAATGCATTACCACAATACGAGAGTTAATATTTGTTTTATTATCCACCTCTAAAACCCCTGATAATATCCACCCAAACATTGTATCTTGTGCTAAGAAAGATTTACCTGGATTTTTCTTAATGCCTTCCTGAATGACCTTACTGTGTATTTCAGCTCTGAGTAAAATATCAATTTTATTTTACACTCTCTAAAGTCTTACTATTCTCGCCTCAATCATTTTAACATGCTTTCACTTAACGATAGATGTAAACTCGTGAATCTTTCATTTCTTCATAAACTTTTCAACAATGAGATTGACTGCCCGGAATTGTTGGGATAGATTTGTATATCAGCTCCTAGTAGATTGCTGCGCTCAAACGTCTACAAGCTGTTCAATGAACGTAGGTATCGAACAAAGACATTGTTCTGCGCCCATACATGATTTGCCCCAGAACCAACAGCAATGAAAAAAATACTTGTATGATTTCAAATCCCCCATAAATTCTCTTTATGCATTTAACGGACGGATTTATTAAACGGACAAGCAGGAGAATCGCAATTTTGCACAAAAGTATTTAATTTTGAGTTTATAATTCAGTAGCCATTAATACATATGAGGTTATATTGTGTGTGTTTATATTCAGTAAAGTAGTCAGTAAAGATGTCGGTGACTTGGATATAAGTTCAAATATTCGTTTTAGATTGCAAATTGTTCGTTAGATACGGATAATTGCAATTATTTTAATAAAAGAGATAAATAATGATGGCGTGGGTCAAATGTTTGTTGGTTCTGGGGCAATTTTCGACAATATCCTTTAGGTCTAAACTCGCCTTTAATCAGAATTCCCAAATTGTATAATGATCTCTCAGGACAAATAACTGAACTCGATATCTTCTGTAATAAACATAACTAATTAAAAAAAAACATTTTACAAAACTCTTCTTGTCTAGAGTAAGCTGACTTTGTTATTCGTATTTTCACTTTAAATAATTTAATTTAATAATTTTATCTTTATTTGTAACAATTTAATTCATAAATTTATTTCGAAACTTATAATGTTATGAAAATATTTTTTGTTGTATAATTATAAGATATTTAATTTTAATCTTAAATTGTGACCAACTCACCTGTGTGACTGTTTAATCATTCTTCTATGCGCAACTTTTGTTATTTTATGTTAGCTATGGTTGTCTATAACTGGGTGAGCACGCGCTATGATTTTTAGTATTAGTTAACTGTAATTGTATGTAACCCAAATAAAATAAATGAAAAACATGAAATAAGACAATCTACACATTCGTATTGTTTGTCGTTAGCGCAATCACTGGTGTGTCCAAAGTCCAAGGTCCAATAGCAACAAAATTAAAATGGGACCACCTTGTAGTTATACCAAACTCAACGCAAAAAGAATCATCAACTTGGTCTAGTCGTTAAGATCTTAAGCCGCTTTGCCCACTGGATCGAGTATTCGATTTCCGCATGAGACTAGTCTTTGTGTGACTCCCAAATATTTGTTTTTGTCTGGATGTTAGTGTATGTAAATTTCATGTTTGTTAACGCACCCACGACACTTGAATAATCCCTAGTGTGGGACTGCGTTGTTTATACAAAAAAACCTAATTTGTGAAGTATGTTTACATTTTTTTTTAATTTGTTTCTTAAGAGATCAAACAATAGACTTCTTAGCGTTTTCTTTATCTTTACCTAAGATCCAAGTACCGAGATCTGATGATTGAGTGAATAATTAATGATAAGTAATCGAAAGTTACTGACTAGAGTGTTTTCGTTTCGAGTTCAAAAAAACCTTATTTATTAAGATTGGTTGAGGCAAAAGGTATTCATGCCAATCCCGCGGACTTAAATATTTGCTTTGTTTTATGGTTTATATATTAGCGGTCAAGTCCAAGTTATCAATTAAAAGTTAATAAGGCCAGTTAAATATGTGTGTGTGTGTGTGCGTGCGTGCGTGCGTCCGTGCGTGTCTGTGTGTGTGTCTGTATGGGTGTGTGTGTGTGTGTGTGTGAGTGTGTGTGTCTGTCTCTCTCTCTCTGTGTGTGTGTGTGTGTGTGTGTGTGTGTGTGTGTGTGTGTGTTTGACTGTGTGTCTGTGTGTGTGTACACAAACAAGCACACCGCAAACAGTACATCTTTTTTTAAAAGCGCTTAGCTACATCACTTTAGCAAACGGTTATAGAAGTGACAACAAACGATGAAACAACAAATTAATGGGCAAGGGGGCAAACAAGCATGCGATTTTTCACTGATAGTAAGCAATTACCTAAAGTATATCAGCAACGTCAGTTACTGATGTGTTGCCGACATTGTAGTGCCTTTCCCAGAGAGTGGGTTTGGACTTCTAACAAATGTTATCCTTTGTGTAAACTAAGGAAACAAACGTTAAATACCGGTATCACATTGTTCAGTTCAGTAAAAGATTTTACCACGGTCTACTGTGGTACAAGGTATACTTGTATAGTAAGGGAAACAACAGGGAAAGAATGGCTACCGACCGAAAGGTAGATCTCTAGGTCTACCTTTCTGTCGGTAGCTATTCTTCATACGAGTAGAAACAAGTATTTTGTTTAGAAGGAAACTTCGGATTTATCGGCAAATAAGACGCCTTTTATCACATTTGGTAGCGACAGTGGTGAAAATGTATTTTAAATGTGTTGTTGAGCAAAAGGATATTTTATTATTGCACAGTGATACCAAGAATATTCTTTTAAAATGGTACAAATAACATAAATGATTAGAGTTCAAGTTGTATTATACCAAAGAAATGAGTCCGGAGTTGCGGGCAAAAGTACTAAATATTTTATTTATTATTATATACATCATTTTTGAGTTCGTTCATCTCATTGTTCATGAGACAAACTATGAGAGTGGAGGAAGCCAGAGAGGTGTGTAAGGAAAGAACCTGTTGGAACCCTGTACTCTCAGCCTACCCCACAAGAGATCTGGCGTGATAATTTATTTTATTTATTTATTTTAATATTTGAGAAAACTTACAGCTAATACAGTGAGTAAGTACATAACAATAAATAGAATAAGGCCAATTAAAAGTTTCCACTTATAGAATTCTAATAACGCAAGAACGCACTGATGCAAGGATTATAGTTATACCAGCAATCTCTAAACACCTGAGCCGAAGAAATGGTTACACAGAGTCTTTTTCAATTTAGTGGTACTCGTAGTAAATGGATCAATATCTACTATATGAGACAAAGCGTTAAAACATCTGCTAGACCGGACTATGTATGCGTTTTGCCTGTAAGCACAGTGAACCGTAGGAGCATGGAGTAAGTTCGGCTTTCTAAGTAGAATTGATGATGTGCGAAATCCAATTTTAGTCAATAATTCAGGACAGTCAACTGAATTATTAATTATATTAAATAAGTATGTTAGATCATCCACTCGTCTTCGCTCTTGTAATGGAAGAATGTGAAACTTTTTACAACGAGTAAAATAATTATCTAAGTGAAGCTTTGATCGATATTGTAAGTATCTTAAAAACTTTTCCTGAATGTTTTCAATTCTATTTATATATATACTATATTTAGGGTTCCAAACTTGTGAGGCGTATTCCAGATGACTGCGGACAAAAGCACAGTATAGAATTTTGAAAGTTTTAATGTTCTGAAATTCTGACGAGAGTCTCAAAATAAAGCCAAGTGCCTTAGATGCTTTGTGCACTATATCATTAATATGAGTGTCGAAAAGGAGTTTAGAATCAAACGTAACACCCAGATCTCTGATACTATTTACTCGAGCTATCGTGGTATCAGCTAAGTTATAGCCGTGGATTATTGGAATATGTTTACGTGTGTATGAACAGACATAACATTTTTCAACATTGAGGTCCAATTTGTTAACAAGACAATAATGTCGAAACCTGTCAAGGTCTTCTTGAAGATAGGTGGTGTCCTCAATGTTTTTTATGGGGTAGAGTATTTTCATGTCATCAGCGTACAGGAGTATTTTAGATTTTTTAAAGCAGGTAGATATGTCATTTACAAATATCGTAAATAGCAACGGGGCTAATAGAGATCCCTGTGGTACGCCTGAGGAGACAGTCATTGGTCTGGATGAGAAACCATTGAGGACGACGGTTTGGCACCTGTTTTCGACATAAGATGAAAACCATCTATACAGATTACCTCTTATACCCATGGACAGCAGTTTGCGTAGTAGTATTATATGGTCGATTCGATCAAATGCTTTACTGTAATCTATATAGATGACATCCACCTGACTACGTTGAGACATATGGTATGTTAAAAAATCACTGCAAAGAATAAGATTCGAGGTTGTTGACCTTCCCTTTAAGAAACCATGTTGATACTCGCTAAAACTGTGTTTAAGTGCATCGTACAAGTTGTGGTAAACAATTTTTTCTAAAACTTTTGCAAATAAACACAGCTTTGAGATGGGTCTATAGTTTTCGACACGATCTTTAGGCCCTTTCTTGTGGATTGGCGTTATAAGGGCCATCTTCCATACCCTTGGTACAACGCCACTATTCAATGACCGTTGATAAATTATTGTTAAGGCGACACTAAGACTTTTAGCACACTATGTTATAAGGAGGGCTGGGATGCAGTCGGGACCCGCAGACTTGTTAATGTCTGCGGATCTTAAGAGCTTGTACACTTCAAGCTGATCTATAATAACGGACGATACGTCCGCAATTGCATTATTAGAAGAATGACAGCGTTCAGAGGGCAACGGACATGACGACGAACTGGATGGTAAAAAATTTGAGTGAAAAAAGTCTCCAAATAAGTTGCAGATATCTGTCCCGTCATCAGAAGCGCGGTTCTCGTACTTAATCACAGAAGGGTAAGAGTGCGATTGTTTCTTTGTTTTTACATAAGATCAAAATGCTTTGGGGTTGATTTCGATATTCTGTTCGATTCGTGATATATATTTATAGAACATTTCTTTTTCGATTGTCTTAGCTCGTTCGCGAAGCAATGCGAAGGACTGATAGTGGGAAATATTTCCGTATTTTTTATACTTTAAGTGATATTTATTTTTTTCTTTTATTATTTTAATTAGTGGACTTTTGTACCAAGGCGGGTATGAGTGTTTAGGATACATAGTTTTAGATGGTATGTAGGTATTTCTTAGTTTATTTAATGTATCATAAAGGAACTGTATTCCATCCTCTAATGACCTACTGTTGAGCTCGTTGTGCCAATTAATTTCGTTTAACTCACGGGATATTGCTTCGAAATCGCCTAACTTATATGAAAACTTTACGCGAGGTAGTTCGGTTAATGTATGCGTTTGTATGAAGTCAGCCGAAATACATAACGCTTTGTGGTGAGGGTCTTCGGGGACTAGGGGATCGATACAGTTTGTTACGGTGATGTCATTGTTAGAAAATATTAAATCTAGGATTCTATTATTACAATTGGGGTATCGATTGTATTGTGTTAAATTACATGTAATTAAATTGTCAAAAAAATCAGTTTGAATAGAACCTTGGATGTTGTCAGGGTGGAGCGATAAGCTGTTGTCAGATGAAACCCATTTTATGTAGGGTAAATTAAAGTCACCGAAAATAATAAATTTGTCTTTAGGGTTCTGTAACATAATATTACTTATATTAGCGGAAAAATTGGATAATTGAGTCAGCATTGGATTACCGAAGTTTTGAGAACATATATAAACAACGCATAGGTGTACCTTGTAGCTAATGCTTGGACGTTTTTGTCGGTGGGTCAAAGATACCCATAGGTCCTCCGCGGATGACCTCCAGTCATTACGAACATCGGCTACGAGGTCACGCCTTATTGCTATCAGAACACCGCCGCCCCGGGATTGATTTGTATCGGCATAATTACGGTCACGTCTCCACACAATATAACGATTATCAAACAATTCACTGTCATTAAAACTCTCTGTGAGCCACGTTTCGGTCAAACAAATAACGTCAAAACAGTTAATTTGTATGTTTCTAAATAGAATATGGGTTTTTGTCCGCAGTCCACGGACATTTTGATAATACAAACTAATAGGCATCATTTTTGAAACAAAAACGTACTAAACGCTGCATAAAAGATAAATAAGGTAGTTTGGAATAGAAAAAGTACAAATTAAAATATGCGTTGTTTAAAATGAAAACGCACAGGTAAATTTCAACTTCAACTATAAGTAAACAAGGTGTATAATCGTAATAGCAACACAAAGACGAGTGGCCGCAACGAGCGATAAGGGAACAATAGGATTGCACATGCACAATAGAATAGCAAAAAATGAGCTAGCGTTTCTCAAACTTTTTGAGTAACCGCAGTTACAATACGTTATATGTGGGGGGTGACAGAGATATATTAGCGAATGTATTTTGAAAGATCCTCTTCTGCTTTGATGGTGAATATTGGAGAGGTCTGGTTTTTTCGTATAAGTATTTTGCATGCTTTCACCCAAACGTACAAAAAACCCTGCTCTGTAGCCATTTTCTTAGTCTTGTTAAGTAAAGTCTTGAATCTCCTTGTAATCTAATACTAGATGGAGTTATAATTTTATGTTTTTTCGCCGCGGCTACAAAATTGTCCTTTAGGTAACGATTATGTATCGAACAAATTATGTTTTATTGCGCGGGTCGTTGCGCATTGGGACTCTCGCTATATAATTGATTTGTTCCACGGGTATAGAGTAATTTATAACTTTTCCTAATTTAGACATTATGCCCAATAGGTTTTCCGTATTAGAGACCGGAACTCCTTTTATTTCAATATTATTTAAGCGAGACCTCTGTTCACTTTCACGACGTAGGCTTTCAAGGTATTTGCATCGTTCCCGCAAGGAAATCAGATAGACTCAACATTTTTTGTATTATATACAGAGGTGGATTATCCCTAAGGCACACTAGGCACGTGCCTACGGGCGCGAGGTTACAAAAGGGCGTGCGTGTAGTTTTTAAACAATGACCATAATAATTAATATAAAATTAATTGACAAGTAAGTAAGTATTTACCTACTTTCTTAATATAAAAGCTTCTTTATAGAAGCTGCTCGTGCTCCGCTTTCTTGATTATTCCTACATCGCCTGATTGCATAATAGCATTTGGTAAGATACAACTGCAGTGTTGCGCGTCTAAGGGTTGTATCACGTATTTGCAAAGATTTTACCAACATGAATGATATACAATTATTATATGCTTCTCTAAAGCGCTCTGTTTTATCCACATCTTCCACTGCTATATTGCTGAATTGCATTTCCCACATTCAATCCAATTCTGCCAATCAGCAATGTATGCCTTTATAAACCCCGGATTTTTAACAAAAGTTCGTCATTTGGTAATTAGTCTTAATTGCTGCCCAACTACGGACCTGGTTTCTGCTTCTGCCAATCTGCCGATTGGTCCGGATGTGAACACTAACCTACCAAAGTGGTCTGAACTCAGCAAAGACCTTTAGGAGGTCTCGCGTGTGAGTGACAAGGTACCCCGTTATCAGTGAATTTTAATTGTGATAATTGTGGTACAATAATTAAATAAGTGTACGGTACAGCGGTACGACTGTGGAACACTCTACCTGTCTGTATAAGGCGTGCGTCGTCGCTAGATAGCTTTAAAGATCAGGTGAGAAAGTACTTTTTCTTTACTTACTCATCGGATTCTGCTATCAAACCTTAATAAGTAGGTAATTATGTGTTTGTTGTGTTTATTTATTCATTTTTATTTATGTATCATGAAAATGCCACTTATGTGTATTTTCTAATATGTGTTAGCGTTTTGTTTTTTTTCTTTTATATAATATTTAAAATTCATACCGCTAATGTAGGTATAAGAATACGTATATAAGTATGATTTTTAGAAAGTGCACCCCCGTCAATACTACTTACAAATCTATTTCTCCATCCCAAGGTTGCCTGGAAGAGATTGCTTTTTAGCAATAACGCTGCCCTTTGTGTTACTTTTAGTCCTTTTTGTTATTTTTAGATGTATCTTATTGGTGCATAATAAAGAGTTATCTATCCATCTAAGTGTCTAGCAAAATTGAGTTTTTTTTTAATAACAGAGTGCTCGGACCTAACAGCTCGAAGATTGAGGCTAGTAACTACACGGAAAAAAATATAGTTGCTACAACAGCAGCTGTAGTTGAGTTACTACAAGTTGGAGTAAAGAAATGCCAACTCCCAATTAATAACCTGTAACACACATGTATTAACGCCAACAGTCCTCAATGTTTACTGTTAATAGTTAACATTTACATATCATATATGGCCGCTAGAGAGGAACCGATGAGGTGCTTGCCGAGGGCGCTCTCGATATTTAATCCGCCCCTGCGTATGTAAGTTGATTTTATATTAAATAACTTTGGATTATTAGATTTACTTCAAAGCAGTATTATCAAAGTTTTGGGAGGCTGAATATTAATTATGCTCTGATTAAATTTGTTTTGCACGACAACAATTTAGGATGTGGGTAATTAAAGTGTAAATAATAATAATATTAGCCCTGTTAAGAAACGGTCCCACCGTTGGGCACGGGCCTCCTCTAAACTGAGAGCGCTTAGGCAATAGTCCACAACGCTAGCCCAGTGCGGGTTGGCGAACTTCACTCACCTTCGAGAAACTCTTAGGCATGTAGGTTCCTTCACGATGCTTTATTTCCCTGTTAAAGCAAGTGATCATTAATTTTTAATATGTACATGCTTTCGAAAAGGCAGAGTGCGGTGCGTGCTTGGGTTTGAACCCGAGGCCTCTGACTTTGTAGTCCGACAGTCTAACCACTAGACTATCACTTAGCTACAGCGCTAATTAAAGTGTATATTATTTGTTAAAGGTACTATAAGATTTATTGTTCATCGGTAGTTTATGTTATCTAAAGGGCGAAACCGAAGATCGAAGGGGTTTGATCCATTTGTTCACTTTAATTATTGTATTTGATAATTTTTGCCACAATTTAGTAAATTTGTAAGTTTTAGTAATGATTTTGAATCCAGTAAATTAATAATCTTTTATCCAGTAAAATCCAAATGTTTGTGCTAACACTGAAATGGGTCGAATCCGAATCTGTACTGTCTGTTAATATTTAAAATATTTTTAATTTAATCTTGATCAGATATCTTGCTTAGTAGATACTTCCTTTCGGTTCCATCATCAGACCTTGGACATCATCTCGGTCTAAAGTACTCGTCAAGACGAACCCAACGACTTGAAACACGGCGAGGCTATATTGAGTAGTTGGGTGGATCACCATTGACCACCTTTCAGCTTCATCATTAAAAGGCGCGCAGCAGACAGATCGGGGCATCCCAGGCGCTGACGTCTTCACCCCCGCTTAGGCCGACACTTGGTGCCAACGCGTGGGTTAACCCCAAACCCTCGCCGGTGATCGCGCTGGTTTCTGCGCCTCCTTTGCCAACCGATGCTAGCCAGGGCCTTACCCTGGTTAACAAAATATGTGGCGCGGTATGCTCTACAGAATTCGCGAATTAGCACAAAAACTCCGCGCTGCCTCTAGCATGGAGGAACAAATATACTTGACCATGGAGTATATAGACGTCTACAACGCCCTGGCCTCCCTAAGAACACAACCTTAGCGGATACCGACCCACCCCTCCTTTTCCTCAGTTCGGACTCTATCCCGTCCCCTCAGGACACCGATCAGGCTATAAATGCCTTCACCGTCTATATCCAATCAGCTGTCAGTCAATCGTCAAAGCAAGACGAGGCGGAAGATCTCAACCGTTTTAGACTGCCAGACGATGTTAGGGATCTCATTCGAGTTAAAAATGCCTTAGTCCGAAGCCAACCGGGCCTAGATGCGCGCTTAACAACGTGATGTAAAGTGTCGTGGCGCGGAGGTCCAAGATTATCGCTGGAGTGACTTCTTAGAGGGACTCACGCCATCGCATCTGGATTATTGGAAGCTGGCGCGTACCCTTAAATCTGACTCCATGTCTGACATGAAAGAAAGAAAGAAAGAAAGATATATTTATTAGCTAGGCTAAAAGCCAAGTACACTACAATAAAGACAACAAAAATAACAATAATATACAAAAATAAAATGCACTAACTATTTAGCCGCACTAATGGGATAACACTCAGCGTAAAGCTGTGTTGCAGCGTGAACCACAACACAGCGCTGATTTTCAGTGTTACCCCAGCCGACATGCCGCCGCTGTCCCGCCCCTCAGGCGCAACCCTAGCCTTCGATGACGACGAAAAGGCCGAGCTTCTTTCCGAAACCCTTGAGAGCCAGTGCACTCTGCCCGGCTCATGTCGACACGACAGGGAATTCGAGCGTAGGGTATCCCTCCCCCCTGCCGATTCCTTACCTCCTATTACCCAGACCGAAATCGAGGATCTCATTAAGGGTCTTAAAGCAAAAAAGGCCTCCGGCTCTGACGGCATGTCTAATCACGTACTTGCCCGCCCAACTCATTTGCCTCTTAGTGGCCATCTTGAACGCCACTATGACGAACTGCACCTTCTCCGGTAAGTGGAAGAAAACCGACGTCGTAGGTATTCCCAATCCCGACAAACCTCGTGATCACGCCACGAGCTACTGCCCCATCAGTCTCCTCAATTCCCTGGCTAAGCTCTACGAGCGCCTACTTTTGGCGCGGCTCAAAGACTCTGTCATGTCTAGGGGTATCCTTATCAATGAGCAGTTTGCCTTTCGAGCCAAACACTCTTGCGTCTACCAAGTGCACTGCATCACGGAGCACATCCTCACAGATCTTAACAGACTCAAACCTGTCTACACGGGTGCCCTTTTCTTCGATGTCGCGAAGGCATTCGACAAAGTCTGGCACAACGACTTGATCTACAAGCTTTACCAAATGGGTGTGCCGGACAGACTTGTGCTCATCCTTCAAGACTTCCTGTCAAATCGCGCCTTCCGGTATCCCGTCGAAATGACGCGCTCTACTCCCCACTCCATACAAGCTGGAATCCCACAGGTCTTAGCTCTCTCTCCCCTCCTATTCAACCTTTACACGAACGATATTCCTCGTTCGAGTAACGTTCATCTAGCCCTATTCGCGGATTTAACCGCTCTCTATTTCTCCCATAAGAAATAATACCCTAGGGGATTGGTTTAGGAAGTGGCGTAGTGAGGTGAACCCGGACGAGAGCGCTGCGGTGCTTTTCTCCAGAGGTGCCACCCCACGCCCCACCCTGCGCCACACCAGAAGGAATCTTCTTCTTTTTTTAAAAAACGTAGCCCCACACTAGGATTTATTCCTGTGTCGTGGGTGCGTTTACAAACATAAAAATTCACATACACAAATACCCAGATCGGAACAAATAATTGTGGATCACACAAAGATTTGTCCCGTGCGGGACTCGAACCCGCGACTATTAGACGCAGTGGGCAGAGTGGCTTAAGCTCTTAACCAATGCGCAAAATAGTCCGTTCGCGTAATCGCCGAATCTCGGTCAAGTGACCATGTTCGACCGACCTATTCCCTGGGCACAAAGGTCAAATATCTAGGGGTCACCCTATACAATACCATGTCCTTCGGACCGTATATCAAGCGAGTCCGTAACCAAGCAGCCTTTGTGCTTGGCCGTCTTTATCCGTTGATCGGCAAGCGGAGTAAAATGTCCCTCAGAAATAAGGTAACACTTCGCAAAACTTGTGTACGACCCATCATGACGTACACATGTGAGGTGTTGGTGGAGGTGTAATTTGTAAGATTAGAAGTGGTATAGACCACGTGTTCTGGGCCACCTGCTATTCAATTCAGTTTCTTTGTTTTGTGAGTGTAACTTCTTGAGAAACGTATTTTTTAATCTTTTGTTAAAAATGTCAGGACGCTCATCCAGGTGCAGGTCTTCGTAAATCATCATGTGCCCGTAGTAGGTCACGCGTACGCCGTCATAGTCCCAATAATCGTCATACCGCGCCGTTAACTAGTCGCTATCAGAACCGTTCTGTTGACTACCGGGATAGGTCTTCTAGGCGTCAGGACGTGTCTTGTATTTCCCGAGATAGTGCTTATAGACTTTGCGATAGTCCTAAAAGTCGTTACGAAAGTTCTCCTTATAGGATTTTTGATCATATTCTGTCGAAGTTAGAAGCGATCAAGGGTAGACTGTCAACGACGACAACACCGTCTGATAATTGTCCTTTGCGTCAAACTCCTGAAAGGTTGTGCTGGTTCTTTAGACAAGGTTCTGTTGCGACCGAGGAGACAAATTCGCGTGTGCCAAATAAATGCCTTGGTATTCCGTCGATTCCAGTCGTCAGCGGCTTATCAGCTGTCGTGTTGCCTTCATCGCCGGGCCAGACTTTTGGCACTATGCGGAAAGTTTCCACATTACACTTGCCGGACAGCAAGTCCCCCTCAACCAGGTTAGGCCCACTAGTCGGTGTGGTTAACCAGGGTGTGACCGCTGCGTGCATGACAGCTACTTGGAGCCACTGGCGAGAGATTATGGGTTGAAAAGGGTTTGGTTCTACATTTCCGACTAGAAGAACAGTTTATTTACCCATTGCAACCCACGACACCGCACCACACAATGCCTTGTGTGGGGTACGTAGCTGTTCGCTGTGTAGTTCCCGTACATTTCTCATTTTGTTAATGTTGACGACTATAGAGGTGCACTTGGCTACTAGCCCTAGTATGGACCCAACTTCCGCGAATAGCAATTTGAAAGTTGTTTCGATGTTTATGAGGTATTTTTTGTGACGACAGTTATTTCGCGTGATTTAGCTATCGTTAACGCCTCCGAAACTTGCAAAACCACTGTTAAATATGACAGATTTGCGCGTATTGGGTCGTTGAGTGGTTGACTGTGATTTAGCTTTGTTTTGAGTGGCTGGATGCGTGTAGGCATTGAAATTTATTACTGGGTGCAATGTTTGTGCGCGTTTGGTCGCTTTTCGTTGGGCTAAGAGGTTTGGTTAAATGCTTGGCTGCTTGATGCGTGTGGATCGGAAAATGCAGTAAGTACAATTGTCCCAAATGTAGTCACAACTAAGAGTCTGATCTTAGAATAGGGATGTATCCCAACGTTCCCACATAGTTTTAACGAATAGGTTATCAACTAAACACCTTCGTTATCTACTTAACCAGCCCCTTGGCTGTACTTTCGTGATTGTGAGCTATACAACTTTTTGTGTATTGAGTTGTAAAACTTTTTATAAGTAAAGTTTAAAGTCCCTTTAATTTGATAATAATAATAACTCTTTTATTTTCAGGCAACTGAAATTTTACAAAAATAATTTTGTTTAACTTACAGGCCCATAGAATGTATACCTTACAGACTAACATATATATAAAATATAAAAACTTATAAACTAAGATACGTGTGTTGACGGCGACATCTTGCGCTGTGCAGGGGCATCTTTCAGTCTTACCCGAAATCTTCGGAATACGACACCCTTTGGCCAGAACTCCTTGCTCATAAAGGTCTCCAGCTTGGCGATGGGAATTCGCACAACAAAGGAATTGAATGCCCCATTGTTTTGCGAATTCAGCTTCTCGACCCTTAGAGTGTAGAAGATTTTCTTACGGGTGTACTCCGCAATTTCCTCGGCTTTAGTGGTGTAGTGTAGCCGAGACACGTACAGCAGTGTTGTTGGTACTGCTGAGCAAAGGAGTATGCCATGTTCGACTGGTGCAATCTCACACCGGTTTCGTCGGGGAGGCTTCTTCTTCTTCTCCACCTTGATGAAGCCTTCCTCATCAACTTGACCCTTCGTACAGGCCACGGTTGTCTTCTCTGGTGCGCGGGCGGCGGCGGTGGTGTAATCAAGACGAGAAGTAGTCGTGTTTACGTTTGACGTCACCGGCGGCGCCGCGGAGCTGGCGGCGGGGCGCGGTGTGCTGCGGGTGGCGGGGCGCGGTGTGCTGCGGGCGGCGGGGCGCGGGGCATAGTGTGGGGCCGTACCAACAGCCGGTGACGCATTAACCGACTCGAAACTGCCGACGGGTGCATTTTGCGCCCCGCGACGTACGTTGACATTAGAGGCCTCGTGCGACCTACTTTCCGGGCTAGCACCACGCAATGACGCAACCTCTTTCCGTAGTTCGCGGATGGTAGTTTCCGAAGCCTCTAACCTGAATTAAACTTCGGCCAGGCTAGACTTCAGGGTGTTTATGTCCATCAGCAGCCTGGTGACGTCGACGTGGTCGAATGTGACGGGGGGCAGCCTGTGCAGCTGCTTCACCACGAAGGCCGGCACGTCGTCCAGATCTATCTCCTTCAGCAGGGTGATGATGTCCTGGAGACTTCTCTCGCCCTTTCGTCCCTCCTGCGGGTCGGCATGCGATCGCTCATCCCGAGCGATTGGTACAGCAGCACCTTCACACTGCTAATTTCTTCATGTTTGAAGTTAGTCTTACAAATCTGCAAGATGCTTACTTCATCCATAGTGTCGATGGCGTGCTGTAGAAACGCCAACGCTTCGTTGGCTATGAGTTTTTCCGAACTCATAGAGGCAACCGTGCAGCGGCTATAGGCGCGCAAATCGCGAAATATAATAATTCGTAAATGCTGTGTGGCACGTCCGAGTCCGAGCGCGGTCTGCACTGTAATGATAAGCTTGAAGTTAAATCTGAAGCTGTCCTTTACATGGCTATGAGTGCGCAGTATGCATTACATACTATGATTGTGATTACCGTGATGTTAGATTGCTGCTTTTAATGTCATTCGGGTTAACGATACAGTTTATTACTATAATATTAGTTGCGTAATTTATTGCGCTTTCGCTCTGTTTTGGCTGGTTAAGTTGCAGGCTATCGCTGGTTAAGAGTCAGTGTGGCTGATGAGGCGGCACTAGTGGCAGCAGCTGGCAGTGGCAGCGTAAGCATGCAAGCCAAGCAGCGCATGAAGAGCTGCGGAGTAGTGAGGGTGTGCGGACAGCTACAGCAAACGGATGTGTCATATGATTTTTATGTTGATTCTGGTGCTGAATGCTCTCTCGTTATTATAATTATCATAATTACCATAAACCTTTTCTTAAGGTAAGTTCGTTTACTCTCATAATTATTTATTATGATTTATCGGAAGTTATCGGAAGTTTATGTAATCTGAAGGGTGGTTAATTGGCTGTGAGGTATTTCGTATAAGCTACAACGAAACCTAAGATGAAGTGGTTCATTTGTTTACTTTAATTTAATGAATTTTGCTAAAATCTGATATATTTGTCAGTTATAGTGATTATTTTGAATCCAGTAAATTGTATATAATTATAATAATCTTAAAATACAAACGTTTATGCGAAAACTGAAATGGGTCGAATCCGGAACTGAACCGTCTGTTAATAATTAAATTAATTTCAATTTAAACATAAATTTTTAAGAAAGAAGCCTTTTTGGCAAAAACACAACGCAGATATCTTGCTTAGTTGAGACTTCCTTTTGGCTCCATCATTAGACCTTGGGCCTTATCCGGGTTTAAAGTACTCATCAAGACGAATCCAACGAGTCGAAACACGGCGGGGCTATATTGAGTAGTTGGGTAGTTCCGTTGGCCACCTTTCGGTGACCATTGGTACACTGATATTGATAAGTACTATACAACTAGAGTTGTAAACTACTTGTCTTATGTACTTGTGTACAAGTAGAGTCGTATAGTACTTGCCAATACAACTCTAACTAGCCTAAACACGTGGGAGTAACGTTCACGTTCCTATGGCCACCTACCGACTCCATCAGCAGACCAGCTCCATAATAATAATAATAATATCAGCCTATACTGCCCACTGCTGGGCGAAAGCCTTCTCTCACAAATCGAGGTGAGAGAGATTAGGTCATACTCCACCACGCGGACCCAGTGCGGATTGGTGGAGGTAGGTTTGTGGCCACCTGCTGTTGGAACTTATCAAGCCGCCTTTAAGGCTTCCAACTCGGCTTAACGACTACCACATTAAGTGGAAACCGGGACCAACGGCTTAACGTGCCTTCCGAAGCACGGAGACGCTCCAATATGAAAATGCCACAAACGGTCACCCATCTCAGGCCGACCGAGTCGAACGCTGCTTAACCTTGGTGATCGGTAAGAACACCGCGGTCGCACAGCGCTACGAGCGCCTCCAGCGCGGTCGACCAGCTCCATGGTATCATGTTATTACATTGTCACTGGCTTTACATACGTATGCTAAATTTCAGCTCAATCCGATACTAGCAAGTGCTTGAAAATGGATCATAAGATTTGAACCAGAAAGACGACAGACCTACGTACATATACATTGTAAGTTAAAAAAAGCTTTTAATAAAACGAACTTTTGTCACCCTCTCACACTTCAGACACGCACACTTCACTCAACACAAAGAGAGGACATGCATGCTTACTTTATTTCAAAATTAACGACGACGATTTAGCGCAGTTGTTAAGAGCTTGAGCTGCTCCGCCCACTGTGTCTAATAGTCGCGGGTTCGATTCCCGCACGGGACAAATCTTTGTGTGATCCACAATTATTTGTTCCGGTCTGGGTATTTGTTTGTGAATTTTCATGTTTGTAAACGCACCCACGACACAGGAATAAATCCTAGTGTGGGGCTACGTTTTATATAAAAAAAAAAAAAACTTATTGTGAAAATATAACTTATGGTTAATATTAAATGCAAGGCTACAATAAAATGTAATTCTGTTCGAGGGGATTGGCACTGATAGCCGAAACACAGGCTTTGCCTAGTTCGGTTACAGATGCTTAACTCATTTATTCGATGTAAATATAGCCAATTTACTTGTAAAAAAAAATATTGTATACATCAAATTATGTCAATAAATGTCAATGAAAATAAAATAAATAAAATAAAACAAACTTTCTGACTGCTTCGTTGGTCTTCTAGTGATTATTGTGTTTAGCAATCGCAAGGTCCTGGGTTCAAATCCTAGGTCGGGCAAAATGTAATTTTTCGATAGAAAAAATCCAGTATCAGCTCGGTCAGGCATTGTGTCAATGTCAAGGGTGTACCTCTGCCACCCCCGCTTTGGTAATATAGACGTGACCGTGTTAATTCTTTTTAAATCGTTTTTGTCTTTCTATCTATATCACCACGCCAGATCTACTTTCTATTAGGTCTTAAAACAAAAAATATTTTAAATGGCTTTATTTTGTCATCAAACAATTTGCAGTTTGGTCTTTCACTAGCGTCTCCTCACACTAAGTTGAATGTGAGCGGTGTAGCGAACAAAAAAAAAGCAAGTAGGTAGGTAGTACTCTATAAAGCCATGGGCATATTCAACTTAGGATGTGGATTATATCCTGTAATAATAAAATCTTCGTATTTGAAGTCATCGATTGAGTCAACTTTGCGGGAAAATTGTAATGTCGGGAATGGTGTCGGTTCTCGTTGCAATTGTTGTTTCAGTTGGTTTACGTGGTTTATGTAAACGTGGGTGTCTCCTATAGTGTAGATTAGCTCTGCCGCCTGTAATCAAAAGTGTTGTAAGTAAGTAATGGAAAGTTGTGTAAAAATCTTATTTCTTTAAACAATAAATTCACAGTCAGACAAAGTAGCTACTTATGATAATTCAAAAAGTTTCGACGACTCCTTCAAGAATACAGTAATCTATAAATAAATATACACCTCTCTTACCAACCTATCACGCAGACATTTTTTTTTCTTTTTTAAAAAACGTAGCCCACACTAGGATCTGTTCCTGTGTCGTGGGTGCGTTTACAAACATGAGAATTCACATACAAAAATACCCAGACCGAAACAATTAATTGTGGATCACACAGATTTGTCCCGTGCGGGAATCGAACCCGCGACTATTAGACACAGTAGGCGGAGAGGCTTAAGCTCATAACCACTGCGCTAAATCGTCGTCATCGTCGTCGTCGAATTTGCTTCTCAATGTCATTCTTGAATAATCAAGACCTTTGATGATATCATCAAAGGTCTTCTTTCCCTTACCTTGTTTGTTTTAATACATATAGGACTTAAGTTTAGCAAATATAATAGCATCCTAACTAAGAAAACATATCAGACTATTAAGTATATAGAAATCCGATTCGTGGGCTCTCTCTCGGGTACAGTGTGCCAGGCAGCGTGTCCTTACCTGCAATCCAGTGACATGAGCAATCATGTGTGTCAATAACCCGTAAGTGGCTATATTGAAAGGTACACCCAAGCCCATGTCGCCGGCCCTCAAATAAACGAGGCAGGAAAGTTGATCATCCGCCACGTGGAACTGTGCCAGCAAGTGACACGGCGGCAAAGCCATTTGGCTTAAGTCTCCCGGATTCCATGCACACATTAACATTCTTCTGTCAGCTGGTGTATTTCTGTAAATATGCGCGACGTGACTGACAGACTACTTCATACTTATCTTCATCATAAGCCGAAAGACGCCGGGAATAACCTGCAATGGCCTCCTCAAGGATCGTCACGACAGATCGGCGTTGTGGCCATCTAATTTATACCCATAACTTAATTTTCATTAGGACTAGGATTTGACTAGGATTGTATATCAACTCGCGTCAACAGCGTCATTCTAACGTCATTTTTTTCGTACTACTAGTAAGTTACTACTAGTTAGTTGTACTGTTCGTTTTTATTTAAGTAGGTATATCAGATTATGAATATTTAGTTAAGCCCAATTACTTTATACTCATCGCGTATTGGTTGTTGGCATATAAGTTCGAGAAGCCTCGTGGCAGTTCAGATACCGTGCATGCTATTTTATTCATAGTTCGTTTTATTAACTTGTCTGTTTAAAAATATTAAGCTAGGCAGGGTACATACGGCTATGTAGTTTTATTTATACACTAGTTGCTACCCGTGGCTGCGCACGCGTTTATTTTTGACCGACTTCTAAAAAGGAGGAGGTTCTCCATTCGACTGTATGTTTTTTTTTGTATGTATGTTACGCGATCATTCAGCCAATTATAAATCGATTTTGATGATTCTTTTTGAATTGGGTTCAGTATAGCTCCAAGGTGGTCCCATTTTAATTTCATCGGTATTGGATCTTGGACTTGGAAGATACACCAAGGAACTCCTTAACGACAAACAATACGAATGCGTAGATTGAGATATTATGAGAATTACGTCAATCCTATAGGTATATATACCCTGCCATAGAACTAATCAGAATATTAACCGACCTCAAAAAAGGAGGAGGTCGACAATTCGTCTGTGTTTTTTTATAAAGTCTTTATTTATGAACTGATTTTGATGATGCTTTTTGCGTTGGGTTTAGTATAGTTTCGAGGTGGTCCCATTTTAATGAAATCGGTATTGGACTTAGGACTTTGAAGTTACATCAGGGGACTCCTTAACGGCGAACAGCACGAATATATAGATTCCGTTATTATGATTATTATATCAATCCTGTAGGTACCTTACTGTACAACTCAGAAAATAATATAATATAGGTATATAAATATTAGTAAATATTTCACTCGTCACTTAAAATTGAAAATAAAAATCTTTTAAAAAAAACCATCTTCAAAAAGCAAAAAATAAATATTTGAAGTAGGTGCCAAGTAACCGACTGCACTAACCGGTACCGACATCAAATATTTATTTTTTTGCTTTTTGAAGTCGGTTTTATATTAAAAAAAAAGGGTTTTAATGTAATTTTACATAGGTGGTTAGGTCTTACCAAGATAGCAAAACTCCAAGACCAAAGGCACCTCCATACTACGTTTTTTACAATACCTGGGTACTTTCTTTTTGAGAAGGATTATCAGTTTATCAATTTATTATAAAATTATTGGTAAAAATGCTGATTTAAGCCTTTTGTACCTACCTTACCGAAAATCGTAATCTGGCGTTATAATATTCAAAAAAAATACATTGCGAGCTAAGTACGTCACAAAGTTTTATCAGTACATTTCGTATAAGTCTTTTTGTAAGAATATACAATTCATGAATTCATGTTAATGATAAAATCATGTTTAGATATTTTGAATAAACGAATATACAAAGTTTCGTGACCGGGCCATTGATCGTTAAAGAGTTCTTTCGAGAGGAGATAATCCTGAATGCATCATCGGTTCATACACGAAATCTTGTTTGAATGATTAAATCAAACGTGTATGCACAATTTGAAGTGAGTGCTTTTACCAACCGAAGATTTCTTGTAAGAGGACAAACCTAAGTTCAATATAAGTTCATGAAGGAATTCAGATGTAGTCGACATTTTAACCTAACATTGCAGTTAGAGACAACAATAATAAGAATAATAAAGTTTTATGGTTTATCCCACGATTATCTCGGATTGGTTCTTGTTTCCGGGATAAAAAGTATTTGTTATTTTAAGTTAGGATATAAGTTATTAACATACCACATTTTATTGACATCCCTTCGGTAGTTTTTGCGTGATTGAAACACAAAGAGACATACAGGTAGACAGAAAAACAGATAGACAGACAGATAATAATTTCAAAAAAAAATGTTTCGGCCTCTTTATCGATAAGGAAGTGTACCCCAACTAAAATTTTCAAAAGATGTTTAATGTTTCAGATTCGGCTCGGTTCCAATTTTATTTTATGTTATTATACATTATAATGTACAGCTGCAATGTTACGTTAAAATGTGTGATTTCACCTACAGACATTGCACTCGGGTTCGTCTCCTTACGAATAAACTCTTGAATGGTTAAAAGCACGCGCTCGAAATTGTTTATACACATTTCATTTAGATACTCAGATACGATTTGTTGCACGAATTGATAATGCAGTCAGGATTGTCTCTTCGGGAGTGAACTTTTCAACGATGAATGACCCGTGCACGAAATTTTGCTAATTAGTTTGTTAAAGATACCTAAACATTTCTGATCATGATCATGAACTGTGTATTCTTAAGAAAAAACTAACATGTAATGTACTGACGAAACTTTGTTGCATACTTAGCTCTCATACAATGAAAAAGAACTCATTGGTGCACGATACTGACCATTCGTGTATCTTTTTTAATATTATTACTCCAGCTATTAACCGGGTAGGCAGAGAAGGTTTCCATCAGAGACATTTTACCAATAATTATGATATTATTATAATAAATAGACGAGGGATCCCGCAAGGGATCTGTCGTGATGATATAGATAGATAGATAAAAAGACTAACTGGTAGTCCTTTTCAGAAAGAAAGTACCTAGGTATTGTGTATAAAGTACGTATTTTTCTTTGAGATGGCGTTAGGGTTGAATAAGATCGTGCTATAGTTTAGTTCATATTTTACAAAGACTTTCTGTACGAGCTAAGACGTAAAAGAGAAATGATCGACTACATTGTTCTATAACGAAAATATACTGATTTTCAAGTTGTCTTTCAAATACATTTCCAAAACGATGGTGGCTTGATTTATGGGTTAAAACGTAAACAACTCAACTTACTTTATCCAATAGTCGCAAGTACGATTCCCACAAGGGAATACTAATAGACAGAATTCATGTGTCGATCTGATATGCATTGATCTGATTTTTTCTTAATCTATTTGTACCATAATAAAACCCAAACACGTATTTTTTTTAAATTTATGTTTCTGTTTGTTTGTCCATACTAATCTTTGGCGGAACCGATTTTGAATGGATTTTTTTTTTTAAATAACGTCGGATTCATTCCTGTATCACTAGGATTTATTCCTGTATCGTGGGTGCGTTCACAAACATGAAATTTCACATACACAAATACCCAGACCGGAACAAATAATTGTGGATCACACAAAGATTTGTCCCGTGCGGGAATCGAACCCGCGACTATTAGACACAGTTGATGTTGTGGAATGTTACTGGAAGATGGAAGACTTATTAAAGATGCTGCCCTGCTTTACGCCGATTTTAACGTAAAACCGGGGTGACATGTTACCTCCCATTCATACGCATGCCTTGCTGTTCACATAGGTGGACTGGACGGCTCGCAACAGAAAGCCATATATACCATAAAATATCCTAGTCTCTTTCGCATGACCCAACGCCTTCTCCAGATCCACAAAACCGCAAAAACCATTCCAGCCCACTGCCAGATGCTTCTCTACGAAGTTGCGGAGGAAGAAAAACATCCTCTTCTAGACCTGAACCTATGCCTTGCAGAACATTCAATCGGACCTCCCGCGCATCTACGTTCAATAATTTTACCGTACACGTCACAATAAATATAATCTAGAAGCTGCGGGTGGTCACATTTACTACCTGCAAAGCAAGTAGCCACACGTTCACGCGAGTAGTCACTTTGTGACCGTCGTGCAAAATAACGTTCTCTGCGTAGGTCAAATTAAATTGGATTATGCCGTCGTGTGTCGTTCCGGCCTGTAAAAATTCTGTTGAGCTCAAAAAAAAACATGATAGGATTACATGCCATACGTAACCAGCGCAGACATTTTTAAATTATATATTATATAGCCGTATTTTTTAAATTAGCAGTGTCAGCCTAGTGGTAAGCCCGTTGCACTGCAAAGTCAGAGGTCTCGGGGCACGCACCTCTGTCTTTTCGAAAAGCATCGTTGCGGAAAACATCGTGAGGAAACCTGCATGCCTAAGAGTTTCTCGAAGGTTTGTGAAGTTTTCAAATCCGCTTTGGGCCAGCGGCGTGGACTATGGCCTCTCTCAGTTTTAGAGGAGACCTGCGCCCAGCAGTGGGATAGTTTCTTAACAGGGTTTATATTATATTGTTTAAATATCGAATTAATACTTCCATCTGTAATTTTCATAGTAAAAGACGCGTCCATTTTGTTAGTGTTGCTAGTGAAACATATTTATTGTTCCCTACTTTGCTGAGGACTTCATAAGTTCTATTTTTAAATGGTACTAATATAGTTAACTACTACATCACGGTTTTGATATTTAGTTAAGATGATGAAAATATATTTTTCCACATTAAATTACTACAAACCTTAATAGTTCAAGTATATCTATTTCTTGAGTTTAATATGTATTAAAATACACGTTAGCCCAACAATTATTTTTTTATCTACTACTCAAATATCATCAACATTTACCCCAAAAAAGTGGTAAACTTTGCCAACATTACGCGAATGGAAAGTACGGTGAGTGCGGGGCGTTTGTTGATCTTTTGGCTTTACCGCACGACGTGCAATTACGACTGAACGCGGCTTCTGGATATATTATTATAAGCCGTATACACTACATACAGCTGCCAGGCTGATCAAACTGATGGCTTTGTGATTGGCCCTTTCCTTTATACATGGGTATCTTTTTTACGTTTTTTTTTCACTATAGTTTTGGTGGAATTCTTGCATTGCCGGTATATTTCTTTTTTTCAACTCTGTTATACTGTCATTCTGGTTTAAAGAAGAAACATAGTCCTGCACCGCTTTCTTCTTACTTTCTACGGAGCATTTTAACTCCATCGCCCACCATGCATCACCTTTCGCTATGCTATGCTTCTTTGAGATACCACATACTTCTTTCGCGGATCGTACTAAACTCTCTTTCAGGATATTCCAGCATTCATCTATGTTTGAGTCCGCAGAACTTGGTCTCAAAAGATTGTCCCGAACTTTGCCTTCATACGTTTTCCTCGCGCTCTCATTTTGCAACTTTTCAACCTTTATTCTTTCAAGGCCTCCAAAGGGGATAAGCTTTCATCAGTGCCTCCACTTCATGCACAAACCACTAAATCGTGGAACTACGAGATAGTGGTTCAGTTCAAGAGTGGGGCCTTTATAAGTACGCGTATCTTGATCTTGTGTTTGCTTCGGAGACGATTATCTACCAGGATCAAATCTATCGTGCTTTTCTGTTCATTTCAACTCCACATATACATATGAATATCCTTGTGTTGAAATATCGCATTAGACCCAAGAAGGCATCTTTCCAAACATACATCTACAATGAGCTTACTAGCATCATTCACTCTCTAATCTCCATAAGGACCTAAAGCACCCATCACACGACTCGCCTGTTCGGGCCCGGCGTGATGGATGGCGGCGCTTACGCCTATGTTTGTATCAACGGGGGCGGGGCGGTACGCGTCGCTTCGGGGAGACGCCTTAGTCCACACTGGGGTACTTTTTAGGTCCAAGATTGCAGCCATAATGACTGGCAGGGATCACGACGAGCACGCTCTTGGATATGACATCTATAGTCAACAAATAGATATTATGATTATATGTTCTCTCGTCTCGTGATGACTTTTTATTTATTCAGAGTTATTTCGAAAGGGGGGATTTTAATTTTTTAACCTAGTTATCCAACCATATGGTAACTTAAAGGCATTACTAGCAGACTATAATATAAAACGTTTTATCCCTTTGTATCGCTCTTATTGAGGCATATAGTGATTCCTTACTTTATACTGTCAACGACATTTCGAAGTTGATCGATTCCTTGTCCGGTATAATTTGTTTTTGCGTCTATATATTTTGCACCGCTATGTCTCCACTGAAATCCATAAACGGGGCCGAGGTCACCTGGAAATGTGTAGCATGATTAACTTATTAAACTCCTCATTACACACATTTGTTATCAAGTCCTCGAAAAACAGTGAGAAATATTGTTAACCCGACCGATAACCTTTTCACGCGAGTAGCAAATGTAATGTCCGGTTTATACAGGGTGGATTTCTGAGACGGGGCAGTAAGGGCAGCTACCTTAATCTTTGTAGGTACAAGAAAATAGTCTTAGGAGACTATCTTCAACGTTTTGCGACATTTAAGTTGCATTTAAAGGTTTTGAAAAAAAATGTACAGTCAGCAAGTAAATGGGCAATTTACACACTCTTTTATAGTATTTTTCACATAGGATGTGTAGTGACAGTTCTAATTGCCAAACGAAATTATAATTTATTCAATGGCAATTAGAGGCATGACCCGTTTCTATACTTTTGGTTTTATGCCTTAACACAATTGAATTAAATATTAATTTCGTTTTACAATTGGAACTGTCTGTTCCCTTCCTATGTGAAAAATACTATAGATCCTGTTTGGCTTTGCAACAATCATGTTTGACATCATACATATAATACCTCAATCTACACTTTTGTTATTGTTTGTCTTTAAGGAGTTCCCTGGTGTATTTTCAAAGTCCAATTATCCATGAAATTAAAACGGGACCCCTTCGAAGCTATACTGAACCCAACGTAAAAAGAATCATCAAAATTGGTCAACAATTGGCGAAAATATCATTTAACATACATACAAAAATAAATACAGACGAATATAGAACCTTCTCCTTTTTAAAGTCTTAAAATGATAATAATCGAATTCTATTTTAAAGTTATCTTCGTTGGAACTCCACGCTTGTTGGCGCAAAAAAGGTCCATATTGATGACTCGATTCCAAATATTTGGTTAATATATTCGCCACTATTCTTTACTTCATTTTTTTTTATACTCAAATGATTTAACCACCGCTATTATTAAAAAAGATGGAATATCTCGACTACAGGATGCGGAAGGGATGAGGAAGCAGGATTTGTTACGATACATATCAATTTCTGCGGATCACAATGATGGGAAAAGTTGCCTGTTCTAAGCGTATAGGTCGCTAAAAATAGTTGTGACTCCACAACATCCAAGAGTGAATGGGAATCGCTAGCGCAGTACAACTGTTCGACCTCGCGCAGGGAAGAGACGAATACCAAAAATAGATAACTCACCTGCACTGGTTAGAGAAGCAATGGGAAAAGCATGCAAATAGTTTACAGTACGCAGAGGCATCTGAACAACTTAAACCGATGAAAAATAGATACAATTTGTGTCATACCTTCGTCTCTATCTGTGAACCCCAAGTGGTCCAGAAAGCCTCGGGATCCATTAGCATCCCAAATATGCACATCTTTACGAGCAAGAAGTTTTGCATCAGTTGATCCAGAAATAAACCACAACAATTCTTCTATGACTCCTCTAATAAACACCCGTCTTGTTGTAATCAAAGGCAGAATATTGTTGCGCAGTGAATATCTCTGCATTGATCCAAATATAGATAGTGTACCAACCTCGGTTCTATCGATTCGGAAGTGACCTGAGTTAATAATATAAGTTGTTTTTACAATCTGGTACTAATTCAGATTTTAATAGGGATGCAAGGAAACCCCTGTCAATTATCCGTTCACCGAAAGTTAGTGTAAGTCATTCCGATAATAAAGGCAGAAATAAAACAATTTTTCGTTCTAAACTAAATATTACTTCAATAATATTAATGTAAATAATAAATAAGATACTTATTTATTTATATAATTAATTATTTTGCAGTGATAGCTGCAGATAATAAAGCAGTGAGCAAAGTCAACGGTCTCGGGTTCAAACCCAGGCACGCACCTCTGTCTTTTCGAAAGCATGTGCGTATTAAAAAATTAATTATCACTTGCTTTAACGGTGAAGGAAAACATCGTGAGGAAACCTGCATGCCTAAGAGTTTCTCGAAGGTGTGTGAAGTTCGCCAACCCGCACTAGGCCAGCGTGGTGGACTATGGCCTAAACCCTCTCAGTTTGAGAGGAGGCCCGTGCCAAACAGTGGGACAGTTTCTTAACAGGGCTAATATTATATTATTACTAATTAATTCTTTATGCACTTATGTACATAGGCGGACTTAATGCCTGAGGCATTTTCTGCCAGTCTACCTTGAGGTGGTGTGCAAACAGTATTAACTATATTAACTAATAAAAAAATAAAACAAAACTAAATACATACCTATAATAAAAGATGATGATACATAAATACCATATTATACATAAAATATTACATACATATATAATTATACTATATATGATCAATAACGTTTGACATAATTACATAAAACTGCTAACATTTAGAAGAATCCGCCAACATTTTGTCCCACAGATGGTCCTGCACTTTTTTTTAAAAGAGAGCCGTTTGGTACTTAATAATTATTTACTGATTTTTACTAATTTACGTTTCGTAATCAAAGACGGACGATTTAGCGCAGTGGCTAAGAACTTAAGCCACTCCGCCCACTGTATCTAATAGTCGCGGGTTTGATTCTCGCACGGGACAAATCTTTGTGTGACCCACAATTATTTGTTTCGGTCTGGGTATTTGTATATGTCAATTTTCATGTTTGTTACGCACCCACGACACAGGAATAAATCCTATTTATAAAAAAAAGGGATGCTAATACGATAAAAGATGAGTATGCTGTCGGTTGTTAGGCCTTTATAGTTTTCCCGAAGAAGTACCCACTTATATTCCACCTCTTCTTCTTCGAGCGTTCAATATCTACGCTCCAGCGTAAACAGCAATATAGGAAAATATCTTAAAGGGAGCCTCAGGGAAAGAACGGGCTTGGCGTGGGCAGTTGGAGGCGGCAAATTCAGTGAAATGAAATAATATTAGTTTCGCTTTGATCCTTGTGCGTATCCTAATATAGTGAGTTTGTCCCCATTTTTGGGCAGACATTAATTTGTAACTCCATTAGGGATGTATATTGAAAAGTACTTTTGATGTACACCTACGTTACACAAGGAACTTATATGCGAAATTCATGACTTTGTACTCACCGGCTGCACATGACTCACACACTTTACAGCCGTGCATTATCTCTTTAGTTAGAGTCAGTACTTGTTAGAGTTTCATTAAGTAGATGTTGATGGTGCACAAATTAAACTTATAATAAGAATAATTTAACATACACACCTGTGTCTATTGTCTTCTTCACTAAATTTAAATACTCATATTCGTCATGAATATTATTTGTAGTCATATTAAATTTATTGGAACAGACTGTCGTACCAGCTAACGACGTTGAGTGAATGACAATATTTAGAGAATAGATTTTAAAATAATTATTTGTAGTTACTCATATTTTGAAGCGATAATATCATTATCTTTATTTCACTGTCTACGCACTTTAATAGTGACCTCGTAGAGTATATCTTCATAATATTTTAAAATAGACTCTGGCTATATTTGAATATGATTTAAAATGCCATATCAGTAATTTTTCAAACACAAAAGCGTCGGTGAAGGCCGCTATATTTATAGCGGTATCACGAAAATTGTCACAAATCGTTCCGCTGTTTGTAACTAAGGTGGTAATGGGGTATAAACTCCTGGACGTGTAAGGCCATTGACGACGATGAAACTGTATTACGAAAAATACTATGCGGAACTCATTGCAAACGACGAAAAAACTTTAGGTATATTTGGTTTCAGTCAGCCAAAAAAAATTATGATCGTAACTACTCTAGTCACGATCAAGTCAATTTTGGCCCCCAACATATTTGTGTCACCCACAAAATATTTGTTGTTGTCTTAATGATTGTGTATGTATGTATGTATATGTTGTGGGCCAAGTGGTTATTGAGGGCACTATTTATAATGCCCAGGCGACCCTTAGGCTTGACTAAACATAATTTTGTACTTTCGATCGCGAAGTCGAATTCGATCGAAGATTCTTTTATCGTTTTTTTGTGGGAAAACACTAAATCGTTACCAATGTTCTAATAAAATGTAGAGGTCGGTATGCCTGGTCTTTGATGTATATACTTCTCAGTCTGTGTTTGTGTAATCGAAGTTGTATAACGTAAACATGCGATAAGCGCCCTTTTTTTTGATTTTGATCAAATTCGCTACCTTTTGTCTAAAAAACAAGCTTAAGGATGTAAATTACACGCCTGAAAATAACGTGAACGAAGTTACGGGTACAGCTAGTATCATATAAACAATGGCTCGATAAAAACACTTTGACCCGAGAGGAAACAATTTATCTGTTATTTTATGATTACTTTTACGACATTTGCAAATCGGTCGGTTAATGATAGGTATTATAGATGAACTGTTTCCAATATGGATACTATAATTTTACATGTTTTTGTACTAGGCCTATTTAAAAAGTTCAAATTATTGTCTTGATTATCATACCCGACCTAAAAAACCTATCTTATCCGTATCGTAAAGTAATGGTTATGAGTTTATTTGTTATAATCAAATAAGGTGTGCGGCATTAAGCATAAAAGGCAATATTACTAATTTAAGTCTATTTTTGTTATTAAATAAGACATATCACAAATTATAAATTTTCCAAAAATAGTCATTATTTATATTATAGTATAAAAATTCCTGTTACAATGCTACCTAAAATAAAATAAACAAATAAACACGGCCACGCCTATATTCTCCAAGCATAGAGGGCAGAGGTTTATACAAACTTTTCGCCGACTATGTTAGGTCCCATGCAATTGGGAGGCAGCCTTTTGCTATATACCTGGCTTAATTTCAGACGCCGGAATGATACTGGGTATTTTTCGGTAGAAAAACTACTTTGGTCCAACCTAGGATTTGAACCCAGGACTTCGTGATCGCAAGGCGCATTATTCGCGAGTATTCCAACGAGGCAGTCTAAAATTTAATTTATTATTAAAATAAAAAGTCATGCTGGATCAAGATTGATCAAGTCGTACTATATCGTACCACGGCCGTGTGGTTCCCGGCTTAGAATTGGACCAACTTATCACATCCCACTGGGTGTCATACAAGGCGACTAAGGGATAACTAGGGAATTAGCAGCAGCGTTCTCCTAGATATTATCACGACTATTGAACTGCGCTCGCCAACCCGCCTGCCAAGCGTGGCAAGTAAGGCAAATCCCCAAAAATTTCATACGATACAAATACCGACGGACGATTTAGCGCAGTGGTTAGGAGCTTAAGCCGCTCTGCCCACTGCGTCTAATAGTCGCGGGTTCGAGTCCCGCACGGGACAAATCTTTGTGTGATCCACAATTATTTGTTCCGGTCTGGGTATTTGTGTATGTGAATTTTCATGTTTGTAAAAGCACCCACGACACAGGAATTAATCCTAGTGCGGGGCAACGTTTTTTTTTTAATAAAGAAAATAAAAAAAAATTGTTGATCACACAAAGATTTGTCCCGTGCGGGAATCGAACCCGCGACTATTAGACGCAGTGGGCGGCTTAAGCTCTTAACCCCTGCGCTAAATCGTCCGTCGTTTATCGGAGGTTTGAAGAGAGGGCGAGGACACGATAACCTTAAAATCCGGCAACTTGTTTTACTACCGGGACGGCGAATAGCAGTCCCAAGGTGGTGTCGGATTTATCGTCCACAAGTCACTGATAAACAACGTTGTGTCTATCACTAGTGTATCAAGCAGGGTAGCGTACCTGATACTCAGAATATCCAAAATATATTCGCTGAAGGTCATACAGGTCTACCTACCGACCTCGGCATACTCAGATGATGAGGTCGAAGTTATGTATGAGGACATTAGTAGAGCCATTCATACTTCCAAAGCACACTTTACAGTGGTCATGGGTGACTTCAATGCGCGGCTGGGCAAACGAGGCGATGATGAGTTGAGAGTGGGGCAATTTGGATATGGGCAGCGCAACCCCAGGGGTCAGAGGCTGGCCGAATTCCTGGAGAAAGAGGGACTCTTTATGATGAACTCTTTCTTCCAGAAGCCGCCTCATAGGAAATGGACCTGGATAAGCCCTGATGGTTTCATAAAAACTGAGATAGACTTCATCATGAGCATAAAGCGACAAATATTTAATGTCTCCGTGGTTCACAGGATAAAAACCGGCAGTGAGCACCGAATGGTCAGAGGCACATTAAATATTAATGTCAAAATGGAAAGATCGCGTCTGATGAAGTCCTTCTTATTCACATATCCAAAACCCCGAGAACTTTCAACTCACATTGTCATAAAATCCGCTTCGAATTGCTAGACAGCAGCGCATCAGTGGACGAAATCAACAACAGGCTAGTAGTGGCTGTCCATTCGGTCGGATCCAAGTATTTTAAGCCCCAACGTAAAATTGGGCCTCAAAACTATCTGAATACACCCGAAACCTCATGGCTGGGCGGCGTTCCATGACACTCCAAACCTCCGATGGTGCCAATTCCTATAGGCAGCTCAATGGACAGATATTGAAGTCCTTGCGACACGATTTACGGTCGTTCAATACAAGGCGTATTGAGGAGACCATAGTACAGAACCAGGGCTACAACGTGTTCGCAAGAGACGCGTCTATTGGGCAAAGCCAGTTGACGAAGCTGAAGACGGAGGACGGAAACGTATTGTCAATAGGTCAGAGGTGCTCAGGGAGATAGAGAGGTTCTATGGGCAGTTATATACCACAGTAGCTGAACCTGTTGTTGACTTGGTTAAAGACCCAAAAGCCAAGCTAACCCGATACTACACTGAAGATATCCCGGACATCAGCCTGTACGAGATTAGAATGGCTCTCAAACAACTAAAAAACAACAAAGCGCTGGGCGAAGACTGAATTACCACAGAGCTTCTGAAAGCGGGCGGAACGCCGGTACTTAAAGTCCTTCAGAGGCTGTTTAATTCCGTCATGCTCGAAGAGAAAACGCCGGAAGCATAGAACAGGGGTGTGGTGGTACTGTTTTTCAAGAAAGGTGATAACACTTTACTAAATAATTATAGGCCCATCACTCGAGAGTCATCACGAATCGTCTCGAACGCAGGCTTGATGAGTTCCAGCCTCCCGAACAGGCTGGTTTCCGGAAAGGCTTTAGTACCATAGACCACATACATACGCTGCGGCGGATTATACAGAAGACCGAGGAGTATAATCGGGCACTATGCTTGGCGTTTGTGGACTATGAGAAAGCCTTCGCTTCGATCGAGACTTAGGTGGTTCTTAGATCTCTCCAGCGATGCCGCATTGACTATCGGTACATCGAAGTGTTGAAGTGCTTGTATAATAACGTCACCATGTCAGCCTGAGTACAAGGGCAGTGCACGAAGGCGATCCCCATATAAAGAGGAGTACGACAGGGAGACGTCATTTCTCCGGAAATTTTTACGACTACCTTAGAAGACGCCTTTAAGTTCTTGGAATGGCGAGGATTTTGCATCAACATCAATGGCGGAACATCACTCACCTTCGATTTGCCGACGACGTTGTGGTCATGGCGGAGTCGCTGCAAGATCTAGGACGAATGCTTGGTGACCTCAACAGAGTATCTCAACAAGTGGCTCTTAAAATGAACATGGACAAAACGAAAATAATGTTTAACGTACATGTCGTACCCACCGCACTCACCGTTGGGAACTCTACTCTTGAGGTTGTCGACGAATACATTTACCTGGGAGAGATATTCCGGCTAGGTAGGTCCGACTTTGAGAGAGAGGTCAATCGATGAATCCAACTCAGCTGGGCTGCGCTCGGGAAACTGCGCAACATACTGCTACTGAGGTATACAACTGCCCATAGAACCTCTCTATCTCCCTAAGCACCTCTGACCTATTCGACAATACGTTTCCGTTCGCCGTCTTAAGCTTCGTCAACTGGCTTTGCCCAATAGACGCGTCTCTTGCGAACACTTTGGAGCCCTGGTTCTGTACTATGATCTCCTCAATACGCCTTGTATTGAACGACTGTAAATTGTGTCGCAAGCACTTCAATATCTGTCCATTGAGCTGCCTATAGGAATAAGCACCATCGGAGGTTTTGAGCGTCATGGAACGTCGCTCAGCCATGAGGTTACGGGTGTATTTAGATAGTTTTTGATGCCCATTTTTACGTTAGGGCTTAAAATACTTGGACTCGACCGTATGGACAGTCTCTACCAGCCTGTTGTTGATTTCATCGCGATGATCAGACGCGATCTTTCCATTTTGACAATAATATTTAATGTGCCTCTGACCATTCGGTGATCACTGCCGGTTTTTATCCTGTGAATCACGGAGACATCATTAAATATTTGTCGCTTGGTGCTCTTGATGAAGCCTATCTCATTTTTTGTGAAACCATCAGGGCTCATCTGAGTCCATTTCCTATGAGGTGGCTTTTCGGAGAAAGAGTTCTTCATAAAGAGTCCCTCCTTCACCAGAAATTCGGTTAACCTCTGACCCCAGGGGTTGCGCTGCCCATATTCAAATTTCCTCACTCTCAACTTATCATTGCCTTGTTTGCCCAGTCGCGCATTGAAGTCACCCATGACCACTGTAAAGTGTGCTTTGGAAGTATGTATGGCTCTACTAATGTCCTCATACATAACTTCGACCTCATCATCTGAGTATGCCGAGGTCGGTGCGTAGACCTGTATGACCTTCAGCGAATATATTTTGGATATTCTGAGTATCAGGTACGCTATCCTGCTCGACACACTAGTGATAGACACAACGTTGTTTCTCAGTGACTTGTTGACGATAAATCCGACACCAACTTCGGTCTGCCCTCTCGGTAGTAATACAAGTGCCGGATTTTAAGGTTATCGTGTCCTCGCCCTCTCTTCGGACCTCCGATAAACCAACAATACTCCAGTGCAACTTGTCTATCTCTTCTTCCAGCTCAACTAACTTCTCATCTGTCCTCAACGTGCGTGCGTTGCAAGTCACCAGGGCCAATTTTCGTTGTTGGTGGTAGCCGAATCTCTGGCCGAGATTCTTAGCACCCCTTGTCCTGTCGTTACCATGGCTGCTACCGTTGCCAGGACGAACAGGACCGCCGGGGACTAGGGGCCTGGTTTAATGTTTTCTTCTCATAATGATTGGGGGGATTTGCCTTACTGGCCACGCTTGGCAGGCGATGGCGCAGTTCGATGGTCGTGGAAGAATCTAGGAGGACGCTGCTGCCTATTCCATAGTTATCCCTTAGTCGCCTTGCATGACACCCGATGGGATGAGATGGGTTGGTCCAAATCTAAGCCGGGAACCACACGGCCAATAACATATATGTAAATTAAAATATTTCATGCGAACAACCCAGGCTGGTCAATACTCTTAGCGATTCGCCATAAACAACAATTATATACAAAGGTAACGTCTATTTTACTGTCGTATAAAAGTTATTTATTCGGCTTTGAATGACCTAATAAAAGTTAAAGGCCAAATAATTTAACCTAGGTAAGTAACCTTTAACGATGTAAGATTTGTTCTGTACTTTCTGATATAAAACATTGTTGTTTAGCTACCAAATGAGTATTTTTCCTTAATGCAACAAAGCAATCTCCTTGCATAAAAAATATGAACTTGAACATCGTTGGTGTATCAACACTAACGATGTTCATGATTTCCGTAGAAAACTGTGGTGTAAGATAATCCTACTATGTCTTTTTCACGAGACGTGGGTACGGTGACATTTGATCATATTCCATTTCACACATATTGTATTTAAGAATATTGAAAATATAGAATCCAAAAAATAAACACGAATATAAAAATACATAAAAAATGTACTTTACTTTTCATTTAAATCATATACGGCTTAACTAACCATTTACGTAATTATTAAAAAAAAAACTTAAATTTAATAAAACTCTGTTACGGAGTTTTGGTGGAAAGTCAAAGAGTGATGTTGTCAATTTGTTTTAATTTCCAAATCTTGTGTTATTTCGACTAATAATGTAATGTTGGTGGAATATTAACCATTATGTGTTCTTATATGTACATGAGTGAAGGTAATTGTAACTAAGTGATAAAACGTGCCTTTTCGACTTCACTCAAAACGGCCGTTGCAATTGGTATGTAAAGTATCCACCGCTTTACTATCCAGGCTGGGGTACTTCATTAATTTCATTATCATCGTTGCCATCAAATTCATCGGGGAGTCGAATTAATTTAAACAAACATGATTATATATCTCACTGGACACTGGCAAAATACACTTAGAATTAGTGTGAAGCCATAACTTGAAGAAGAACTCTGTAACTGAATTATGTAAATTGTAACGGTTTGCGTTTGAGGGACTGACACAATGAAATCGATATAATTGATATATTGTTTTTTAAAATATATAAAATCGATTGACGATTTTTTACGAATATATAACTCTATGTATCTGACTGAAATATTTAATATTCTCATGGTCAATAAATTAATAAATAAACGTGGACGCGCTATCGTGACATATTATACCAGTTTTATAGATTTTTTAATAATAAAACACGTAAGCTACGAATCAAGCAATTTGTCAGACGATTATTCTGACCAATGGCTTGATTCGTAAATAAATAATTAGATATTTTGTTCTTTTTGTTCCTAAATTATTTTTAATAATATCAATTCATTCTTCGTCATAAATTTTCTCGATACGATATTCAATTGATTCTATTTCACACTCACCACATTTCTAGAAATATCAAATTCTAAACGTCAGCGTACCCATGACTGGTTAAAAGGACTATAATATTATAAATGTGAAAGTTTGTATGTTTAGATGTTTGTTACTTAATAACGCAAAAACGGCTGAAGCATTTGTATGAAATTTGACGCATAGGTAGTAGTAGACCTTACCGGGACAGAATAATTTTTATCCCGGATAAATGTAAGGTTACTGTCTAAAATCAACGCGAATGAAGTAGAGGGCATATACTAGTTTTCCATATTTTTGCGCGTCACCCTCACAAGAGTTTTATTTTAGATACCTACATTTCCACATATTCGTTCCCCAAATATACCATTTCTTTTCCTAACATCGCAAGAATTCCATATTGACAACACTATTTAATTGAGAAAGGGAGCGCAATGTAAGCGTCAAAGAATTTAGAAAAACAATAAGCGTATTAGTCCGACAACGTTTTGGCCCGTGGATGACATTAACAAGGGTGTTGGTGTGAGATTAGGGTTATCATTTAGTAAAATTTTCCTACTTCTAGGGAAACATTTCAACAATACAAATAAAAAAAAGAACTTGGGTAAATTTCATAGCAAACAGCAACTATGCGACTGTCATTTAGTGACATTTCACTTGAAGACAGTGTTAGTTCCGATTTTGGCCGCGGGCCAATAGATCCTTGTCTGACTATACTATTTGTTGGTGATGTCAGTCCTTTACACAGTCCTTTGACTCCCGAAAGAAGGCAACATCAGGCAGTGACAATAAGACATAGCGAGTGACGAAATCTCTAGGTACATAATAATCAGCTATTAAAACAGCCAATACGGTTTTTTGCTTCCGTATCTGAGGCGCTATAATTTCAAAAATACAATAATGAAAAGTGTGAAAACAATGCAACAAGTTAAACGTGTAATAAAACGTAATACGTGTGTTCTGATACTCTAAAATAGTACAATAACCTTATATTTACTAGAAAGTATCGCCATCTATGAAGAAGTTCAGAGTTATATGATAAACTAAACTAATGTCATGGCTTGGATTGGATATAATCTAAAGGATGGCGCTGCATACGCACAAGGAGGGAAAATTTACTTGCGTGTAGTTTTTCTTTACCCATTACAATAAACCTTCTAGACTTCGCATCTGGCACCCTATGTGCTTTATGCATTGTGTGTTCTAAACAGGAAAATGTGAGGGAGTTAAAAATAAAATTAACTACAATAATTTTTTTATACATTTATTAATAAAAGAGGCGTCTTTAGGTTCAGCGGTCTTTGGTAATTATGATACATTAGTATCATAATTAATTATACCACAATAGTTACTGCGTAGGTTTGCCATATTATTATACGCTCCGTCGCAAGTAATTTTAAAGATAGAGAAGCTTCTCAAGAAAAACATTTCATAAAGACATTTTTATATAAATCATTTTAACTTTTAGATATAGACACCTACCTATTAGATCATATCTGTTTTCTATGAAGTAATATATGAATTTTATGAGAGAAGACGAAGAAAATTAATTATGATTTAAAATATTTTTTTAAAACACATACTTTCATAGCGAAAACAAAACTGAGATATCTGCTTAGTTAAGGAGTTCCTTTAGCCCCGTTCCAGTGTCATCATCAGACCCTGGAGATTACCCAGAGCTATAGTATTTGTCAAGACCAATCCTACATACGACGGGGCCAAAGAGCCTGCACATGACGTCTACGTTGAGTAGTTGGTAGTGTTTAGGACCATTTTCTGGCTCTATCATCAGACCCTGGACAACATGTGGGTCCAAAGAACCTGTCAAAATAATTCCAACCACGATAGGATTATGTTGCGTAGTTAGGTAGTTCCATTGGCCATCTTCCGTCTCCATCATCAGTCTCCGGACACCATCTAAGTTCATAGTACTTGTCAATACAAATCCAACGATCCTAAACATGACGGAATTATGTTACGTAGTTGGGTGGATCCGCGGCTACCGTTCATCTTCATCAGACCCTGGACACTGGCTGAATGTTTAGCACTTTTCAATACCGATCCAACGGGCATAAACACGAGGGGCTATGTTGTGTAATTGATGTTTCTACGACCGCCTTCCGGTCATCATCAGACCAGCTCCAAGCTACCGTTTGTTAGTACGCAGTAAGTAGGTATATTTAATGCTAAACGTTTTCGAAATTGCACGCTTTATCCAAACTCCGGAAACACTCTCTTGATGCTCGATGGATTTATACTTGTGTGATGCCTTAATTTATGCACCTTTCGGATTATAAGAAAAATTGTACCAACATTTTTTTTAGTTTCACGGGATGTTATGAAATAATCGACACATCTATTGTTATTATTCATAAAGGTCTCAAACCATTGTTTCTGAGTTCCGATTGTTATTATATACATATGTCATGTAATGACAGACTTCTATCCGTGGCTTCGTTTGCGTGAATTCAGAAGAATGTAGTATAAATTCATAGGGATTTATAAATTACGTGTTAGCCATTTTAGGTAGAATGAATTATAAAATTCGTAATTTCAAAATCAATTTACTTAAAATTAATACCTTAATCAGTCAGAAATGGCGAGACTGTACTAACCAATCATAGTGTACCTCCAAGAAAATCTTTATAAACTATGTATGTGTGAGGACATAACTTATACAAGAATAATTATAATAATTTATTTCTTAAGCTAGGGTTGCAGAGTTGTCCTGTATGCATCCACATTATTACTGATGATGCTAGTTCCCAGAGTTATAAGGGACAAGCCTCTTACCATTATACCGGGCACGATTTCAGATTTCGGACTGCAACTATGAAATTTTTGATAGAGAAAGCTACTTTGTCCTACCGATTCGAATCCAGGAATCGTGACCGTAACCTACGAGGTAGTCGAATAACATACGTCTGAGGTAATCTACTACACAGATCTTGTAGAAACTCGGGATAATTTCAGTGCGTTCAAGCGTTTTTGCCATACCTATTACTGGAATCAAACAAGAGGCTCACAAAGCTAGGCTCTGTTAATACTTTTTCGTATCCATGGTGTTTTACAACTGGGCTAATCCTAGTTGTAGTCTCCTTCTCTATGGCTGATCTGCCATTTTTTTTGTGTCTCCCGCTTTGCAAAGGAGGGAAGTGGAATTTGATTTTTCCTACTCCTCCTGTTTTTCTTTCTAATTAAATTGGTTGCGGGTTCCGAGACAATTACAGCACTTCCCAGTACACCTCAAGGTTCAAACCTTGGTGTCATCCAAGGACACCGTTGTGGATCTTGGCTTACGGGACTTACAATGATGGTAAAGTGTGGCGGGCTTACTCCTAAAAAAAAGAGTCAAACAACATGATTCCTTTGCCAAATTTCATCTTAATCGATTCGACGATGATATATACTCAATTGAAATTTAACAAAAACAACAGCAGCAACTTACTTCCACGAGGACTAGTAACAGTATTAGTTATAGTTAATATCTGACTACTGTTTTACATAGTTACTTGTTGCAACTTTAGAACTAAGATTTCCTAAGAGATATGTGGCAGGTGGTTGACGCTCGCTGAAACTTTCTACGTTTCTACGAAACTAAATGCTAAGTTGTTGACAAAGGACATTATTCTGCGCTCACACCCGATTTTTCCCAGAACCAACAGCAATGAAAAAATACTTGTATGATTTCAAATCATCCATAAATTCTCTTAAGGCATTTATTATTTAAAGGACAAGCGGGGGAATCGCAATATTCCACAAAAAGTGTTAGATTTTGAGGTTATAATAGCTATTAATACGTATGGGGTTATATTGTGTGTTGACATTCAGTAAAGATGTCGGTGACTTCGATAAAAGTACGTACAATACTTTGAAATATTCGTTTTATATTGCATTATACGAGTACCGTTAGATACGGATATTTGCCATTATTTTAATAAAATAGATAAATTATGATAGGTCACATTTTTGTTGGTTTTGGGACAATTTTCGACAATGTCCTTTTTGGTTTATATAAATGCTACAGTCCGCCAAGGATCGTTTGGCCCGCAGCCAAAATCGGAAATAACGCTGTCATCAAGTGAAATGTCAGTGCAGGACAGTTTGATGAGTTGCCGTTTGTTATGAAATTTACTCAAGTTCTTTATACAATTTGTATTAATGTTTTAAAAGATTTTTTTTTATATTGTACAATTCAATTTGGTTTGTGGACGCACCATATGATGAAGCTTGACTAAGTTTGTTGGCCGTGCGTCAATGCTAACGAGTTAGTTACACCGTCCTGTTGAAATATTTGCCTAGAAGTAAGAAAATTTTACTAAATAGTAACCATAATTTCACACCAACACCCCCCTTATCAGTGTCATCCATTTGCTAAAAGATCCTTGTTGCACTATGCTATGACGTCATATGAAGGGTGAATTTTTAAAAGTTCTTTTTTCAGAGAATGCAATATTAATGGTAACAATAGGTAGGTTTAAACAAACGTCATCTCGCTCACGTTCTTCAAATATGATCACCAAAGATGTTAAGTCCCTAAGTAATAGGGGGCGGTTAGCCTGGAGTATATACATAATTCCAGTTTCCGAATTCATCATCATCAACATCAGCCCATAGCATTCGACTCTTGGACATATTCAATTCAATTCAATGTCTTTATTTGTGAACAATAGGTATAAATGGGTGGTAATTAATAATAGGGTTACAGATCTCTGTCCCGCCATATAGACAAACCCGCCATAAAGACCCGCATTCAAAATAACTCATATCGCTAAAATACTATAAATAATAAATAAATAACAAATCTATGTATTATGTCATTATATGTCAACAATTCTAATTATATCGACAAACCGGAGTGTTGTAGGGCTCTTCAATTCTTCAAGGCACGCCACTGACTACGCTCGTCAGATACTCTCGTCCAATTTCTGCCAACCGCCCTATGAAGATCATCGCTGTAACTAGCCTGAGGGCGTCCTGCACTACGTTTGCAAATATATATGTGATAGGGTATTAAGTATTCATTTCTTTCTTGACGTAATTACATTTTAGTCTCGATAAATATTCTTTGATTCTCACTGAAATCATTTCATTGGTTTTTATGCGACGTCCGATCCTTTGACGGTACTTAGGTATTCCTTACTCCATCGTTACTTATGATATACTTAGGAACTAACACACCGAGATGCTATAGTACTCAACTCTAATCGATTAAAAGTAAGGGTGGAAGGTTTGATCGATTTAAATATTTAGTTTAAATGTAGCGCGACTCTAGAAATTATTCCTGTGCGGTGGGTGCGTTTACAAACATGAAATTTACATGTACAAACACCCAGACCGAAACAAATATTTTTGGATCACACAGAGATTTATCATGTGCGGGTATCGAACCCGCGATTACTCAATCCAGTGGGCGGAGCGACTACAGCTCTTAACAACTAAACCAAGCCACCCGTCAGCCAATTATTTACTGTGATTTGTTACATTCTGGATTTCCACGGCTATTTTGCAGAATTGGAGTTTCCACCCCATACTAATTCAAAAGTGTCAACCAGCAATATATTTTTTTATAAACCCCGGTTTTGAACCAAAAGTCAGTTATTTTGGTAATTATTCTAACTGCAGAAACCAAACCGGAAATGGGCGTCCTTTGTCTCGATATTAAATGATCTTGGAGGTGCCAATAAGGAGGGGCAAGTTTGGGCCAAGGGATGTAAATATAATATACTTCCTACATTTTCCTCTTGTGTTAGTAACTAACATTAATTTGGTTTCTAGTATTGGACTGAAAAAAAATATGCGTTAAAATACAATGTGCATTGTACTAATTATCCATGAGACGCACAGGTGGTGGCCCTGCAGACTATATGCCCATCTTATCGCCACTGGAAGAATATTAGGGGGGCAACAGTTCGCTACTTGTGATCGCCAATTTGCCATTCATCCATCCCCAATCTCGATAAGTACAAAACTCTTTTACAATAATGCAACATCCATGCAAAAACATTAGTCTTTCACCAAGTTCAGTTACTATTTGCCTGAACTTGGCAACCCCTCCGAAAGCAACCATACCATAATACCTGGCACCTCACATGGGGCTAGCGATGCAGGAACCAGAAGAAAGTCTTTAATACATTTATTTTGCAATGTGACCCATGCATATAAATAGCTAATTATGCATATAAATAGTTAATGTTAATACTTTGGTAGTTCATTATAAAGCAACAAAAAAGTATAATTACTATTGTAAGTACTTAATTAAATTAATCATGATGTGAGAGTATTTGATAGGTTTATTTTCATAATATATTATGTCGATTTCAGTAACATCAGTAACACATGGAACTGCTGCCATCCCCCAAGCTTCCCAAGGTCGTCTTCAATATCGCCACTTCTCTATTACAAGTCTATTATATAGAAGTCTTAGATGGAAAGTCTTTTCACTGCATTCTTTTCTTCGGAAGTTTGAGGAAACTATATCCAATTATTTAAAATACTTGACGCCGATTGCTGAGACATCAATGTCCCATATATACTTTCTACAAGTTTTTGATAGCAGAAAGATAATGCAACTAGAATCTGGAAATCAAATTTAATATTTATTCTTCTTCTTATTTTAATGAACTGTAACAGTGTATTTCACCAATGTCAAGTAATTATAGAATATAACAGTAAATTTAAAAAAAATGGCTTGTTATCGCCATTACGGCATAAAACAAATTCCAGTCAATTAATGTTTATTGATGAAATACGTAAGAAAAAAATCACTAACAGTATGACTAATGTATTAAGGTTTATCACTTCGTCTTTTAATCCATTTCATATGAGGCCTTGATTCCTTATAGATTTCGTTAAATAAGTCTTTTGTGATTCTCTAATTTCGTCGAAATTCATCGTCAGGCATAGAAAAAGCTTTGCCCATATATCGCGCCATGCGACGCTCGTTGGGTCTGTAATTTATTGCAGACTGGCGTAAAATACCCTGCCTAAGAACTAAAAATGCGAACAAAGACCTTCAGGAGATCTCGCGTGTGAGCGACGAAGGTATTGTGTACGTGTAGTAGTGCGACAATTGTGATTAAATAAATATATATAGAAATTAAATAATGTCATTAAATTGTTGTTTATTTTTAATAACAAAATGACTGCCTCCACCCTGTAACCCGTCCACAGTAAGTATGTATTTGCTTTACTATACACATACATTTCACGTTACATTACACCAGCCCGAGCCCAGCAGTTTCCAAGAATTCAAATAAACCCATAGCAAACATTTCCCGTCTATTCATCAATGTTTATTTACGCCGTGTCAGACCTGACTCTGTATTTTTATTCTTTCATTTGTTCCGCAGTTTACGAAACACACAGCAATATACCGATACTTCATTTCTATTTGAAGGTGGTGAAATAAATTGGCTGATAAATCCTTTTTTAGAATGAACGAGCACGTTCAACGTTTTCGTTTTAAACCTGTAAGTCGCCACTTACGTCGTGATTACCAGTGATTACATTGTTAACGATTGAAAATTGGTCGCGGAAAAAAATTAATTACTATTCTATTATATCACCGTACAAAAAAGAACCCTAAGAAAACATTGGATGAATTTCACGATTTTTCATTACGGATCAATGGGTAACCGGCGAGCGTTTATGAGACGAACTATGAGTGTGGAGGAAGCCAGAGAGGTATGCAAGAAAAGAACCTGTTGGAACACTGTTTCTGGCACGATGATATAGATAAATCAATTGGTAACCTAAAGCATAAAATGTGTATATAAATCTACTAAACTTGTCATCTTTTGGGTACTTCTTCGTTTAGGTATATATTTGCTATGCTATAAATATTCTAACCACCACACGAAATGTTAGAACTGAGCTATAGTGATATTTAATTACTAATCGCATCGATTTATACTCACTTTACAGTCTAGTAACTTTTGCAAAATGCGGTATAACAAGACTTCTTTGTCCAGTCCATCCGAAATTATAATTAAATTTCCCACAGTTAAGTGTTGCTTAAATCGTTTGGTACGATCAAAGTTTAACAATTTTATTTGGGATAATGACAAAACCATTCCAGAGGAACCACAACGATAAAAATAATTCTTGTTGATCCACGAAGATTTCTTTTATATCTTTCTCAGGAGAATCAAGTTATCTACCGCCCTAAAAATGTTGAAATTACGAAATGTATAAATTTTAATTAACATTATCAATTATTTTTAACTTGAACAAATGGGGTGAGATTATTTCACTGGGTTTCCAAGCTGCAGTCTAGACAAATCAAAAACACTAAATGATAACCCGTCTCCGGTAGGTGATGTCTGCTAAAGAAGATTAAACATATTATGGAGGTTAATTTAAATAAACTCCTCGCCCCGGAGCGCGCGGCGTATCTTAATTTTAATTTGCATCAATGTCGTTGGAAATTCCGAGAAATGAGATATTTTTGCAGTGTACCAGTTTATCATTGCAACACTTTAGGCAAAATATCTGTTTATGTTTGTTACATTCGCAATGCTGAAGTATATTCTTGCGTCCTTTAAATGCTAACAACATTACTTGGCGCTGGAATCACAATACGGAATTTACGTAAATCTTTTTTATCTGTGTTATTGTAACGTTGTTGTTTCAGGTTTTAGTTATATTGGCGGTTCATCGGTTAGTTATTATTTTATTTTATTGCTACACTTTTAACAGAATTTGATATATTTTTAGTCAGAATATGAATGCATTTATATTTTACAAAGATTTTAATATTTTATACATTGTACTTAGATCCTTTTGCAATATATTGCTAATTATATAGTTAATATAAATATCATCGTTGTTTTTATTGCCAAGTTTGAAGTTGATAAAATGATATTTTAATAGTGTTGTCATTTGAAGGTGGGCGTATTAAGTTTCTTTTGAAATTAGGATGTAAAAACAGACTGCTTTTGGTCTGTTTTACTGTATTTTACAAAATTTGGAACTTTTAATTATAAAGTTAGTAAAAAAGACATATATTATAGTTCTACATATTTAAATGAAATTGGTTCATAATTAACTCTAAAATGTTGCCGAAGGTGGTGTGAGCTTGACTGTTTTGAACGAGTCTCCTTATTGAACATGGGAAAAACATCATATACTAATTTATTTTGGTACTACAGCTACTTACCATCAACGGTAACCAATCAACGTTTTAGAGTAATTTTACTTACCGATGAACGAGTTTATGTCTTTTGAAAAGTATAGTACACATAAGTCATAAGTGCGAAGCTTTTAATTTTTGTACATAACAATAACAGATTTTTTATTCTGCCCACACATCTATAAACAGAATTTTGGATGTCGCATCAATATGAAATCTATGTATGTCCATCGTACATATATGTGTGATTATAACTTGCAAACGAAGTCGCCCGTAACGCTTTGCGACCGCGGTGTTTTTAACAATCACCAAGGTTAAGCAGCTCTCCGGCTCGGTCAGTCTGAGATGGGTGACTGTTTGTAGAATTTTCGCTTCTCCGTGCTTCGGAAGGCACGTTAAGCCGTTGGTTCCGTGTGTACCACTTGGTATGTTAGTCGTTAAACAAATTGGAAGCGATATGGAAGGCTTGAGAAGTTTCAACAGCACGTGGCGACAAATCAGCATCTACAAATCCAAATTGGGACCCTGTGGTGAAGCGTACATAGCAGGAGTAGGAGGAAGAATAGGGCACTTTCTCCCCTCGATTTGTGAAAGAACGCCTCTGCCCAGCAGTAGGACAGCATCGGCTGATTTATAGAACTTATTAACGGTAAAGGAAAATGATAGAAAACCACCATAATCCAGAGAACACAAGTTTTTTAAAGTTACATGACTTTGGGTACAAAATTGGGTACTTACCTGAAGAACGGCGGCAAGTACATGACTGGGCACAGTATGGTGTTTCCACGTTCAATCTCTGCCTTCTCTATCATCAATAACGGGAGCAAACATATTTAAATTGCACAAAATTAAACTATTATGAATAACTATCGAATTGTTTACCTACAGAATTATTAATTTTGGTTACGAAGATGGTGTAAACGATATTATTTCCGATTTTCCCACACTGGCTTATATATTGATGTGTACACAACGTCATTTCCAAACATTAATCCCTAAAACATATCCTGATGCCATGCCTATAAAGTAAATTAGTTCCAATAGGCTTCCGCCTCTACATACCAACCAATATGGTATATATATATATATACCATACACCGAAATATTGGGGTGAATTAAATGATGACCAATAATAAAAATACATTTTGTATAATGAATAAAATTTATTTCTCATTATGTAGTTTCTTTCATTGATTTGGCAGTAGGTATGTCACATATATGTTATTTTTTACACCAAAATGTCATGATCTTATAAAATGAAATAGGCCGTTCATCACACACATTTGAACAATAAGCTAAGAGTACTTTGAACGGTGACTTATTACATTAGGTGTGTCCTTAATTTGTTGCTTTGAAGCCTAGAGGCCGCTTTCCGATCCGGTGGTACATGTTAGTAGGTATATAATAATTTTAACGATTGCAAGTGTTTCTTTAATAGTATACAAATAAATCATTTTTGAATAAGACTTTAGTGTTTAACCTTGTATGTGCAAAAGAAATGACTTTACAGGAGGAACAAAATCTGCGGCCACGACACCCTGTAAAATATTGATTACTACAGCTTATTTAATTTATTTGAATTTTAGTGTGCCATTCCAAGACGTATTCAAATGGGTATGTGATAAATTTAATTAATGCTGCACAATTTGGTTAAATGAAATAGAATAAAGATGGCGGTAATTGCATTCCCGAGGTTTTGGCTCTACGCTATCTGTGTAACGGTCTGTATAACAAGAATCCCTGCGCTACAGCAATATCGCTCCGCGTGTCAAATGTCAGTGTTGAGGGTTAAAAAATGGTTAAAAACAAACATGAGTCAGGATGTTCAAGGCTACAAAATTGTCTTGCAAGACTGCCGCTGTGAACGTCTTTACGAGCATAATCGTGGTTTGCTGCACCGACTACACAAGCACAATGAATGATGGGATTGATGGGTTAGGGTTTGAAATAGGCCCCTAGGATAACCAGATCGAGGAGTTGCTAGTTCGATCCCTGCACGGAACAAATTTTTGCATTATTGATTTCAGTTTAAAAAAGGGAAAAACATTTTTAAATATCTGTCCGTAACGTAATTTAAAAATAACTAATATATACAACGGGTCTTTATCGAGTAAAAGTAAATCACCACCCATTTACCCCATAGGTGTTTTACCCATTGCACTTCCAGTAGTATCAAAAGAAAGGAACATATTAGAGATGGCAAAAGTGTCTCACTGTTCTGATTCGATCACTTTATACTACGTTTTTGAAACAGTGCAAAGATTCGAATCCTAATGTGTCTTATTTGGAACATTTGAATCAGCTAATTCAAGTACAGTCGATCCACCGACCGACATCGCGTCGCCTATTCGATCGTTCTGTGAGCCGGCAAGTTTAGTGAATGTAAGATCGAGATTGAGTTTCCGATTGGAATGAACTACGAAACATTTTGTTTGTTCTGTAAGATTAGCGCTTTTGTATACTGACTGGTGAATGTAAGATCGAGATTTAGACACAAATAAGGCATTTTTTCTGTACAACTGTTTCAAATCTTGAAAACTGTTTTGAACGAGAACTACAAAGTTCTCGTTCATGTTTCATATCACTTTATCATATCAGTAAAGACCGACGCATGTCTAACATTTATCAAAGTACGATTGGTTGTACCAAGTAGTTGTGTCATAGACGATAAACGGTTAATAATCCGCCAAGCATACATTGGACCAATGACGAACTCTATAATATTATTTGCAATCCTGACAATAACGTGTAACTGTTTGGCCTGTTTTAAAATATGTCTGTATCATTGAAATATCTTTGAAATATGGATGTCTATTTGTACTTCGCCATAGACGCTGACAGCGAATATTAAAACTTGGAGGCCTTGATGCTCTAAAATTATGGTGGTGCTAAAATTATGATTTATCGCTTTGAGCGCGGCGATTATTTCGTAGCCTAAACAATTAATTGCTTTATTTCGAAAACAGTTTAAAATCCAGAGTTTCCCCATAAATCATTGACCTATATCAAAGCTGTGACAATTTTTTAACCGGTTATAATTGCCATTACTGAATTTACTTTATGGACTCTTTGAAAAAATTGAAATGATATTCCTGCAAATTCGTACAATCTTCTTTCTTTCAACTTTATTCTGATGGGTGAGCGATATATAGTTAGCCCTTGTTCTGCTCTATGGTCTCCTCAATACGTCTTGTATTGAAGGGCCGTAAGTCGTTTCGCAAGGACTTCAATATCTGCCCATTGAGCTGCCTATAGGAATTAGCATCAACGGAGGTTTGGAGCGTTATAAAAAGTCGCATAATTCGAGTTGTAAGTTCTCGGGGTTTTGAATATGTGTATAAGAAGGTCGGAGTGTTGACTTCATCAGACAACATTAATATTTAATGTGCCTCTGACCATTCGGTGATCACTGCCGGTTTTTACCCAGCGAATCACGAAGACATTATTAAATATTCGTTGCTTGGTGCTCATGATGAAGTCCATCTCATTTTTAGTGGAACCATCAGGGCTCATCCAGATGCATTTCCAATGAGGCGGCTTCTGGAAGAAAGAGTTCATCATAAAGAGCCTCTATTTCTCCAGAAATTGCCTCTGAACCATGCGGTTCCTCTGCCCATATCCATATTGCCCCACTCTCAGCTCATCATCGCTTCGTTTGCCCAGCCGCGCATTGAAGTCACCCATAACCACTATAAAGTGTGCTTAGGAAATATGTATGGCTATACTAATATCCTCATACATAACTTCGACCTCATCATCTGAGTGTATCGAGGTCGGTGCGTAGACCTGTATGACCTTTAGCGAATATCTTTTGGATATTCTGAGTATCAGGTACGCTACCCTGCTCGACGCACTAGTGATGGACACATACATATAGATAATATTTATAATCAATCAAGACTGATCTCATCACAGCATCGTTATAGTTCACTGGATGGCAGATGATCTCATCTGCCATCAAGTGATCTCAGTTCTCCACGCTATAACACTTAAGGGGTAAACGTAGTTTGTTTGAAACAAATGATTGTATAATTTTGTTTTCTGTAGGATAAATCCTCTACCACACAATGCGTTCAGCAAGCGCGGTAACGTGTAAAATCGTACCTTTAGATATAATAACAACGTTTACTATAACAATAGACTACAAACCGTTATTACGCATTTGTATGATAGATAGAAACTAATCTATTAAAATAAGTTCATAGAAAGAAGTATGTATTTAATAACAGAGGTCACAGATATTTGAGTTTGAGTCCCTGGCGTCCAGTTGCCAGAATGATTCCAAGGGAGATGATGGTGTGAGACATTTAATGTTACCATACGCACGGCGAAGGTGCGTAAGAAGTGATTTTGTTCAATCAAAAGATGTACTCAAACGAATGCAGCACAAGGGGCACCGGTGCGTTCTATTTCGATATCCCCGAGCCCCCTTACCGATCGAAGGATTCACACTGAAGTATAGTAGAAGTTTCATATAGTTAAATCTTTTTTATAGAGGACTGAGAATGCTGCAAAAAGGAGTATTTAATGGAATTCCGTGCGCACTGAGAGTGCTCGCACGGGTGCGGCGGGCGCGCAGGCGCGCGTTGCCAGCGCGCCGCCGCGCCGCACCGACGTGCACGACGAGCACGTGGGCACGCGCTGCCACCGGCTTAGGCAGCTACTGTTTGTACTGCGCCGGACGATACCGTTCACACCCACCAGTTCTGCAACAAAAGATTTCGGTTTCTGTGTTTTTATATAAATGTGGTGCTTTTCCATATATCGACATATTATTCGTACCGTTTACGAATGACAAAGGAAATAACATCCAAAAAACGGCCGCGTTTGAACATAATTACACTTTTTTACCACTATACCTACTAGTAGCTAGCAACTGTATAACTTCGTTTTAAATTATTAATAGCCCTAGATATTTTTTATTTAGGTACTTTTAGCAAGTTGTAGCATTTTAACGTGTGCTCACGTTGGCTATGGTTCGTTCGAACTAATTCGATATAAGAAGACAGCCAAAGTTGTTCTTATTTTTCGGGACGGGACTGTCACCTCTAATCTAGTACAAATAATTCAACGGACGATTTAGCGCAGTGGTTAAGAGCTTAAGCCGCTCCGCCCACTGTGTCTAAGAGTCGGGGGTCGATTTTTGCACAGGACGAATCTTTGTGTCACCCACAATTATTTGTTTCGGTCTGGCTATTTGTGTATGTGAATTTTTATGTTTGTAAACGCAACCACGATACAGGAAACAATCCTACGGTGGGGCTACGTTTGAAAAAAATGATATATCGATGTTTTCACCAGATATATTATATGCAAGGGAGGACATCTACCATCTATGCTCCCCAAGTCAACCTCTCCAGCCCGCGGTGCATCCTGCTGACCAACGGACGAGGCTCTGACGACCGACAATGGCGGTATAAGCATTCAAATATGGCGTAACTAAATTTTAACGAGGCCGGTGACGGGCAGCAGCGTCACTAGCGCGAGAAGTTACATCCTGCGATCGCCAACCCGCATGCCCAGCATGGCTATTATGGGCAAAACTATCATGGCAAGTCGAAATATACCACGGCCCCCAGTTCCCGGTCGCTCCGCTATTCCTGACCACGGCGGCGGTCACGGTTCCGGCGGGGCAGGGGGTGCAGAATCTCAGGGCTACGGTAGGCCGCCAACCTCACAATCATGAACTGACCCTGGCTACGTATAACGGACGCACGCTGCGACTCAATAAACATCTTCTGCAGTTAGAAGAAGAACTGAAGTGCATAAGATGGCACGTTCTGGGTTTATGTGAAGTTCGAAGAGAGAGAGAAGACACCATAACCCTAGAATCTGGCCATCTTTTGTATTTTAAAGAGGAAGACCGACTTTTCAGACCGGTCCAGAGTATTCGCTGCCAACGTTGCAGAAATGTCCAGTGTGTCGTCCAGGGTAGCATACCTCATAATTAAGCTGACCGACAGGTACACCCACAAGATCGTGCAGGTTTATGTACCGACTTCGGCACACTCGGACGAGGACATAGAGGTACTCTATGATGACATCTCTAAGGCCCTTCATAATACCCCTAGGGCACACTACAACGTTGTCATGGGAGATTTTAACGCCAAAGTGGGAGTGAAAACTGACAGGGAATTCTCAGTAGGGCCGACGAAAACGACAGGGAGCAAACGCTCGTCAACTTTCTCGAAAGAGAAAGGCTGTTTATGAACTCTTTCTTTAAAAAACAGCCCCAAAGAAAGTGGACGTGGCAAAGCCCCGATTGTAATATAAAAAAATGAGATCGACTTTATCATGACGGATAAGAGGCGCATATTCAGAGATGTCACAGTGATCGCAAGGTTTAAAACCGGATGCGACCAGCGGCTCGTACTCTGAATATACAATACAAGCAACGATGACCATCCAAGTACAGAACCAGCGGACTGAACATATCCACCTGCCCGGTGGAATGCGCCAGGGTGATGTGTCATATCACCAAAACTGTTCACCAATACACTGGAGGATACGTTCAAGACGCTGGACTGGAAAGGCCGCGGCATCAATATAAATGGCGCATACATCTCTCACCTGCGATTTGCAGACGCCATCGTCATCATGGCTGAAACGTTGCAAGACCTACAACAGACGCTGGACAGCCTTGCTCATTCGTCTCAGCAAATCGGTCTCCGGATGAACTTAGATAAAACCAAAGTTATGATCAACAAGCATGTTGACCTGGAACAGATCGCCGTAAACCGAGTCTCCCTCGAAGTTGTTTCCGAGTATGTATACTTAGGACAGTTGCTCCAACTAGGTAAAAACAACTTCGACAAGGAACTTAAGAGACGGATACAGCTGGGCTGGGCAGCATTTGGAAAACTTCGTCGTGTCTTCTGATCGCCCATACCCCAATGCCTAAAACCTAAAGTTTTTAATCAGTGTGTCCTACCTGTAATGAGATACGGAGCCGAAACGTGGCCAGTCACTGTGCGACTTGTCTACCAGTTCAAGGTCGCTCAGCGATCTATAGAAAGAGCTATACTCGGAGTTTCTCTTAGGGATCGAATCCGGAACGAAGTTGTTCATCAAAGAACCAAGGTTACCGACATAGCTCAGCGAATTAGCAAGCTGAAGTGGTAGTGGGCAGTTCACATATGCCGCAGAACTGATGACCGTTGGGGTAGACTGATTTTTGAGTGGAGACCGCGTATCGGCAAACGTAGTGTAGGACGCCCTGTAGTGTAGCCTAGTTGGGGCGACGACATTCGTAAGGCAGCGGGAATGGATTGGAGGAGGAGAGCTGAAGATCGAGCTCAGTGGCGTGCCATGGGAGAGGCCTACGTCCAGCAGTGGACTGACACGGGCTAATGATGTATATTATATGCAAGGATGCTTAGCAAGGTATGTGTGTAAATCTGTCAATGGGATCAAAAACCTGCCAATAAGTTCTGAAAACAAGAAAAGCGATAAAAACGCTTAACAGCTTGAATTATGAAAATAATTTTTAATCGCTTTACGATCACAACTAAGTGTGTTCGCGCACATCTTATACATTCTCACACTTCTCAGGTAGAACAGCATTTTAAGAGTTGGGTACATACAGAAAATTGCTAGGTGAATGAATGCAACATTAAACTCGGTGCTGAACTCATCAGCAACGGGCAAAATTATTAACGGATAATTGCCCCAATTTGTTTACATTTTTATGCAAACTGGTTTTCATGTTAAAATATTCAGACAAGAATCACTTTTAACGTTTCTCGCTACTCTATTAAATTAACCACTTGACAAGACAGGCTTAGTCTTTTTCATGAGCATGAATACAGTGACGTTTGATGAAATTCCATATAACTCATATTGTATTGCGGAATGTTTAAAATCTAGAAAATAAAGACTAATAGAAATAAACTAAATATCTATTTAAATTTGCATTTCATTCATATAACTGCTGTTAATAAATTTGCGTAATTATTAAGTAAAACGGTATAAGTTTTATTAAGTTAAATTTGAGTAATTAAACTTTATAAAACTCTTACTGTAAATTGGAACGTTTACGTTTTAGAGACTAAAACAATGGAACCGTTATAATCGCTAAATCGTAATTAAAATTTTCATAATCGATTGCCGATTTCTTTACGAATATTATTCTATGTACCTAACTGATCGATATGCAAGAATGCTTATAGTCAAGAAATTAATAAAAAAAAATTGGCTGTGCCATCTTGACATACTAAAATAGACAACTTCATAGATTTTTAGTGATAATTCGCGTGAGCAACGAAATAAGCGATGTGTCAGATGATTATTCTGACGAATTTATTGATTCGTAAATTCTTCTTCTTCTTCTTCAGCCGAAAGACGTCCACTGCACTGTCCTGACAAAGGCCTCCCTAAAGACCGCCACAACGACCGGCTTTGTGCTGTACGCATCCAACTTCTACCCGCGACCTTCACCAGGTCATAGGTCCATCTTGTAGCGGGCCTACCCACTCCATGTCTTCCGGTACGTGGTCGCCATTCGAGAAGCTTTCTGCCCCAACGGCCGTCAGTTCTACGAGCGATGTGCCCCGCCCACCGGCACTTAAGTTTAGCAATTCTGAGTGATATGTGATTTTCGTCCTCCTACGGATCTCCTCGTTTCTGATTCGATCCCGCAGGGTAACTCCGAGCATAGCTCTCTCCATCGCCCTTTGGGTAACCTTGAGCCTTCTTATGTGGCCCATCGTAAGCGTCGCTTACGATTCATAAATACATAATGAAAATATTTTGGTTGCTTTTTGTTCCTAAATTATGTTATATATGTTCCTAAATTATAAAATCGATTCATTCTTCGTCATTAATTACTTCGAGACGATATTTGATCGATTCTATTTCATATGATTTTATCATCATCCTATTTCTAGGAACGTTAAATCCCAATCGTCGCGGTACCCTTCAAAGTTGAACCTGTTATTTATAAAAAAGAAGGAAAAATACTGAGAGTAAAACCTTAAGGCAGGCATTTACGGAATAATTCTACGAATGTTAATATAGTTTATAAGATTTTTAAAGTTTACTGTATTTCGGCTATTGATTAAGAAGATTGATGATGTTGATACATGTTAACTTTTCGAAGATTTTCTTGGATCTATACTGATCGAACTGATATTAATAAAATGGAATATTAGTCTAGTATAGACATACATTTTCATCACAATTTTTTATCGTATTATGTGAATATTCCAAACATATCAGAATAAAGTCTTAAATTATATATATCTATTTTAGAGGGCGCCGTTGCCGTATAAACGTTAGCTCCGTAATTATTTTCCCGAAAAAAAAAATAAAGTTTAAAATCTCTCTAAAAAGTACAGTGTGTTTAACAATATCATATGTATAGTGAGGGTTATTGTTATCTAAGAACAGTTTCCAGTGAATTTTGTGAAAAAGTGCAATAACCAATTCAAAGTAAACTATATTCAATTCATGAACTTATTGTCGTAAAAGTGTTTTTTCTTTGGTAAATACTGTCTTAAAATGTATTGAAATATGCAATAATACACATACACCGTGAGTACAGTGATATTTATAAACAATCTAATAAAAATATGGACTTCAATAACCAGTTATAGAAAATATTTCAAATTTAGAACCACGAACACTGCCATCTAGTGATCAGTTAATATCATAGCGTGTATGTGCCGATAAAACAGTACCTATATCGGCTTCAAACGGATCTGCAAGAAGTGCATAAATTCGCGATTTTAAGTAACTTAGCTGTAGCGAAATTGTGTACCTGCGAAGCCGAGCAAAGGTTCCATGGATCAAATCCTAGTAATGCACATCGTTCTCATTTGGGCGTAAAATTGAATTATATGTATAATAGCGGAAAAATATGACCAAAAAAACTTCAAATTAAGTAGGCAGTGGTAGTCATTATCTATACAAAAATGGATTCCGATAATATAACATTTCGGAAACAAAAAACCAGTTCATTAAGTGACATTACGAATATAAGTGAGATGGTTCATCTTTATTCAATGCCACGATGATGAGTCTACGTAATACTTCAATAAATAATCAGATAATACAAGATTTGAACGAAAAAATAAAATCCCTAACAGATGAGCTTATGAGCGCACATCAAGAAATAGAAAACCTAAATACTGAGAATACACAACTTAAAACTGATCTTAAAAAATATATAAAGCTCACAAATAATTATATTAACATGACAATATATAAAAGTAATATGACACCACAATTAGGACGTAAAAAGAAAGCTCCAAAATTAGATACTCCAACAAAACAAAAACATACTACGATGAACATTACCACGAGTTTAAATAAGGATAATAAGGCATCGTTATTAGAGAATAACATTAATTTCCCTAAAGTTGATACTGTTAGAATATTGGATGACACACCAAATTTTAATCAATATGGAACAGTAATGCAATATCAATATATGGAACAGTAAGTCAATATGGGAAGTACTTCTGGGAGTCTATTATTGCCCATCACTACGCATAAACTATTTCTCTTCCTTTGAAAATATTCTTCTTGAACTTCTCCCTTCATATAGTCATACCATTATTATGGGAGACTATAATACCTGTCTACTTCCTACTACTACTTGTATACCTGTAAGGCGATCATCGTTCGCAATCTCTGGAATCCATCGTTAGGTCTAGCAACATGCAAATACTACCTCTTAATGCTACACATCATTTTCCTAATTCCACCCCTTCACTTTTAGATCTCATGATCGTATCTTCTTTACAACATGTTGCGAAGCATGGACAATGTCCTGCCGATTTATTTTCGTACCATGACCTAATTTTTGTATCATATAAAATTCGTCCTCCTAACTTAAACCTCAAATTATTCTGCAGCGCAACTTTAGTGGTATGGATCATGAGGCATTTCTTGATGATGCTGGGAAGATAGACTGGTCTCCGGTTATGAATGCTCAAACGGTGGATGAACAGCTTGCTCTTTTCAACTCTTACGTCACGCAATTATACGACGTTCATGCACCGTTTCGTGCAATTAAAATTAAGCATCTTCCGGCACCTTGGCTTACAGATAGTGTTAAATTTCTTATGAATAAAAAAGCCAGAGCCAAAACCAAATACAAGCTTAAACCGACGGATGTAAACAAAGCTAATTATGTTCAGGCTCGCAATCGCTGCAATAAGGTGTGTAGGAATGCTTTACGTCGTCATATCCATACATCTGTTGAGGATGAAGACCCAGCTAGGGTCTGGAAGTTTCTTAGGTCGCTGGGAATTGGCAAACCACGTCATGAATCCATTTCTAAAAATATTGATATCAATTCTCTTAATGCGCACTTCAGCTCTTCTTCCGAAATGCTTGATTCGGACAAGAATGATACACTGCATCACCTTTCTACCACTACAATTCCCGACCATGCTTCTTTTGTGTTTACGCGATTCACTGAATATGACGTTGAGAGAGCCATGCTATCAATATCCTCTAACGCGGTTGGTGGCGACAGTATCAGTCGGAACATATTGTTGCCCTTACTTGATTTCATCCTTCCCGTCCTCTGCTGCATCTTCAATAATTCTATCCTTAGTGGTGTATTTCGTTCCCTTTGGAAAGACGCTCACATTATTCCTTTACCTAAAAAACCCAATCCCAAATCTCTCACTGACTATCGACCAATATCCATCCTTCCCTTTCTATCAAAAGTCTTGGAGCGTCTGGTATACAGACAGCTCAGCTACTTCCTTTCCTGTCATAACCTTCTCAATCCTTTACAATCTGGTTTCCGCCACGGACATAGCACGGTTACGGCACTCGTTAAGATTACTGATGACATCCGTCTTGGTATGGAGAATGAACAGTTAACCGTGCTATCATTATTAGATTTCAGTAATACCTTCAATACTGTTAACTTTGATATACTCCTTGCTTTACTTCGCTACTAAATTATCTTCGACGGCACTATAATTCCCTATAGCGAATCTGTGAAAAATCTTGGGGTTTTGCTAGACCGTTGTCTGACATGGGGTCCACAACTAGAAGCTATTAGTTATAAAACATTTGCTACAACAGCCTCTTTGCGAAGACTTCGCAATTTCCTACCCACTGCCACTAAGGTTGCTCTGGCACAATCTCTCCTCCTTCCTATTCTAGATTATGCCGATGTGTGCTATTTAGATTTAACGGAGAAACAGCTAGATAAACTTGAGCGGCTCCAAAATTTCGCAATTAGGTTCATATTTGGCTTGCGCAAGTATGATCATGTATCCGAATTTCGTACAAAACTCAAGTGGCTACCCATTCGACTTCGCCGGAACGCGCATATTCTTTCCCTTCTTTACAACATATTATTTAACCCTTCTTCCCCTTCCTATCTTAAACAACGTTTCGAGTACCTGAAAAGCACTGGCACCCAATGCCTCAGGTCCTCAGAAAATCTTAGCCTAAGAATGCCCCTTCACAATAGCAGCTTCTATGATAAGTCTTTTATTGTCCAGGCGGTACGACTGTGGAATACTATACCTATCAGTATACGGCGTGCATCGTCGCTAGAGAGCTTCAAGGGCCAGGTTAGGAAGTATTACTTATCTACTTGTTCACCGGGTCCTGCCGTCGTATTGTGATAGTTAATTATGTGTATGTGTGGTAAAAAAATTTTTGTAGTATGTATATGCATTTTTATATTATATTTAAGTATTTATTGCTATAAGTTAAAACTTCTATGTAATAAGTGCACCCCCGTTTATTCCACAACGAAATCGTTTTCTCCATCCCAAGGTTGCCTGGAAGAGATTGTTTTTTAGCGATAAGGCCGCCCTTTGTGTATTTTAAGTTCTTTTTTGTTTTTGTATTTTAATATCTATGTAATTGGTGCACAATAAAGAGTTATCTATCTATCTAATGCAATCCAGTGATAATATATCTACAAGTATTCAAGATGCTCTAGAAAATTCAACAACTTTAAATAAAGCTACTTGTAACAAAGACAGTGCAGTCGTTAACATTCATAATAATGGATCTGACCAGATGAGAAGAAAAGTATTAATTTTAGCGGATGAACAAGGCTAGGCAAGGAAAGTACTAGAGACCGAATTTTTGACTAATTGCTTTTGGAAATTTGGAGCCTCATTGGCCGAAGTATTAGCATCAGAATCGTCTGAAATACGATGTTTGTCTAATAATGATTTTGTTATTATACTAGGTGGAGTTAATGACAGATATCCACATGAACTTTTGTATTCCATAAGAAATTTTCTAAGTTCCGTATATAATACTCATGTGATTGTATCTAAAACACCATGCAACAAATACTTGAATGAACGTAAGCTAAACTACGAGTTAGAGTTTCTTTGTTCCAAATTTGACCATGCTACTTTCATTGATATGGATTACTGTAACTACATACCCTACATACCCGCAACTTAATTGGTCTGCATAAATGTCGACAAATTCTCAAGGAAATGGTCTGCTATCTAAATCTGATTTACTGACCATAACACTTGAATCACTTGAAGAAAAAAATAACCACATTGATATTGTATGTGTAACGGAAAATATCATAACAAATAAAGATACAAAGATGTTAAACGTTCAAAACTTCATTCCTGGCTCCATTTTTTTCTCGTAGAAAGCGAGATGGTGGTTCATGTATACTCGTAAATAATATTATTGAACTTACTGCAGTTAAGGATATCAACAGATACAGTATTGAGAGCATCATAGAGATCTCTGGAATAGAACTCCTTGCACAGAAATTATATATTATGTGTTTATAGACCTTCAAAATATAATAAAGAACATAGATAAATTCTTTACAATTTTCGACAACCTTCTTAATCAACTGTGTTATCCAAAGAAAAAAATAATTCATTGTGGAGACTTCAACATTAATATATTAAATAATAATAAAGAGACCATGCAATTTATATCTATACTATCTAGCTATAACTTAAATTTAGCAATTAAAGAACCTACGCGGCTAAAAAGTAAAACATGCATGGATAATTTTTTATACAATATACGATATACTCGGATATACGGTAAAGTATTTGAATTTGCTTTTTCAGACCATACAGTAAGTACAGATTCTCACGTGTGTAGTAAATATGAGTTGCCCTCTAAAATTTTGGTATAACGAGAAGCGAGACTATAGTAATGTCAATAAATTCAAGACTGCATTAATGCTCTTGGATTTACTGATGTTTTAAGTAATGATGACGCTAATGTGCATTTAATATTTTTTATGACTTATTTACCCTATTTTATAATTTATGTTTTCCTACGAAAGTGTAATAAATATCTACAAGATTACGACCAAAATGGATTACAAAAGGTATCAAACTATGTAGCAAACGTAAGAGAGATTTATTATGGAAATACCGTAAAAAACCTACTAGTAAACAAAAACAATTTTAAATTAAACCGCATTGTAAAACTGGCACAAAAAATTCGAAATAATAATTATATTCAAATTTCAAATAATAAATCTAAGGCTACCTGGAATATTATAAATAACAAAAGAAAACGTACTCCGAATGAGGATATAAAACAGATAAATGTTGCAGGCCAGACAGTACTTCATCGATCAATTCACCAAATTAGCACCGAACTCCAGCAAAACGAGATTGAAAGCTAAGTGCAATTCGTTACGAGTATTTATGACGCCAACAGTACCTAATGACATAAATAAAATCATATTAAACTTGAAAAATACGAGTAGCACTGGTTATGACGGTATTTCCACTAAAATCTTAAAATATGTGTTCCCTAAATTGACAGTTCTATAAAGTTACATTCATTCAAGTTACATTCAATTGATAAATTTATGTATTCTACAGGGTTACTTTCCAGAACAGCTCAAAAAACTATTGTAAAGCTCCTCTTTAAGAAAGATGATATAAATGACATAGCTTACTATATACCAATAGCACTTGTTCCTATGATTTCAAAAATTTTTGAAAGGGTGATATACAACTCCATATATGATTGCTTTGAATTAAATAACCTGTTTACTAAAGAACAGGTAGGGTTTAGGAGAAACAAGAATAATAATATGGCTATATATTCATTTATAGAAACAATAATGAAAAATGTAGATTTGAGGATAACCACATGTGCCCTCTAGATGGACTTAACAAAGGCTTTAGATTATGTTTATGATTATTATATAAATTATATGCATATGGAATTCGATGAAATATATTAAATCTTGTAAAATCCTATTTAACTAATAGAAAACAAGCCACACAAATAACTAGACTATTTCCTGATCTGAAAAAAAGACTAATCTACTTGTCAGAATACAGAGACGTTAATTTTGGAGTACCGCAAGGCAGTGTATTGGGACTTCTGCTATTTATTATTTACATTAACGATCTTCCTGGAATAACTAAGCATGACACAGTACTATTTGCAGATGACACTACTGTTATATTCTCAGGTAATGAGACAAATTTAAAAAAATCACATTTATACAATAACATAGTACAATCGTAGACACTAAATAATTTAAAGATTAATCATGACAAAACAGTCCTTAAAACTTATAAATTTGTTGACTTTAATTTAAACTACTTAGAAATACTGTTCAATCAGTGCAGACTAGACTGCAATGAATGGGAAGAATCATATAGAAATTCTTTGCTCTAAAATGAATAAATACGCGTACGCTTTATATATGTTGTCTAAATAGTAGATCAATCAGTATTTTTAACGGCTTACCATAGTTATGTGTCAACCAGTTTGCCGTATGGTATATTATATTGACCAACCAATAAAGATGCAGCATTCGCGGCTCAAAAAATGTGCGTGAGGGCGATGTGCCGTATTTTAAAAAGAGGCTTACAGCTCCCAGTCGGTTTCGACTGAGAGCTGTAAGCCTCTTTTTAAACAGTTACGTATTTTGGCACTACCCTGCTTATATATCTTTAAAACGATATTATTCGTTAGAAATTAACATAAATAATTAGAAGAAACTTAATAGTAAACGTCATAATTATAAAAATTGTTTCCCACCAAATCAAACTGCTTTTTTTAAATAAAAGTATTTTTTGCATGGCCCTCTTTTTTATAATAATCTACCGAAGTCAGTATTATGTTTAAGTAATAACCATGATTTCAAACATACAGTTAAAAAGTTATTAGTTGATAAGACCTATTATTCGGTGGACGAATACTTAAATGATAAGTTATAGACGAGTTGTATAATTAGTATTGATATATGACTTCATAGTTATTACCAATTTTCAAATAATAATATTTATGATTAATCGTATTCGTATATTAACAATAATTAAAACTGTAATTACAAGTATCTGTTTAAAAATAATAATAATAAATATGTTAATAACTATCTAATATATATATATATATATATATATATATATATATATATATAATATGTAAATATTCTATTTAAATAATGTTATATGCTTATCAAGTTTAGCCTATAAGATACTAAATATTTGCATGCCATGAAGCTGGATAAGGTGAAACACCTCAAACACTGAAGATCTTATAGAATATGTAGCCATATTTCGCAAATAAACATACTATTATGATTATTATGAATAACTGACTTTATACCAACTCTTATCTGAAGGACAAGTCAAGAGTCTCCGTAACCGACGAGCGTGTATGAGACGAACTATGAGAGTGGAGGATGCCAGAGAGGTATATAAGGAAAGTACCTGTTGGAACTCTGTACTCTCTGCCTACCCCGCAAGGGATCTGGCGTGATGATATAAAAAAAAATGAGAATAATTTATCGGACAATGACACCTATTGCACTGCCCCACTTGACCTGAATCTTATCTCATTTACCAGAATGATAGGTAAATGCATACATGCGTGAATAAACATTTGGTGTGCTCAAAAGTATATTTTGCAATTATTATCTTGGGTAGGAAGATACGTAACAAAGTCGTTTTAAGTTTCTGAAACAACTTCAGACGGTTATAAAACGGTAGCTGAGAGTATAAGAATTAGATCATATGTGTTTTGATACCATACTGTTGATAAACCACCTAAGTTTGTTATCATATACATCATTATATTAACCAGACTGGGGTTAAGAGATAATTTATTTCAGTGTTATGTAGACGTCTGGAATGTGTTTATAGAGATCTGAATGCATCGATCGACCTTTAAGAATTGTGTACTGATGTTCTCGAGGACATAATTTGCCCAGGCATATGATCTGAGGCCGAGCACTGAGGTATACAGGACTATGATAATTTATATTCCTTGATTAGAAAAGTAGGTATATTTTATTTAAGGCTAATTTAGAAATTATTAGTAACACTTCGTGACGCAGGAAATTCTTGTGCAGCGTCTAGTGAATAGACTAGAATTTAATCTGATTTATACATATTGAAACTTTGACAGTATCGTAATTTTCTTTGGAACTAATCAATTTCTTTTATAGTCTATTCCAATCAAACTTTAAAACTTTTTAAACAAACTTCATCTTTAGATGTTTTAGTTGTGATTGCATTCTTTAACAAGTGTATGAAGATAAAAGTATTTCCTAAGCTGACAATGTTGTTAGCAAAAATTCGATTTATGTTGAGTGAAAAAAGAGTTAAAATAGTTTTAAAGTTTGATTAGAGTAGGCTATACGTAGGCGAAGCTTTTAAACTACCAATTTCCTTTAGGTATACAGTAGCCTGCACTAATGTATACGTTTCGTAACTTATAAAATATGATGTAAGCGTCAAATTGTACCGTAATCGTCTATACCGTTACATCAAAATACATGATTGAAACTATTTTATTAGAAAACGAGTTGATGGTGAAATAATTTTCTACTCGTACGTTACATCTTTATCGCCTGCATAATACTATATAGCTAAACTTTATTATTGATGTAGGCTGGTATAAGTACTACAGGACGACTTATACGATCAATCACTCATACGTCCGACTTAAGCTGCCATAATCCACGGAACCTTTAAGGCAAAATCTGGTACTGATGCATACCTATGTCATTATGATCCATCAAGTTCCATTAAAGATCACTTACTTACTTAATTAATTAAGGCTTACAAGACAAATAAAGAAAAAAATCAAATTAATTTCGATTTTTCTATACAAATATTTCGTTTTATAGATTTTTAAAAGGCTTAGTGGCAACTATTACAATGACCACTTCTTGAAAAAATACTTCTCGAAATTTCCGCCTTTTTAAATAAGATACTAGTATACCAGCGATGACTACCTTCTTGAATTTCACCAAAGATGTTAGGTCCCAATGCTATAGGGGGCAAACCTATTGCCACTATACCGGGCACAATACCAGATTTCGGACGCGATCGAATAATTACATTTTCTCCGACCTACACCGTCACGCCTATATTCTCCGACCTAGGATTCGAATATAGGACCTCGTAATCGCTACGCGCATTATTTGCCACTAGATCAAAGCGGCAGATCCCCTGACAATTATTAAACTTAAATATGATAAGTAATTCGATTATTATTTAATTTACTACTACTAGGTACTTTCCTCGTGCCCTGCATGCGAAACTCGACTGGTTGTCAGCAGAAGCTGTTCTTTATGATGTGCGGATTCTAGTGTAAAATGAATCTCTGGATGTTCCAATAGATAGATAGGATTTGACGTTATAGTAACGGTATTGAAAAAGCGTGCTTTCGCGTTCATGTTTATTTTGTAAATTTTTAGTATGAAAAGGATAGCATATTAAATCGATAGCCTTAGGATAACGTAATCTAGTTGTGCTTGAGCCCCTGATCTAACAAATTTGTAACGTCCGGTTACCGCGCATCCGACGAGTGTCAGACGCACATGATTGATCTCGCATATTTCTGTTTTCGGGAGATAGTCCAAATTAATGCACTGTGTCTTCGGGCATGCGTTAGAATGGTTTCAATAGAATAATATCAGTCTATATTGTCCCGGTGCTAAACAAAGTGAGAGAGATTAGGTCATGCTCTACCACGGAGATAGTGCGGATTGATGGACGCAGGTTCGCAGCGACTTGCCGTTGATACCTATAAAGCCGCCCATAAGGCTGCCAACTTGGCTTACCGACTACCACATGGTAACCGAGACCAACGGCTTAATGTGCCTTCCGGAGCGCGGAGACGCTCAAATATGAATCGCTAAGAACACCGCGGTCGCACAGCGCTGCGAGTACTTTAATAAAATATTTAACATGAAAATTATTTAATGTTTACGGAGAGAACTCTATCTATATAAACATTTTTTCATAGCTACTGAGAAACTAAATTCTCACGTAAAAGACCTGTCGATAAATTCTTTACAATGAATTCAAGCCCTTATCAAAGAGCTGGATGCAGAAAATAATAGGTAGTGTATTTTCATTTCCCCTCACTACCTACTACTACTACTCGCTACCAAACTAGTAATAGAGATAGTAATTTTTACTAGGTGTACAAATTTTACTAAGTTTTTACTAGTAACTATTTTGTTAGTATCGTTATCATCAGTGTAGTTTTGGTTGTCCTGGACCAAAATCCCAGGTGATGTATCCAATGCCTACTGTTCACTGGTAATAAAAAAATGAATAAAAAGAACACTTCAATAAGTAACATCTACCTACTGACCTATCCGAAATCATTGGTAGGAGAAAAATCCGGAACACCAAAGGTATACCAGGTATACATCGGGCAGCTGACGAGCCGCGCCGCTGTCATTTTGTATTTGGTATAGATGCATTAAATTAGTATAGTTATGGAGATGTTACTTATTGAAGTGTGATTTTTTCATTTTTTTTAGTACCAGTGAACAGTTGGTATTAGGTATACCTACATAATCTGGGCTTTCGCTCCACGACGACTAAGCACGCTACGGCGGGTCTGGACATGCCGCCAACGCTAATAATATCAAACAAATACCTACAAGTGCTTAACGTAGGTATTGAAATAACGTTGCAAAATTGTGGTTAAAACAATACCGTTGTTACCTGTGATGTAAGTCGGCCATGAATTGTTTTTTTTTTTGGAAATGTGTCCTGGTAATCAAATTCACAATACGTATTCCTTAACCAATTGTAAGATACGCGAAAGTTAAATCCCGTATGAGCTGTTACATTAAAGGCAGTCTTTCGTTTTGTTATTTAGAGAACATTAGTGCGATCAAAGAATGTTTGAAAAGTTCAATGGTGAATAATTAACGGACGCAGCTGAATCAGACCACTTCGGTGAATAATAATAAACTGTACTTTACATAAGTACATACACACCCGCCTGTTTCTCAGAGGGACAGGCAGAGACTACAACTGGACACATGCTACGATCTTCATTATTCATACATAAAGAAGCGGCATTTATGCATTTAGGTAGGTACTTTGTTTTCCTTTAAAAACTTCGTTGCATGCTATGAATTATTGTTGTGTTTTAGGATGTCTTTACTAACAAATACACACAGATACCCAGACCGAAACAAATATCTATGCCAGGCAAAAATAATACGATATAAAACAATGCGAAATTAGAAGGATACAGGTACCGGGGAAGACCTAGATTATCTTACCACGACCCAATAAACCGAGTCTTATCTGAAGGACAAGTCAAGAGTCTCTGTAACCGGCGAGCATGTATGAGACGAACTATGAGAGTGCAAGAAGCCAGAGAAGTACGTAAGGAAAGAACCTGTTGGAACTCTGTACTCTCTGCCTACCCCGCAAGGGATCTGGCGTGATGATATAGATAGCAAAATAAAAACGTCCTTGTGAAGAAAAAATACGATCATTATTACGATATTACTTCACCTTCCTTTCATAGCATGAAAGCCGAAAATAGACAGTCATTCCGAAAAAATATATCTTTCAGCGTAGGCTGTATTAGGTACCTAGCACCGAATAACATCATTATTTCTAATGGTAGGTTAACCCCGCCATTTTGCCTTTTCATAATGGATGTCCGAAATGGTTTTATATGTTCTCAGGGTTCAAAACAGCTGGTTTCATTTACGAGCCAGATTAATTCAGTGCCGCAGAACAAGTGTTGAGTGCTGTCAACACTCACTTTGGATCTGTCGGGAGGAATAATTAATTTCTATGACTTTCTTAAAAAAGGAAGGCATTAATTTGGTCAGGCACCTTTTCTCCCTGCTCATGTTGACTGTAATGTATATTTCTTGGGAGTGGCAGAGGTGTACTATGTATACCCGCTTTTCGCCAACGATGTTAGGTCCTATGTTATAGGGAGTGAGCCTATTGCCATATACCGGCCACAATTTTCTGACTCCGATCTGATACTAGGAATTTTTCGATAGAAAAACTACATTTGTCCGACCCAGGATTGTAACTTAGGATCTCGTGATAGCAAAGCGCATCTTTCGCAACTAAACCAACGAGGCAGTCAATTAATTACTTCGAAGTATAATTACTTTGAACTTTACTCCAACCTTTACTCCAACAAGTAACTTTAAGCATACATTGTAATTCTTGGTGTTAATTTGTCTGGAGAGTCGTTGAGCTAGATTAAAATTTAAAATTGCCTAACTTACCCGACATCTGCATCCCTTCGCACATACTGGAGCGGTGGCGCGAAGGCGTGTCCAACCGAATCCGCGATAAACATCCAAAGGCCTAAAAATATTAATGATAGGTAAGTATGCAAAAATATATCTCATAATAAACTCTAAAATAGGGAGGGCAAGGGTATATGTGTTCAAGATAATAGTTTAAAAACCGAAGGTATATTTTATTATTCTAAGCGTGTTTACACTAATGATTTCAAGTACGTACGGATATTAAACTGAAACAAATTTATGTGCGACCAGAGATGGGCAAAATGTAATCATATTATTGATTACAATTGCATTTTATCATAGTCATAGTCAAAAATCATTTATTTGTTTAGGCCAATACATAAGCACTTTCAAACGTAAAAATTATTACATTTTTTACATCTACCACCGGATCGGAACGCGGCCTCCACTGAGAAGATCCGGCGAGAAACTCAGCGGGCTAGTCTTTTAACTTAATTTGCTTGGCCTTTCTGATAACCATTTTTTTTACAAAATTGTATTATACAGCATTGTTTAATTTTGCTGATTGAGGAGCAGCTCAAACCCAATCTGTTTTATCGTCAAGATAATCCGAAATTTTGTAATACCCTTTCTTACACAGTCTAGTTTTGATTACCTTTTTAAATTTATTGATAGGCATGATATCTATGGGTAATTTGTTGTAGAAGCGTATACATTGCCCAATGAAAGAATGACTAATTCTGCGGAGACGAGTAGAATGTACAATAAGATCATCTTTGCTACGTGTATTAACATGATGAATGTCGCTATATTTTTCAAAGCTACTGAAATTCAAATTACAAAAGTTTGAATATTTATTTCTTTAAATTTTTTCTTAAGCTCGCGGAGCCAAATTGTAAATTGCTCGAACAGCCCTTTTCTACAGAACGAAAATGGTGTTTACTTCTGCAGAGCATCCCCATAGCAGCATACCATATGACATAATACTATGAAAATAAGCGAAATAAACAAGTCTAGCTGTCTTAATATTAGTTAATAATTTAATTTTCTTTACGGCATATGCCGCTGAGCTTAACCTACCAGACAATTGTTCAATATGGGGGCCCCATTGTAATCTGGCATCAATAGTGATACCTAGAAAACAGTTGACTCTACAAGGTCTAAATCCACGCCATTTATTTGTACATTGGTTGCTATCTGTATTACATTAGGCGTTGTGAAATTAAGGAGAATTAAGGAGAAGATAATTAATGTTGAACCAATGAACAACCTTAGACAGTGCGTTGTTCACATCGTCATAATTAAGCAGCTGTCTCTTAATTTTGAATAATAGAGATATATCATCTGCGAACAGCACAATATCCAGATTATCCCCTATATAATACTTTTAATCTTGAATCATGTTCAATTATGATCCAAGATTAAAAGTGTAATCATAAATGTTGAAGATTACAAATTGTAATCGTAATCGTTAATCATTAATACATGATCACGCCTATTTTCCCCTAGCGGGGGTGGTTAATCATTAATCTGTTTATATTTTGCCCATCTCTGTGTCAATCAATCAATCAATCAGCCTATCGTAGTCCACTGCTGGACATAGGCCTCTCCTAACACGCGCCATTGCACACGGTCCTCCGCCTTCCGCATCCAGTCTGTCCCAGCGACCTTTTTGAGGTCGTCGGTCCATCTAGCTGGGGGCCATCCTACCTTACGCTTACCAAGTAGCGGTCTCCACTCTAGGACACGCTTGCTCCATCGGCCGTCGGTCGTTGGCAGATGTGACCAGCCCATTGCTACTTTAGCTTACTGAGTCTGCGAGCTATGGCGGTTCTTTGTCGGATTACCTCGTTACGAATTTTATCCTTCAAAGAGACGCCGAGAATAGCTCGCTCCATAGCCCGCTGTGCGACTTTGAATTTGTGGACTAGTCCCACTGTGAGTGTCCACGTCTCGGCCCCGTAAGTCATAACAGGTAGGACGCATTGGTTAAAGACTTTAGTCTTTAGGCATTGCGGTATAGGCGAAGCGAAAACGTGACGTAGTTTGCCAAATGCTGCCCAACCCAATTGGATCCTGCGATTGATTTCTTTCTCGAAGTTGTTTCTACCAAATTGGACAAATTGTCCAAGGTAGACATACTCACGAACAACTTCGAGCATCGAACCATCGACGTAGATCGGTCCCGGCGTGACATGATCATTCAACATGATCTTGGTTTTATCCAAGTTCATGCCGAGACCGACACCTCGAGAGGCTTCATTTAGGCTATGCAGCATTTCGCTTAACTGTTCCAGTGACGATATCATCGGCAAACCGAAGGTGTGAGATGTATTCGCCGTTGATGTTAATGCCCCGCCCAGTCCAGTCCAGCATCTTGAAGACGTCTTCGAGTGCATTGGTGAAGAGCTTGGGGGATATTACATCCCTATGTCTTACCCCTCGACGCAGCTCGATCGGGTTGGTCTTTTGGTCCTGGAGCTGGACGGTCATTGTGGCGGTATCATACAGACATCTCAACACCTAGATATAGCGCCAATCGATGCCACATCGCTGCAGAGCATCCAAAACCGCCCAGGTTTCGATGGAGTCGAAGGCTTTCTCGTAGTCCACGAAAGCCATACACAGCGGCTGATTGTACTCTTCGGTCTTCTGTACAATCTGCCGAACAGTATGGATGTGGTCTACGGTGCTGTAGCCTTTTCGAAACCCGGCTTGTTCCGGTGGCTGGAACTCGTCAAGTCTTCTGGCGAGGCGGTTTGTGAGTACTCTCGAGAACAACTTGTAGACGTGGCTCAGGAGTGAGATGGGTCTGTAGTTCTTTAGCAACGTTTTGTCATCTTTTTTGAAGAACAGAACCACCGCACTCCCGCTCCACTCTTGAGGTGTTAAGCCTTGGTGGATGACGGAATTAAAGAGGCTCGCTAGCTTATTTAGGATTGGAGTCCCGCCTGCTTTTAGGAGCTCAGTGGTGATTCCGTCATCGCCTAGCGACTTGTTATTTTTGAGCTGCTCGAGAGCCACTCTGACCTCGTCCTGGTTGACATCAGGGATGTCTTCCGTATCGTGGCGTGCGAGTGGGGCTCTGTGGTCGTCAGCGCTGGGTCTCGAGGGTTTAGTCATCCGTGATGCGTACAGGTCTTTGTAGAAACTCTCAATTTCCTCGAGTATCTCGAACTTGGAGGTCACGGTTTTGCCATCCGCTGTATTAAGTTTCGTCAGATGGGATCTACCTAGCTGGCGAGCGAAGACTTTGGTGCCTCTGTTCTGTTCAATCGCAGCCGCGATGGTGCGGGTGTTGGAACATCGGAGGTCACGTCGCACCAGCTTCCGGATCTTCCGGTTGAGGTTACTCCCATCCGGCGAAGACGCCTGCGTGGATGACATTTTCCGTCTCTGCCTCATAAGTTCGAGAGTCTCGAGCGAGAGTTTAGACTCTCTGTTACCGCTTTTGCCGGGAAACACCCTTCGAGACACATCCTGTAGCGTTCTGACCACTGTGTCGGTTTTCTCGTCAATATTGCCCTCGGTTTCCAGCAGATCGAAACGATTTTGAAGCTCCAGTTGGAACTTTTCGGACCCTAAAGCTATTTGAGGCGCAGTAGGTCTGAGAGTAGACCTCATCATGCGACGCCTTTCGGCCTTGAAGTCTATATTTAGAGTGCCTCGGACAAGTCGGTGATCGCTGCCGGTATTAAACCTGTTTATCACGATGACGTCTCCAAATATAGACTTCCTGTCAGTCATGATGAAGTCTATCTCGTTCCTCGTCATAGTGTCCACTTTCTATGAGGCTTCTTCTTAAAGAACGAATTCGTCAAGAAGAGCCCCTGCGACTCCAGAAAGTTGACCAGCATCTGCCCCCTGTGGTTTCGACGCCCCACGCCGTGGGGTCCGATTATCGTTTCGCCGCGTTCTTGTACTCCCACTTTGGCATTGAAGTCTCCCATAACAACGTTGTAGTGAGCCTTGGTGGTGCCATGTAAAGCCTTGGCTATGTCTTCATACATGGCTTCGGCTATGTCGTCGCAGTATGTCGAGGTCGGCGCATATACTTGTACCACCTTCAGGGTGTACCTGTTGGTGATTTTAATTATGAGGTCCGCTACCCGTGTCGACACACTGCTGACTTCCAAAACGTTGTTAGTGAGAGCTTTGTTGACCAGGAAACCGACACCGCCCTGAGAGGGCCGATCACCTTCCCGAAAGTAGAACAGGTGGCCTGACTCAAGGGTTATCGTGTCCTCGCCCTGTCTTCGGACTTCGGATAACCCCAATATGTGCCAGTTTATGCGACCTAGTTCTACCTCGAGTTCAGTGAGGTGTTGGTCCAGCCGTAGAGAGCGTCCATTGTACGTAGCCAGGGTCAGGTTTTGGTAGCCTTGTGTCGTAGCCCGGAGATTCTTCGCACCCCCTAACACCCCCTAAACTAACGCTAACATCAATTAAAATGTCACGTCATGACAGACGCAGAGTTACCATTTGCTCTGAAATTTACCCAATTTGTTTTCTTTTCTTCTTTTAATTAGTAACCATGCATTTTTTTCTAAATGACAACCCCTGCTTCCCTCCAACCCTGTCAATGTTGCCTCTACGTGCCAAAAGAGCCTTGTAGCACTTAACGTGTTAGTCGTTGCGAGTGACGTAAACAGGACCTAATTCTTTGACAACTACCGAGATAGTCGTTTGACCTTAGGGTAGGGAATTAGGATGCAGGTAATGTGAGTCTATTTTGATTAATTTAAATCATGTGCTATGCCTTTGTTAGAAAAATCATTTTACATCAAAATAGTAAAATTAATTTTCACGTCACCGTGTTCATATTACCTATTATGCTTATGAATCTCCTGTCAACATAAGTCAAATATCTAGGGGTCATCCTAAACAATACTATGACCTGCGGACCGCACATCAAGCGAGTCGGTAACCGAGCAGCTTTTGTCCTCGGTCGTCTTTACCCGATGATCTGCAAGCGGAGTAAAATGTCCCTTAGGAATGAGGTGCCACTTTACAAAACTCGTATACGGCCCATCATGACGTGCGCTTGTGAGGTGTTCGAGCACGCCGCCCGTTCTCACATCGATAGACTCCAAACGTTTCAATCCCGTTTCCTCCGCAAAGCCGTCGGAGCCCCGTGGTTCATACGGAATGTCGATCTCCATACCGACCTTGGCTTCGCGCCTTTGTTAAAAAGGCGACTACCCGATATTTTGCGAACGCGTCCAATCATAGCAATCCGCTAATCGTAGCCGCCGCCGACTACGAACCCAACTCCCCTCCTATCAACCGCTACCGCCGTCCGCGGCATGTTCTCACCGACCCTCCCGATGTTCTTACATCCCTTCTTTCGGATACAGATACCGCACACAGTATCAGACACCGACTACGCCGGCGAGGTCGAAGAATCCCTTGCCCGCCGGCCGGTGCAGAGCACCACGGCGAGACGCCTAGTATACACCCTCCCCCATAGCGACTGCCCAAGCCGAGGCCGTTCCTCCTTGAGGCGCCCTTGAGCTAGTAGCCCCCTTGCTCTTCTGGCTTGAGCGTAGTGGTTGCACGCTCGCCCTCTTGTCCGGTGAAGCTTTAAAGGCCCCGCGGCTAACAGCGTAGACCATTTACACACACACACACACACACAAATCCTGTCAACATATTTTACTAAATAACTCTTGCTAACCCTTTGAGTATCTATCTATCTATCTATATCATCACGCCATCCGGCGTGGCAAGGGATCCCTTTGCGGGGTAGGCAGAGAGTACAAAGTTCCAACAGGTTGTTTCCTTACATACCTCTCTGGCTTCCTCCACTCTCAAAATTCGTCTCTTTGAGTATTATTTTGTTTGTTTTTAAAAAAAACGTTGCCCCACACTAGGATTAATTCCTGTGTCGTGGGTGCGTTTACAAACGGTGCTATCTGTTTTATGGTGATAAATTATTACTTTTTTACAATTTAGGAAGAAGAAACTATCTTTATAATAAAATTATCTTTTTAAAAATAAAACTTTTATAGCAAAAACACAACGGAGGCCGACAAGTACTTGTCCAGACAAATGTAACGAGCTTCAACACGTCAGGGTTATGTTGAGTAGTTGGGTAGTTCTGTTGGTCACCCTTCGCCTCCATCATGATACCCTGGAAACCATCCGGATCTACAGAACTCATCAAGACAAATACAATGAGCCCTAACACGGCGGGGTTATATTGAGAAGTTAGGTAGTTTTATGGACCACCCTCCGGCTCCATCATCAGACCCTGGACACCATCCGGGTGTTGAGTACTCAAGTCAAGACAAATCCAACGAACCCAAACACGGCAGGGTTATATAGAGTACTTGTGTGCTTCCATTGGCTACCTTTCGGCTTCGTCATCAGACCCTGAACACTATCTGGTTATATAGTATTTCTCAATACCAAATTAACCAGCCTAAACATGAGGGGGTTACGCTGTATAGTTTACATGTTCCTATACCCACCATCCAAATCTATCATCAGAACAGCTCCATGGTACTATATTATTACAATGTCATCGGACTTACCTACGTATACCAAATTTTAGCTCAATCGGATACCCACACGTGCTTGAAAAATGGCTCACATGATTTGAAACGGAAAGACAGACAGAGAGACATACTAACATCGTAAGTTAAATAAAAGCTTGTAAAAATGAAATTAAACCTTTCATAATGTTTTTATTTATTTCAATAAGCGCGAACAAAATATATAAGAAAAAACCTATTGCAAAACATATCATTAATTTAAAAGAGAACAAATTGAAGTTAATTTTACAATGAAACTGCTACTGGTTGTAATCTTCACTATTTGAGTCAAACATCGAAGCACTCTTTTGTAAAATGTTTTGAAAAAATGCAACTATACTGAGTTTACTCTTAGTATTACATAAAACACTATTCATTTAGGCTGCAATATCTGTAGGCATACCAAAAGAAAAAAAACATGCGTTAACAATTATATCGATATCGATGCAAATTTTCCCCTCATTATGACTAATCTCTTTGGGAATACGATTATTAAGATTCTATCTAAATCTAATCATTTATGCTGAAGGAAAACAGTCAATCTGGTCTAGTTATTATGCATCTTCAAACTAGTTACATCTTTTTTAGAAAATACATTTTATCTTTACCATTATACAGCAAAACCAAGTCACCGGCCGAAGCTTACATAATTCAGCTTCATCTGCTTTCCTAGACCGATAAAATTTTCATTCCATTATAAAGCACGGTATTTTAGTTGTGTGGCACGATGTTTTCACACACGTTTTAATTATATATCTTTTTATTAATTCTTCTTCTTCTTCTTATTTTAATTAATGGCCGCACACTTTAACAGTGTATTTCGCCATTGTCAAGTAGTAATAGAGTATAACAGTAAATTATAAAAATTGGCTTCTTGTCGCCATTACGGCAAAAAACAAAAGCCAAATTTTTATTAATTGAAAACAAAAAAAAGTCTCCGAGAACACAATCACTAGACAGACAAATATTAACCGATAAATTTGCGTGCAGCCTACGTCAAAATGACAAGTCATAAATTTTGAATAAAAAAGAAGTTTGAATCATGTGGAAACAAAGATCTTTAAATTGGTTACCTAAATGGTACCAACTGTCCAGAAAAAGTGTACAGCTGAACTGCATTTATAATCCCTCTATGTTTTTAATCCTACCTCTATGGATTTAATCGCGGAATAAAGCAGTGCATCGTTTTTGTTCTGTGGTGTTAATCTTAACAATAAAAAGTATCTAATGCAGGGCAAATGATTTTTTTTGTGTAAGGTATTGTTTTGACCGGCACTTCAGACTTATAGACGTTATAGCTTTTAAGAACCTGATCCGAGCGAGAAATTTACGAAAATATTACATGAAACAAAGTCTTTGAAAGCACTATTGGCTTTATTTCGCTGAAAACTATTTCAAGCTTAGAGTAATTCAGTTGGCAAGGAATTTCTGAAGAATATATACAACTAGACTATGAAGAAGGCCACAAAATATAATTAAATACCAAAAAGGAATAATCCCAGGCTTAACGTATTACCTGTTTTGTCTTTATCATTCTGATGCTAATGGAGAAATATTAAGTCCTAACCTATGAAATTACCGTTTTACATAGAAAAATAGATAAATAAAATTATAATTAATTAATCGATGTATTAACCCTTATTGTCGATGCGCTTTTTGATTTTAATGGAAGTCATTGATGCCTATGCTATAAAAATACTGGGAACGGGAATCGTCGCCCCCTTGTTAAATTTAAAAATTTTCATCTGGAAAAAGTTATCCAAATTCCAAAAAAAAAAATGGATATCAGTTCGAGCAAGGTCATGTGAATATGGTGGATGACAGAGAGTTTCCAGTCGTAACTCCTGTAGTTTTGACATGGTCCGTTTTGCAGGGTGTAGACGAGCGTTGTCGTAAAGAAGGAGTCTAAAGTCTCGGTTGTGTGACAGCGAGCTTGTCAATTGGAAACCAGATGTGAGTAGCCGAGGATCGTACCCAGTGGCGTGCACTTGGAGAGGCCTATATCCAGCAGTGGACTGGTATAGGCTGATGATGATGATGATGAGCTTGTTAATTATCATTTGCAATTCTCTACTGTACTCCTGCAGTAATTGTTGTGGCAGGTCTTAAAAAACTGCAATGAAACAATGCCGGCACAGGTCCACCATACACTCACAAGCAGCTTCTTTTTAATCAATTGTGACAATTCCATCAGAATCCCTTCATTTGTTCAACAAGCAAAAACAAGCTTCGACGCAAATTTGTTCATACGGTAAGTTCATACGGTACCCACTTTTCGAGCTTTTTTATCAGTATTGTTTTATCACTTACGTTGTAGACTGCTGCAAGTTCGGACGTGGTTTGAGATGAATCTGCTTCCACCATGGCTTTCAATTTATCGTAATCGACTTTCGTCTCCAGTCGGCCAAGAGGCTCAATGTTGAGATCATAATTACCAAAATGGAAGCGATGAAACCAAAAACACACAGTGTGTTTACTTGCGGTCCTTTGTCCATATACGTCGTTAATATTGCGTGTTGTCTGTGGTGCGTTGGTGTCACGAGGAAACTTGTTAAGAACGATTTTCGATAGGAACACAAAGAGCGATATCAAAGAAAAATCGAAAGGTGGAAAAACAAATGAACAACTGATTTAGCAAAAAAAATGTCATGCTATATTATAAAACTAAATTGAATTTGAAATTTTACATAGAACGTACGATATCGATTTTCACACTAGTCAGTATCCAACAATCGGCAATTTCAGGTTAGAATGTCATCATCAAAGTGAAATCATTTACTTTTTTTCATTGACAAAAAGACATATTTAAACAAGTATTATGGGGCTACCCGTTCTAGAAATTATTCTTTTGTCGTGGTTGTGCCCACAAGCAAATATTCGTGGGTCACATAAACATTTGTCTCGTGCGAAGAAGACCGGCAATCACTCGATCGAGTGGTCTAGTCCACTCCTAACACAGAACTAAGTTGTCCAAATTTTTCCTGTTTCAGAAAAAAATGCGCAGCCATTCAACGAGTAACGTAGCTAACATTCCTCTTACGTAAGCTATTATATAAGTTTTAGTTTATATTCGTTAGTTTTGGCAATTAGAGTTAGGAGAATCGACAAGACTAATTATGATAAGTAATAAAGTTAATATGAGAGTGGAAGAAGTCAAAGAGGTATGCAAGGAAAGAACTTGTTGGAACTCTGTACTCTCTGCCTACCCCGCAAGGGATCTGGCGTGATGATATAGTTATATAGATAGACAAATAAAGTTAATGTACAACCCTATGGTAGATTGATATGGCAAGGTCGCTTCAGATTAAAAATTGCGTTACAGAGCGAGTAAAGCTATGACGCACAAGCTGTCTACAATTTCAGACAAAGTGATTATTTTTTTGTCTAGACATTCATTTTGACGACTGGATCACTAAATGGTTTTTGTAAATTAACTAAATTATTTTGATGATAATAGTTATTTTTGAGAGGCGCTCGTAGCGCTGTGCATCCTCAGTGTTCTTACCAAGGTTAAGCAGCGTTCGACTCGGTCGGTCCGAGATGGGTGACCGTTTGTGGCATTTTATACTTTATATTTACCACCTATAATAATTTATAACTTTACATAACGTGCGACCCTGGTGTTTTTACCAATCACCAAGGTTAAGCAGCGTTGACTCGGTTGATCTGAGATGGGTGACCATTTTGTAAAATTTTCATATTCGTGCATATCCGTGCTTCGGAAGGCACGCAAAGCCGTTGGTCCCGGCTACCACTTAATGTGGTAGTCGTTAAGCCGAGTTGGAAGCCTTAAAGGCAGCTTGATAAGTTCCAACAGCAGGTGGCCACAAACCTGCCTCCATCAATCCGCACTGGGTCCGCGTGGTGGAGTATGACCTAATCTTTCTCACCTCGATTTGTGAGAGAAGGCCTATGTCCAACAGTGGGCAGTATAGGCTATAGCTAGCACAAATTCATATCACAACTAATACAATTTTATAAAAAATATTTTAATGCACGAGTATATTAAGTTTCATACATTACTTAAGTTTTTCCTACACATGGAATGATTTTGTATCGTGTGTGCTTTTACTAACGCAGATACATTATGTGGGTCACACATAGATATGTCCCGAGTGAGGTCCGAACCTGCGACTATAATCCATCCAAGAGATCCATTTCAAGTAAATGAATCAATCAATCAATCAGCCTATCGCAATCCACTGCTGGACATAGGCCTCTCCTAACACGTGCCATTGCACACGGTCCTCCGCCTTCCACATCCAGTAGTCTGTCCCAGCGACCTTTTTGAGGTCTTCGGTCCATCTAGCTGGGGGCCGTCCTACCTTATGCTTACCAAGTCGCGGTCTTCACTCTAGGACACGCTTGGTCCATCGGCGGTCGGTCCTTCTGCAGATGTGACCAGCCCATTGCTACTTAAGCTTACTGAGTTTGCGAGCTATGTCGGTAACTTTGGTTCTTTGTCAGATTACCTCGTTACGAATTTTATCCTTCAAAGAGACGCTGAGCATAGCTCGCTCCATAGCCCGCTGTGCGACTTTGAATTTTTGGAATAGTCCCACTGTGAGTAGCCACGTCTCAGCCCCGTAAGTCATAACAGGTAGGACGCATTTTTTTATAGACTTTAGTCTTCAGGCATTGCGGTATAGGCGAAGAGAAAACGTGACGTAGTTTGCCAAATGCTGCCCAACCCAATTGGATCCTGCGGTTGATTTCTTTCTCGAAGTTGTTTCTACCAAATTGGACAACTTGTCCAAGGTAGACATATTCCCGAACAACTTCAAGCATCGAACCATCGACGTAGATCGGTCCCGGCGTGACATGTTCATTAAACATGATCTTTGTTTTATCCAAGTTCATGCCGAGACCGACACCTCGAGAGGCTCCATTTAGGTTATGCAGCATTTCGCTTAACTGTTCCAGTGACTCTGCCACGATGACGATATCATCGGCAAACCGAAGGTGTGAGATGTATTCGCCGTTGATGTTAATGCCCCGCCCAGTCCAGTCCAGCGTCTTGAAGACGTCTTCGAGTGCATTAATAAAGAGCTTGGGGATATTACATCCCCCTGTCTTACCCCTCGACGCAGCTCGATCGGGTTGGTCTTTTGGTCCTGGAGCGGGACGGTCATTGTGGCGGTATCATACAGACATCTCAACACCTCGATATAGCACCAATCGATGCCACATCGCTGCAGAGCATCCAAAACCGCCCAGGTTTCGATGGAGTCGAAGGCTTTCTCGTAGTCCACGAAAGCCATACACAGCGGCTGATTGTACTCTTCGGTCTTCTGTACAATCTGCCGAACAGTATGGATGTGGTCTACGGTGCTGTAGCCTTTTCGAAACCCGGCTTGTTTCGGTGGCTGGAACTCGTGGAGTCTTCTGGCGAGGCGGTTTGTGAGTACTCTCGAGAACAACTTGTAGACGTGGCTCAGGAGTGAGATGGGTCTATAGTTCTTAAGCAACGTTTTGTCACCTTTTTTGAGGAACAGAACCACCGCACTCCCGCTCCACGCTTGAGGTGTTAAGCCCTGGTGGATGACGGAATTAAAGAGGCTCGCTAGCTTTTTTAGGATTGCAGTCCCGCCTGCTTTTAGGAGCTCAGTGGTGATTCCGTCATCGCCTGGCGACTTGTTGTTTTTGAGCTACTCGAGAGCCACTCTGACCTCGTCCTGGTTGACATCAGGGATGTCTTCCGTGTGGTGATGTGTGATTGGGGCTCTGTGGTCGTCAGCGCTGGGTCTCGTGGGTTTAGCCATCCGTGATGCGTACAGGTCTTTGTAGAAACTCTCATTTCCTCGAGTATCTCGAACTTGGAGATTACGGTTTTGCCACCCGCAGTTTTAAGTTTCGTCAGATGGGATCTACCTAGCTGGCGAGCGAAGACTTTGGTGCCTCTGTTCTGTTCAATCGCAGCCGCGATGGCGCGGAAGTTGGAACATCGGAGGTCACGTCGCACCCGTTTCCGGATCTTCCGGTTGAGGTTCCTCCTATCCGGCGAAGACGCCTGCGTGGATGATATTTCCCGTCTCTGCCTCATAAGTTCAAGAGTCTCGAGCGAGAGTTTAGACTCTCTGTTACCGCTTTTGCCGGGAAACACCCTTCGAGACACATCCTGTAGCGTTTTGACCACTGTGTCGGTTTTCTCGTCAACATTGCCTTCGGTTTCCAGCAGGTCAAAACGAGTTTGAAGCTCCAGTTGGAACTTTTCGGACCCTAAAGCTATTTGAGGCGCAGTAGGTCTGAGAGTAGACCTCATCATGCGACGCCTTTCGGCCCTGAAGTTTATATTTAGAGCGCCTCGGACAAGTCGGTGATCGCTGCCGGTAAACCTGTTGATCACGGAGACGTCTCTAAACATAGACTTCCTGTCAGTCATGATGAAGTCTATCTCGTTCCTCGTCACAGTGTCGGGGCTTCGCCATGTCCACTTTCTATGAGGCTTCTTCTTAAAGAACGAATTCATCAAGAAGAGCCCCTGCGACTCCAGAAAGTTGACCAGCATCTGCCCCCTGTGGTTTCGCCGCGTTCTTGTACTCCCACTTTGGCATTAAAGTCTCCCATAACAATGCTGTAGTGAGCCTTGGTGGTGGCTATGTAATGCCTTGGCTATGTCTTCATACATGGCTTCGGCTATGTCGTCGCAGTATGTCGAGGTCGGCGCATATACCTGTACCACCTTCAGGGTGTACCTGTTGGTGATTTTAATTATGAGGTACGCTACCCGTGTCGACACACTGCTGACTTCCACAACGTTAGTGAGAGCTTTGTTGACCAGGAAACCGACACCGCCCTGAGAGGGCCGATCACCTTCCCGAAAGTAGAACAGGTGGCCTGACTCAAGGGTTATCGTGTCCTCGCCCTGTCTTCGGACTTCGGATAACCCCAATATGTGCCAGTTTATGCGACCTAGTTCTACCTCGAGTTCAGTGAGGTGTTGGTCCAGCTGTAGAGAGCGTCCATTGTACGTAGCCAGGGTCAGGTGTTATTGGTAGCCTTGTGTCGTAGCCCGGAGATTCTTCGCACCCCCTGTTACCGCGACCCCTACCGTGGCAGCGGACAGCGGGACTACCGGGAACTGGGGCCTTTGGTTTAGATGCCTTATCATGTTAGGAGGTTTTTTGGCCTACTATACCACGCTGGCCAGACGGGTTGGTATAGGGTTATAGGGTTTTTTCCGAATTTTCCTTTTCTGGTCCTTGATCGGACAACGTTTCTGCCTTTGGTGGACTCTTACCACCAGTATTAGTAGTATTAGTAGTAAATGAATGGCCAAGTAATTTCATGAGTAAATAAACCAAGTAATCTTTAGTCAAGCTCTAGTAATAGAGGGTGAGCTTCATGTGCTGAAGACAACAGTAATATGATTCCATTCTATAACTAAAATATAAGCCAAATAAAAATAAACTCCTATGCACACCGTCACGCCTATATTCCCCAAGCGGGGGTAGCAGAGGTGTACTGAATACACCCACGTTTTGTCCCATGTAATAGGGGGCGAGCCTATTGCCATATACCGGGCATAATTCCCGACTCCGGACTCGTACTGGGAAGTTTTCGTTAAAAAAACTACATTTGTCCGACCTAGGATTTGAAGCCAGGACCTCGTGATCACAAAACGATGCGCTTTGCCACTAGACCAACGAGGCAGTCACCACTACCAGACCAATTCCTATGCAGTTATAAAAACGATTTCATATTCCGTTTACGGTATCGAACGGCAAAATCGAAATAGATTTACGTTCCGTTAGTATGTATTGGTTAATTACGAGAGGTAGTTATTACCAATCCACATACAGAATCAACGAGAAGTAAAGCGTTCCGACCATTCAGAGGCAACCGGAAAAGGAAATCAGGCACTCGTAGCGCTGTGCGACCGCGGTGTTCTTACCGATTACCAAGGTTAAGCAGTGTTCGACTTGGTCGGCTTGAGATGGGTGACCATATGTGACATTTCCATATTCAAGCATCTCCGTGCTTCGGAAGACACATTAGGCCGTTGGTCCCGGTTACTACTTAATGTAGTAGTCGTTAAGCCTAGTTTGAAGCCTTTATAGGCGGCTTGATAAGTCCCAACAGCAGGTGGCCACAAACCTGCCTCCACCAATCCACACTATCTCCGTGGTGGATTATGCCCTAATCTCTCTCACCTCGATTTATGAAATATGGCCTTTGCCCAGCAATGGGACAGATTAGGCTGATATTATTATATATATTATCTATCTATCTATAACCTCACGCCAGATCCCTTGCGGGGTAGGCAGAGAGTACAGAGTTCCAACAGGTTCTTTCCTTACATACCTCTCTGGCTTCCTCGACTCTCATAGTTCGTCTCATACACGCTCGCCGGTTACGGAGACTCTTGACTTTTCCATCAGATAAGACTCGTTTTATTTGGTCGTGGTAAGATAGTCTAGGTCTTCCCCGGTACCTGCATCCTTCCACTTTCACATTGTATATCTGTTTTGTCATTCTTTCCTCTGGCATTCTTTCTATATGCCCGAACCAGCGGAGCATGCCCTTTCTCATCTTTACACCGATACTATCTTTCATACCTACTCGCTGTCTTACTATGCTGTTGCTAATGCGGTCGGTCAGCTTCACTCCGCACATCTTCCGCAGAGCTCGCATTTCTACCGCATTTATCCTACTTTCATTCTCTTTCTTACATACCCAGCTTTCGCTACCATATAACAGCGTTGGGACAAGAACTCCGTTATGTCTGGCCAGCTGCGCCTTATGGCTTAAGTGCCGGCTCCCGAGTAGCTTTCCCATCGCACCATTCACTCTGTTCCCTGCACTCACTCTTCTCTCTATGTCAGCGGTGTATTTCCCATCCTTACTGAAGGCGCATCCAAGATATACAAACTCATTCACTTGCTCTAGCACATCGTTACCAACCACAATCCTTACATTCGTTCTGGTTTCTTCCCTTTCAAAAACCATAATCTTGGTTTTCTTCACATTCAAGTGTAAGCCATTGATCATGCAGTCGTTTTTCATAACTGTGACTAGTGTTTGCAGATCAGTGGCTGTTGGCGCTATTAAAACCGCGTCATCTGCATAAAGTAGATGGTTTACCACTAAGTCACCCACTTGTACACCTTCATTAATCGCTTTCAGTCTTTGAAGACTTTTGTCCAGATATATTATAAACAGTCTAGCGGACAACACGCAACCCTGCTTGACGCCGATTTTAACGTCAAACCAGGGTGACCTGTTACCACCCACCCGTACGCATGCCTTGCAGTCCACATAAGTGGACTGGAAGGCTCGCAACAGAGTGCCATCTGTACCATACTCTGGCAAAATGTCCCAAAGTCTCTTTCGCACAACTCTGTCAAATGCCTTCTCCAGATCTACAAAACCGCAGAAAACCTTCCGCCCCACTGCCAGATGCTTCTCTACGATGTTGCGGAGTGAGAAGACTTGATCCGAACATCCTCTTCCAGACCTGAAACCCCCTTGTGCCTCGCACAACATTCCATCGGACTTCACGCTATATATTTTATACAGGCGTATAGCTATGGTTCTATCTAAAAAAAGAATCCTGACATCCTGTATATAAATAATCACACTCATCGAATCAGAAACTCACTAAACAAAATCATAATAAGTGTATTGTGAAACACAATTAGCATAAATTTACAATATCTTGATAGTAACCTCTAAGGAGACTATGCCCTTGGGGTATCAGTTTTTATCTAATATTTTGGGATGCAACCAAATTCCTGATCAAAATAAGGCTGAATCATACCTCGCAAAGAGGCAAAAGTACTGCTACACAAAGCTGCGAGCCTTCGAAACACTGCAAAGCGACAGGAAATGGCTTTGTTTATAGCTTGTCGGGGGTATAGCCGAATACTATTTTTCGTACAACATCACTAATTCTGTTAAAACTTGTAATAAATTTCGTCATATTTAAAATAAAGTATTTCAGTCTAGAGATGACTGAAACAGTTATAAATTCTTCCTTTATTTCAACATTTACTTCATATCTACACATCTATGGCTTAAAGAATCCGCTGTCAAATCCATTTCTCACCATTCGCGGTATCTTAAGATTAACACCACACAAAGTAACGCCCTCTTGTCTTATTTAGGTCGAAGACATTTCAACTCGTGGCCACTTTCCAATGACCCATCCCAATAACCCACTTACGCCTACCATTTCTTAATTGTAAGATCGCTCATGTTTTTTCTCCGTAGGCTCAGGTGTCCAGTTAGAAGATTACCAGTCTTAAACGGTTCCAGTGCATGGAACATCTTAAACAAGACTTTTGTAACCGCTTCTCTAATAAATATATTTTTGACTGCAGCAGAAGACAAAATGGATTACCATTCAGTAGAAAGGTGTCGTGGTCGTTATGATCATTTGTCGGGCATACTACACAATATACCCCCTGATAATCCAATCTCAAGAATATAAATATTAAACGCCTCGAGCACATGTCAGCACTAATCTATAAAGGTGCGCGCCCATTGTGTATGTGAGCAAATTCGAAATCTGAGTTGGTAATAGGCATAAAAATATGTCGCATTTTTTTAAATTTGTTTAGGTAATACGCATACAGTCTGCCTCACGCGCTATGTCGATCGGCTGACATGACAAAAATCTCAAGCCAGCTAACTAGCGCGCCCCTTTTTCTCTTTTTTGTACGCCCTCGTGCCATCATACGAATACTTAATCAATCACTTCGCCTTAGAATCTACGCCTTTATAACTTAGACACATTGAAGTAGCCTTACTAAAAATTGTACATACGTACTTAAGCACGGGTGTGTGTGTCACTTGGTGTAAATCATACCCGTATAATTGGCTAATTTACATATATTACAATATATATTTACAGGGAAAGCATAAAATTTAAAAGTTCTAGAAAAGTTAGATTTCAGATTGTCAACTCCACCGGTCGCCTCGGCAACCACTACTATATATATAGTATAGTTATCGACTACATATAGTTGTCTATATTTCTTTTATTTGTTTAGAGATTTTCTCTGTTTACAGCTTAAATATAAGTATAAACCGAGGAATCCAAGTGATAAATGGCAACACTTTGTTACACCAGCTACGATAGAAACGGAGCTTACAGGATAATACGAAATAGGAAACATAAAGTGAACCTTATTATTTCATAAGTGAACCGTATATTCAAAAGAGTGATAAAATGTTGAATAAAAATAAAACATCGCGTGAAGCTTTAGCATAAACATACTCGTATTATGATTCTTGTTGTAACTACTTTAAGTAATAATCATGGAACTACCTTGAGTAATATTATACATACATTTCTTTTCGCATCTCAACATCTATTACTTAATAAACTTGTGCGTAAATAAGATTTAAAGCTTTAAAGTCATGAACTGTATTAGTGGTAACGCTGGCTCCCACAATGTAAATTAAAGATGAGAAAGAAGTATACCTGTTTGAAGCCTCGTCGATATCTAGTATTCATATAGCAATATATGATGGGGTTGTAGCAAGAATGGGACATCGCCAGCCAGTGGCTCGCGAACCATGCATATGGCATGCCCGGCCACGCACCCCACTCCAAGTCGTCTTCATGGATAGTCCATAGAACCTGAGGGAAAAATTTATACGATCAATTACTTTTGTTCGAGATTTATCTACTTTAGAATAATTAATTATCTACTATAACACTAATGTCGCTTTAATTTCAAATTACCTATATTCTAAAACGATTTATGTTTAAATAAAATATATTAGCGCGTGGCGCGTACGTAATGGAAATTAAGGGACCTGGATCCGTTGACAAGCAGCGAGCGTGTCGTTTGATATTAGGGTAAAATGGCACGCGTTGTGAGATCATTTTAGTTGATACAAAGTACTACTTTATTAACCTCTTTTAGTAGAAATACATCAGATAGAAAGAAATAAATAAGATTGAGACAGTTTTCATAAACGCTCTAAATAATCTTCTCCACTATTGACATTAAAAACGGTCGTTCCCGTACATCTGTGCAATTATCTCATCAGACTTTATCCATTACGCGATAATATTTCGTATATAAATCAGGGTAGGTTAACTGTTACGTTGTCACATAACTAGATACGTTGTGTTCTTCGTAATGATTTTCCTCTCCTAATATGTTATATGCTATATCTATACTATATCACTACAAAATTATCCCCCCTCTTCACATTGAGTTGAGATCAATTTGTAAACTAATTAATATAATAATGAATACTTAAGTTCTGTGTTTGCCAGGCGTGTGTTGAGAAATAATAATTATTATGTGGTCCTATCGATCTGACTAAGCAGTCGGACTACATGGTCACAGTAATTAAAACCAAATCTTTTATGCACTGTCCAAATCTTCGCGGAAGGTCTGTTGAATGTATGTAAAACGAAGACGACGACGAAACGACGAAAAAAATGTAGCCTGTAGTTTTCACGAAATTTGTGTTGAAACAAATCGAGGTACATTTACAAATGTAATCCGACTGGCAATGAAATTTACCCGTGTTTAAGTGTCTTGGTAGAAGACTCGCCTTGTTCAGTATGGATCAATCAAAGTTCCTTTAAAAACTTGTGGAAGTACACGTGTTGTGATAACGACAAAAAATTACAGGGAGATGTAAGTACTTACTGCAATATCGTGTTCATCATAGATAAGAGCTTATAAAAGATAAAGGTGATAGAATAATGAGTACTTGCAATAAATACGTTGAGAGGCAGCCAGCATACCGTAAATACCACCACTACGATCACCATCATTTTGATCATCTGCAAACAAAAAACTTTGTAAGATGACAATTTTGTACAAGTCAAAACTAGTGTGGCCTAAAAATATTTAAAACGATTATGTTTTGTCTTGAAATGCTGTATTGGTAGGGTGTTTTTCAAAACCAAACGACCTAAGTGATTTTGTTATTTAATAGTCTTCTCTGATTTTATATCAACCGGGGTAGAAGAGACTATCCTAGTACAAACGAATCAATCGAATCTTATCTGATGGATGCGTAAGCAATCGCTGAAACCGGAGCGGTCATTATTAGTTTTTCTACAACATTTCCTATTGTAATCAGCGCAATGTCATAATTTTTGGCATTGATTTGACGACCGGCCGACTGAACATCGTGGAATAAGATATACTTGATGGACCTGAGGTCTACTAATATGAGATAATTAGAATGGACTTTTGAAGGTCATTTAAAAGTATCTACTTATACAAAACGGATTCTCAAGGAAATGAATGTTAGATAAGTAAACTATCAGATCAGAAATTTGTGCTGCACCTACCACCGCGGTGATTGTTATGATCACCAAGGTTGACACAGTCAGTTTGAGATGAATGACGGTTTGTGGCATTTCTAATTTCGAGCGTTTCCGTGTTTTGGAAGGTACGTTAAGTTTGGTCACAGGCAATTTGATTAGTTCCAACTACAGGTATCCACAATCTTTTTTCCACCAATATGCACTGGGTTTGCGTAGTGGAGTATGACTCATTCTCTCTCACCTCGATTTGTAAAAAAGCCTAAACCCAGCAGTGGGACAGTACTAGGTGATTATTTAATTCTATCCGTGGTATAATGCCAACATTAATGTGGCAAAATGACCAAATCGACACATACGATCGAGATATGACGAGCTTGCAAAATGGTTAAATCGCAAAATGTCGACGTTGCAAAATGACAACGTCAAGTTCGCAAACTCAGGATTGCGCAAGGTTTGTAGGTCTGTTTATCAGTCCTTCCGGTGCAAATTTTGTGGTCCATTTTCAAGCCCTTGTACAATACCCGATTGAGCTGAAATTTGGCATACATATTTAACTTCCGTAAAGAGATAACACATTCAATTGAGATTCTGTTATCCCGAAATTTCGTCATCCTGCAATCTTGTCATTCTGTGATCTCGTCATTCAGCGATCTTGTCGTAGTGCAATTTTGTCAATTTGCAATCTTTTCCTTCTACGATCTCGTCATTGTGCAATGTTGTCGCTGTGCAATCTTGCCAATTTGCAATCTTTTCATTCTATGATCTCGTCATTCTGTGACCTAATCGTTGTGCAATGTTGTCATTCCATCTTTTCATTCTGCGATTTCGTTATTCTGCGATCTTGTCGTTGTGCAATCATTGTCATTCTGCGATGTTGTCGTTGTGCAATCTTGTCAAGTTGCAATCTTCTTTTGCAATCTTATCAATTTGCAATCTTTTCACTCTGCGATCTCGTCATTCTGCGATGTTGTAGCTGTCCAATCTTGCCAATTTGCAATCTTTTCATTCTGCGATTTTGCCGTTGTGCGATCTTGTCATTTGGAACCTTTTTACTCTGCGATCTCGTCATTCTGCGATCTTGTTATATGGCAATCTTATCATTCTGAGATCTTGGCATTATAATTCGGATACGGAATTATTCAATAAAGAATGGAAAACAGATTGGAAGTTAAGCTATAAATTAGAGCTAAATTATTTTCCGCAAGGGTTCTTTTATGCACCACGCCAATTTATTCTCCGAACAGGGGTGGCAGAAGTATATTGTGAACATGTTGTCCTACAACCCCTATGTTGCCGACGATTTTAAATCTTAATATAAAAAAACAGGTTGAAGTCATTGCTATCATATCGAGCGCGATTCTACACGTTGTCGGACTTCGACTTTGACCAGTCTAGGGTTCGAACTCAAACTTTCACCATACAGACACGGTTTTTTAAGTTATATCAATAAGGTGCTTTACCTTATTAAATGAGCTGTAATAAATAATTTCGCTAATCTTTGTGGTATTATCCTGTGAAATATGAGATAGGGTACGCTAACGCTAAGTTTGAGAGTATATTTCTATGTACATAAGTTTTACCGTTTAAAGTTTTAGTGTAATTTACCACTGGAGAATAAATATGAGAGGGAAAGATACATGAGTGGAATAACGCCGGACATAATAAAACGTGCACAGCTATTAATACTGAAAAATCGGACGCATATTTACAGCATAAGACATATTATTAGTGATTTGGTATTGTTTTTACAATCGATCGGTCAAAATGACAAGATCAGTTTTATTAAAGTGAAACTTTTATTAGATTGTTACAAACTTTTTGGTCTGTGTGTTGCATGTCGCGTGACGGTCGGCCACCGACCGTCACGCGACATGCAACGCGCTCGCCAGAGCAGCCAAGGCCAATATGTTTCACTTTTACCGTGGTTTCATAAAACCACACAAGGATTTTTTTATTTAATATCTAATATCAAACACATTTCGGTACTTGTTTTTTAATAAACGTACCAAATAATACCAATTGGGTACTAAATACTGCTGATTTGATTCAAAAAAATTAAGTTATGGTCCCGCCATTTTGATTTTACCTTTTACGACTGGCCATTAGTCCAGGTAACGATAGGTACCAAAACTATAAGAATTCTTACTCCCTTCTCCCCACTGACATCTAAATAATCATAATATATCATTTACGATTTTGATCAATGCTGATAACTCATTATGCCTGCACATGTTCGTAACTAAAGAGGTAAGAAAGTTATTTACAGTTCTTTTTCTCTCCTATTTGGAGCTCAAAAAAAGGCCAGATACTGTCGAAACTCTTACATTTCAAATGACACGTGAATAAAATAATCAAAGTCACAGTGTGTAGGTTTCCAATAGATCCATGTTATGTCGATCCCCAGATTCCCTTTCCGGAGAAGTAATTTACGAGAAGGACGAGGTCAAACAGTCGCGCACGAGTGATTCAGGCTTGATTATATTTTGTACGTTAAGTCCCTTTTTGTACAACTTTTGACAAAACTAGATTTCAACTAAATTATAATAGATATAAATAGTCAGATTTTTTCGGGCCAATATAAAACAAATACAATTTAGATAAGTGCCTTGGTAATTTTCATTACCCTATTTTTTTCAAGATGCAGTCGGAACTGACCTAACCCGAATAAAGTCATCATCTTATGTAAAAGATTAAACATTTTAATGTTTATAAAAACAGTCAAGAGTTAAAGAATATCTTATATTTGAAGCGTAAACACAAATGAATGAGAGATGTGATGACGCGCAGAATATTTTTATCGGGACATTCACATGAATTGAGATACAATTATCACTATATCTGGGTGATCATATAGTCAGTATGACCACATGTTCTTTGTATATTTCTATCGCCTCCTTGGGATACATTTACTGTAGCTTCCAAATGAAACCTAGTCTAGTTACTGCAGTGCACTGCATTAGTGAAATTATCTTAATGTTTATAGTCTTATAAATTAACTATTGCAAAATCATTGTAGCTTTGTTGGTAAAATGTTCGCCTTCTAGTCATAAGTTAAAGGGTTCATAGGACTTGAATATTTTCGATAAACATGTAAAATCATGTGTTAGAGAAATGGCGTTCAGGCTCGTTATAAGAACCGAAAATGCTGTAATATGACTAAATAAAGAAAACTTCTGGGGAAAAAGCATGTGAAAGGTATTTATTTATAACTATTATTATTTTGCTGCTAGTGTGCAACTGTTACAAAACGAGGGTTCCAAGTTTCACGTACGGCCATTTCTCTGTGTTGATTTAGGAACTACCAATGTGATTAAAACAAGATCTTCAATAATATTTCTTGAATTATAAGGGTCTGTTTATCGGAGTCCTAGTCATCGAGACATTATACCATTTAAAGTCACGTTGTTATTATATGTCGGTCGGACCCCAATATCGGTTTCCCAGGGGTCGACATGATGATTGCACTTAGGTTGAAAGTTTATTAGCGTTTTAAAATTCATTGGAGCTTGAATGATAAAACACTTATCTACTAATATATTTCAAGAGATTACAAAGTTATTACATAGCTAAATAAACAGAATTTAAATAAAGTGGTTGATAATGAATTTATAAAATGCATAGTTACATACGCGCGTTAATAGCGTAAGCATACATTTCTGGAGTTTATGAAAAAGTAACAGGGTAAGTACCAAAACACGTTATAATATTTTTTTAAGTACGAGTATTTTTAGAAATTACTTTAGAAAAGTTGTTACCTAAAATTATGAATGTTATGTTTTCTTTGTTTTCTTTTTTTACGCTGATTGGTACCTAATACAAATTTTCTATACTACAGTGACTACATCCAAGTTCATCAATGAGTAAATTCGTAAGCATGCCTTCAAACATCCAGTACCTAGGTGAGATAAAAATCAGCTCGTCTGCAAATTAGTTAAATTACCAGTATTATTATTGTTTTTATTAAGTAGTTTCTTAACTATAACATTAGCCCTGTCCCACCTAACTGTCCCACCGTTGGGCACGGGCCTCCTCTCGAACTGAGAGGGTTAGGTCACAGTCCACCACGCTGGCCCAGTGCGTTGGCGAACTTCACACCTTCGAGAAACTCTTAGGCATGCAGAGCTCGAAAATACAGAGGTGCGTGCCTGGGTTTGAACCCGAGACCTTTAACTTTGCAGTCTAACGGTCTAACCACGAGGCTATCACTGCTTAGTAGTGAGTTTAGTTTCTTACAGATATATTTTTTTGATTTGTAATTTTACTGCGAGTTTTATAATGGCAGACATGAAAAAAATGCAGATAATGCAGTTTGGACTACTTGAACGTTAGATTTATTTCATCTCTATCAAATTAACACTAGCCTATGTGTCTCATATGTAAAAAGTTTTCAGTAACGATGCCATAAAGTGCCTTTGCTGTGCAAATTGAAGCCATCTTAAAGCAGAAATCACATGAGCCCTTACATTCCAAGAAACAACATTGCTATGCAGTGTTAGAACGATTTTGACTGCCATTGTGACTGCGTAAGTATTGTTATCGACAGATTGAATTGATGTTGTTGATTATTAATACATTCTGCATTGACACGAGGATAAACTATTCGTAACGTATACCCCCAGGTAGCTTCGTTGTCGTTAGCTAAAAGTAGTCATGTACGGAAGTCGCCCAGGGTATGTTCTCAAGGCAGCCCCGTCAGACAGCTCCTTCATTGGTTATATAAGCTTTTATTTTACTTTCTTTCTTCTTGTCCGACTGTCTTTCCGATTCATATTTAGAGCGCATTTTTTAAGCACTTGTAGGCATTCGATAGAGCTGAAGTACTTAGTTACTTTGGCGGCAATGCAATAATGTGGTACTAGGCTGATGATGAACCAGTGGTGGCCATTGTAACTCCTCAACTACACAACCCCGTCGTGTTTGAGCTCGTTGGATTTGTATTGACAGGTATTATAGACTAGGTGGTGTCCACGATCTGATGATGGAACCAAAAGGCGGTCATAGGAATTCTTCAACTAAAGGTAGCCCGGTGGTCTTTTGACCAAAAAGCGTGTGGTTTTCATAATATTTTTATGTTTATAATTTTTACTTTTACGTAACCCTCAGCTTTATTAAAACGGATCATTATCTTATTCAATCATTCAATCTTATCAATCACAAACTTATTCTGCAATAGCTGTATTCAAGCATTTCCGAATCACTCGTTTCCTTTTCGTTTTATGTAATTTGAATCAAATAACAAGGCAGTCAATGTAAAAATCGTATTTTCTGTAGGCTACGGCCAACCCACTTAAAAACAAATTATAAGCACCAAGGGATAAATATTTTTCTTAAAAGTATAATCAGATGTTTCCTTTATATAGGAAGTTTTAACTTCCTAAATTCCGATAGGCGATCAATCAAAATTCCAATAAAGATGTTAAGATATGATGTAACGCTAACGCAGGAACGGTTACTTCTTTTACTGTTCCAAACAATGTCTGTTATGGTTAAATTGAATACTTTATAAGATCCTAGCTGTTACCCACGGCTTCACACGCGTTTTGTTTTGCATTTTGACATAGGTAGGTATGATTTTTTGGGATAGCACATGCAATTTGACATGGTAGGTAGGAATTTTGGAACATTATTCCAAGACTTAAAAGACACCTCCATATTAAGTTTCTTTTAAATCCGTTTAGCCGTGTTAATACGGAGAAATAAAAATTACCATCCCCCAGATATCTTGCATTTCCCGAGCTAAATAATAGTTTGAAACAATTTCAGAAAAGTCCTCCATTTTCGAGTGATAGTCTATTTAAAATCGGTTCCGTCGTTCTGGATATAAACACGAAGACGCAAACATTTTTTTATTGTGCCCGTATGCGCTAAACTGTCCTTTTTATTTCAAAATCCCAAATCAATATTCCCGTGCGCTGTGCGGGGATCGTATTGCGATTATTTGACAAAGTAAGTTAAGCAGTCTTCATTGTATCGTTTAAACTAATTTGTCTTGCAAAATTATTTATGAACAGCTGAAAAATGAGTAAATTTTTGTTGTAGAACAATTTCACCAGATCCTTAGGCTTCCAGTCACCTGTGAAGAGGAAGAGGAAAATCGAAGGATTGTCAGGCTTTTCTTTAGCCAAAATGTGATTAATATCTTTGGGCCTTCACGCCGACCGGTAAAAAACCAAATGCATATTGGTATGATTTTATACACCACTTAGGCGGACAACAACAGCATGATCTAATGTGTAAACAAAGTTACCTATTCATATCATTATTTCACGACTTAAGAAACTTTAATACTGTCTATCAATATATATCATCACCTCAGATACCTTGCGAGGTAGGCAGCGAGTACAGAGTTGCAACAGGTTCTTTCCTTACAGACCTCTCTGGCTTCCTCCACTCTCATAGTTTGTCTCATAGACGCTCCCCGGTTACGGAGACTCTTGACTTACCTTTCGGATAAGACACGTTTTATTTGTTCATGGTAAGATAACCTAGGTCTTCCCCGATATTTATGTCCTTCCACTTTCACATTGTATATCTGTGTGGTTTCTTTTATATTAAGTTACTTTCTAATCCGTTCAGCCGTTTTAGTATGAAGATATAATAGCTATTCCGCAGAAGTCGTACTATTATTCGAGGTAAAAAAATGTTCTGGTTTATTTTACAATGTACACACCTTCGCATAAAGTTTCAATTAATTATATTTAGCCATTTTAAAATAAAAAAATAACAGCAGGACTATGGCCTAAACTCTCTCAGTTTAAGAGGAGACCCGTGCCTAACAGTGGGACAGTTTCTTAACAGGGCTAATATAATGATAAATACTAGCTATGTCGCAAAAGACGTTACTTTTTCCAGGATAAAAAGTATCTCGAATATTATTTCAGGATCTAAAACACCTTAAAAGTGTTAGTAATAAGATCCAAGCCATTTTAGTATGAATAAAAAACAGCTATCCCGGAAAAACCGTGTAGTGAATATATTGTACATGTTGTGAACTTCCACCAAATTTATTTCTCTATCAACTATCTCTATCACCGAGTTCAGTCTTAACCCCACTTGGCCCGCACAGGTGGTATTTGTAAAATATAAACTAAACTATAACGCGATCTTATTTAACACACAACACTATAATAATAATCCTTTATTGGCATTATATATCACAGTACAGTTAAAGTTAGGTTCTGACCCCCGAGCTAGGTATACAATACCCATGTATTTTCTATGTATTGTATTCAGTCTGTATATTGTATTCATGTCGTCTTCCATATTAGATGGCGCTAAAATTTTATGCGTATTTTACAGAGTTTCATGCAGCAAAACAGAAAAAAATAAATATAAAAAAATACTATCGCCGTCTCATAACGAAAAACATATACAATACCTTTGTTTTTAGAAAGGAGGCAAGACACGACGTCATGACCTACCAAATACATTAAGTTTAGACGATCTTAATTGTCATTTCTCCACTGTTCCTTCTGTCGATTGTCTAACTGTTAATCGAACTCGTGCTTTCTTAGATGGTCTCAGGCGTCCGAACATTAATCCTTTTCACTTCTCTCCGGTCGACTCTTGTGAGATTAAGAAGATAATAATGTCCATAAAATCTAGGGCTGTTGGCTGTGACAAATTATGCCGATTTATGATCGTAACAGTTCTGGACTATCTTCTTCCGATAATCACTCACCTTGTTAACTTCTCTTTGGAGTCCAGAGTTTTCCCGTCTCTCTGGCGTAAAGCCTTTGTCCGTCCTCTGCCCAAAATCCCTAATCCTTCCCTTCCTAGCCACTTCCGTCCAATTTCCATTCTTCCTTTTCTTTCTAAAGTGCTCGAGGCCTGTGTTCATAAACAATTCTCCCATTTTATTTATACCAATAACCTGATTAATCCTCTTCAATCTGGGTTCAGGCCAGGCCACAGTACCGTCTCTGCTCTCCTTAAAGTGACTGGTGATATTCGTACAGGTATGGAAGACACCAAAGTGACTGTCCTTGTGTTAGTCGATTTTTCTAATGCCTTCAATACTATTAGTCACGATATCCTTTTGTCCATTCTCTCCTATCGTCTTTGCTCTCAGGAGTCGCTGGATTGGTTTTCCTCTTATCTTCGGGGACGCCAGCAGTCAGTTTTATGTGACGAGACGTCGTCAGCTTGGCGTTGCCTCGACACTGGCGTTCCCCAAGGCGGTATACTTTCTCCTCTCTTGTTTTCCATTTTCATTGATTTGATAACCTCCGAACTTCGGTGTGCGTATCATCTGTATGCCGATGACTTGCAGTTATACTCGCAGGATAGTGCTGATCGAATTTGTGATATCATCAGCAAATTAAATCGGGATCTTGAGACAATTAAAAATTGGTCCGACAGTTTTGGTGTCGCGGTAAATCCAAAGAAGTGTCAAGCAATCCTTGTGGGGAGCTCTAGGCTTATTAGCAAAATTAACATTAGTGCGCTGCCTGCACTGGAGTTCAATGGGTCAGTCATCCCCCTAAGTTCTAGCGTAAAAGATCTTGGGTTACATATCGACACTACGCTTAGCTGGCAGACCCAAGTCACATCCGTTAGTCAACGTGTTACTGGAACGTTACGATACCTGTATCGTTTAAAAAATTTTCTCCCACCCAATACAAAAGCAATGCTTGTGCAGTCTTTAATCTTTCCTATTTTCGACTATGGTGATGTGTGTTACTTCGACCTGAATGCAGATCAACTCAATAAATTAGACCGGTTACTCAATAACTGCATTCGATTCGTCTTCAATATGCGTAAATACGATCATGTGTCAGAGCAGCGTTCACTTTTAAAGTGGTTTCCTATTCGGCAACGCAGAGCTCTGAGGGCTTTGACAACATTATTCTCTATCCTCCATTCTTCTGTCTCGCCTGCTTATCTTACTTCCCAATTTCAGTACCTATGCTCTACTCATGATAAACCTCTACGTTCCTCAAATAATCGTCTCCTTCAGTGTCCCTCTCATCGGACTGATTTCATTCACTCTTCCTTCTTTATCCAATCTATCCTTCTATGGAATGGATTGCCTCTAGATCTCAGGATGGCTAACAATCGTCTCACTTTTAAAAAAAATCTGCAGGTCTATCTACTACATAACATGTTGGCGGAATCTTCTAAACGTTAGTAGTTCTTGTTGTTATGTCACACTATCTGGTTCATATATATGTATGTATATAAAATATATTTATGTATATAGTATATTTATGTATATATATATATATGTATGTGCTATTTATGTATTGTATTATAATATATATTGGTATATTACTTTCTTATTGTTTTCCCTTCTTTTTTTTTTCCTCATTTTTAGCACCTACCACAGTTGTTTCCACACCACCTCAAGGTAGACTGGCAGAAAATGCCTCGGGCATTAAGTCCGCCTATGTACACATGTGCATAAAGAATAAATAAATAAATAAATAAAGGATTATCAGTTTACCTATTTATTTTAAAATTATTAGAAAAATATATTTGATTTAAACCAGAGAAGGTTACCCTGCCAAAGATTGTAATCTAACGAAATAATATATAAAAAGGTACATTGCCACCTATGTTTTTAGCAAAGTTTTGTCAGTATATTTTGTGTTAATCTTCTTGTAAGATATCTACACATTTACAAAATCTTCTTTCTTAAATAAATGAATATGCAAAGTTTCGTTTCCGGCCCACTCACCGTCAGAGTTCTCTCCAGAAGAAAAAGTACTGAATACATAGTTGGTTCATGCACGAAACCATGTTTGAATGTTTAAATCAAACGTGTATGAACAAGTTCGAGTTAGTACTTTTAACCACTGCAAGTCTAATATCAATTTATGGATGAATTCATGTGTAGGCCTACACATATTTTATGTCGTAACATTGCAGTTCGAGACCAACAGAAATAAAGTTTTATAGTTTATCCCGCGATTATCTAGTAGCCAAGTTGTTTTGAAACAATGAATGATTTATCATAATCGACTTTTAATTTCTTTCCTCAGAAACTGTTAGATTTTTCGAAAATAAAAGTATACAGAGTTGTGATCTTTTATACAGGCAACAATTACCCAAAAATTTTATTTAAATCCATCAAACAGGTCTGTAGTAAAGTGTCTTTTTAGAAATTCAATGTTTCGCTTATTGTCGTCTTTTCTGGAAAACCCTTTTATTTTTCCGGGATAAGTACTATACCACATATAAGACCAAAATATTTTAAGGTATCCGCTTGCTAAATTTCATCGAAATCCGTAGTTTTTGCAAGATGATGGTTCATAACCTTGGACAGACAGACAGACAGACAAGCTAAAAATCGTAGAATTGGCTTCTACATCGATAGTATAATACCACTGGGTTGTTATTTCCAAAAAATTTTCCATGTACAGACACGACTTCCTTACAGTTTTATTATATGTATAGATTATGCTATTACATTACTACTCCTTGCCGCCAACTATATTATCCGAAACTCGTTTAGACCATGATAACTACCTATTTTCGGCTACTTGCTTTATTGATTCATCGGAACATCGCATAAACTCGAAGTTAACTCTCTTCAAAGATGTGATCACATTAGCGTTGCTCGCGTATTTGCATGTTTTTTTTGTTCTTTGACATCTTTATTTCTTTACTATAATGATAGCCTGGTTGGTCTGGTGGCAAAGCGCATCGCTTTGTGATCACGAGGTCCTGGGTTCAAATCCTAGGTCGAACAAATGTAGTTTTTCTAACGAAAAATTCCCAGTATGAGTCCGGAGTCTGGAATTGTAACCGATATATGGCAATAGGCTCGCCCTCTATTACATGGGACCTAACATCGTCGGCGAAACGTGGGTGTACTCAGTACACCTCTGCCACCCCCTCTGGGGAATATTGCCTATATAGGCAATATAGGCGTGACGGTGTTTTTTTTTATTATGATAGCGATTGCCATTAAAAATTATTGCAAAGTTAGAGCCAGGAATACTACATCTCCTGTTAAGTATCCAGTATCATGTATCCAAGTTCAAGTAACGGTAGATTCAGTTCAACTAACTAATGGTTAAAGATCACTTTTTCCTGGTTGGATAATGTAATAATTGCTGTCATAATTGGATTGGATTAGAATTATATGTTAGGTATATCAAGTCCTGTGTATCAATATGTATGTAGTAGTATTGTATAAAATATATATCTTTATAGTGTACGCGACCAACTGCCCTCTATTTTTATCTGTTGCTTCTTCGAACGTACTGGTTGTCTGGAAGAAATTTCTCTTCGCAATAAGGCCGCCAATTGTGCCTCTATCTTAAGATAGTATCACACTGTTCGCTGATGTACAATAAAGAATACTCTATCTATCTATATATCTAATAACAATAAAATCAAGGAGCTACGGGGGACTACTAGTAATCTACATTATTTTCAATCCGTAAGGGGCCAGACCACTATCCTTGACCTTTCGTGGTTCCTTAAAAAGGTTTTGACGAATATTTTCCGAGATCCGAAATCGTCGCAAGCACGTATTCACGTGTGTGCGTACGGAGTTCGCCTGTTAGCGCTATATGTATGGAGCTGACCTTCTGTATCTATTTATTTACTGATATCACATTGTCGCTATATTAAAAAAGAGACGCATTCTTAAGATATCTTTCGGATAAAGTATTTCTATTATTGAACATATAAATATACGGTGAATAATACAAATACTTATAAGTTCTGGGCACACGGGTCGATTAAAAATAGCTTTACTTGAATATATTTTGAGCAGCAATCATGCGTTGGTAGATCTATTTTAGGCCGCATCACATTCTGTAGTTTCTGGCAAAGCAGGTGGAACCATCTGCTTTTCAATCATATTTTTCACATACATCTCTCGAGTCTTCATTACACCAAAATTGATATGTGCATTTATATTTTGTGATTTTTAAATTCTTAGGCACAAAATAAGTAGCTGCTTTAGGTACCACTTATGGTGCCTGCCATTTGGCTATCAATACCTAACCCTAACCGTTACTAATGGTAATATTTATGTGTTTTGTACCCGTAATCGCAATAAAAGACGGACAATTTTCGCAGTGCTTAAGAGCTTAAGTGAAATCGCCCACTGCGTCTAATATTCGCGGGTACGATTCCCGCACGGGACAAATCATTGTGTAATCCATAATTATTTGTTCCGGGCCGGGTATGTATTTGCGTATGTGAATTTTGATGTTTGTAATCGCACCCACGATACTAGTATGGGGCTAGGTTTAAAAAAAAACAATTTATTTGATTTAACCAAGATATGATCACAATTGGTTAAAAAAAAATCGTTCTTTTGATTTGATTTGAGCCTCGAACATTGCTAAAGTAAGCGCAGAATTCATAAAATGGCTGTAAAAAAGCAAAAATTATCATCATCATTAGCATTACAAAGTAATCATTAGCACTCAGACATGAAACATATATTTTTTATTGAAACTTTTATTTTATGTGTACCCCGCAGCTTTATGCAACTTCTTCAGTTACGTCATCCTTCATTAGCAAATAAACGGCATTTCCTTTATATGGCTCGGAGTGGCTAACTCTTTTTCATCTTATTTATATTATCCCCTATTTTTACACAATTACAACTTGACAAGTGGGATATTTTTCATTGCTTTCAAGGAAAATCTTTTTTTTTTTGTGATATAATGACCAATTCACAATTTTCTTTTTCCCCTTTACGTATACTTTGCATACTTATACTTTGGCTTGCTTTTTGCCAAATTCATTATTTTAGATTAACAGGACCTATTATTTTTCATGTGTAAGTTGAACTGACCATATCTTTTCATTGCATTGACTTAAAAGCATTTTTTTGAACCAGCAAGCGACCTTAGGGTAGGTGAATATATCTAATCAAATGTATCTACTTAAAATTAATGATAGATACTTAGGGTATTTATCATAGATATCTTTACCCATTCCTGAGAAAAAGGGTATTTATCGTCTGACAGACCACAGAAAGACAAATACCGTCTGGCCTATATTACCCAAGCGGGGGTGGCAGAGGTGTACTGAGTACACCCACTTTTCACCGACGATGTTAGGTCCCATGTAATAGGGGGTGAGCCTATTGCCATATACCGTGCATAATTTCAGACTCTGAACACATACTGGGAAGTTTTCTTTTGAAAAACTAGATTTGTCCGACCTAGAATTAGAACCCAGGATGTCGTGATCTTACACACACACAAAGCGATGCGCTTTGCCTCTAGACCAACGAGGCAGTCAGAGGTACGAAACGTAAAAATAGTAATAAACAAGCTAACAAAATCAAAATGGCACTCTGAATTATTGATTGGAAAACAGAATATAATATAAGTCAAGTAACAAAGCTTTAATAAGACCATGTCAACCATATGAAACTGAATAATGGCATGAAGCCATTGTTGCTATAGATACGTAACTTACCGTTTCATTGGGATCAAATTACCTCCGCGAAATATCAGTTAATATACGACTTTGCACTCCTTGAGGATAAAGGACGTGTGTGGATTATACCTGCCCTGTTGCGCATAAGCCTACTCTCATAAAATGAAAAGCGATGAAGTGAGAGAAATGAGAGAATAGATCACCACGCGGACCCAGTCAAGCCAGCATAATGCTTCCAACATGGCTTAATGACTGTCACATGAAGAAGTAATCGGCACCAATAGCCTAACGTACTAACAGACGTTCATATCAGACTGACCGAGCTGCACGCTGCTTATTTTTGGTCTCTATCTATATTATCACGCCACATCCCTTGCGGGGTAGGTTGGTGTCTTAATCTTGGTGATCGCTGCAAAGCCCCTAGTATCACATCGTTATAAGACCCTTTAAATTTGTCCTTCCACTCCAACCAACTGAACTGACCAAGTAGATACGCAGAATGGAACTTGATGAAACATTTGTTCCAATCAAAGGAAAGGGCCCGTCCGAATGTCGGTAAAGACGGACGGCTTAGTCCATTGGTTAAGAGAATAAGCCGCTCCGACCACTGGATGAAGTAGCCGTGATCCCCGCACGGGACATATCTATGAGTGATCCATAAATATTTGTTTCAGCCTGGGTATTTGTGTATCTGAATGAATCTTATTTTTTCGGTAAAATTTTGAACTTGTGTTCAGAGATCCTGGACTAATTAGTCTCACTTGTAGTATCAGTAGTAGTATCTAGTCTTACCTTTCTCTTAGCGTGGTGCATCCGGGTGTCTCTTGCGTCCTGCGCCTCGCCGGGTGGGCGGCCGCCCCACACGACGTGCGCAATGCGCGCATATGTGCAAACCAATGCACTAAGTGGCAGCACAAATTGTAGCATCAGCAGAGCGTACGTATACTGGCTGCTCTGACCAGAGTGATCCCACTGTTCGAGGCAAATATCTCTGTAAACATTAAGCCTAATAAGCTTAAGCTACGAATCTAATATTAATTTCGGCCAATCGGCACGACATTATATTATGCAATGTGTTCACTGATGAATGAGCAGATGGGAAGAAAAGATCTGCCGTGCGTTTGGGTGATTTATAATAATGAACAGGCAAAAAAGATGCTGTTCTATGAAATTAAGGACTATGAACAGAGTGCCTATTTAAGTAATACCTACATTGTTAAAGCTTGACAAAGGTGTTCTATATACACTAACATTTCACTGATGATGTAACGGCGATATTCCAGGCTCAGGATTGCCATTAAGAATTTTTCGATAGAAAGGCCAACCTGGAATTTGAACCCAAGACATCGTGATTGACAGCCGCACCATGTGCCACTAGACCAATGAAACAGATTAATTTTGTATATTTTCATAATATACATTTTTTCAGTGGCTGAGTCAGAATCGGCCTGCCGTAATGTAAAGATATTTATATTTTTTGAAGAAATGGAGGTAAAATATAGAGCGTATTTTTAACAGACCTGTTATTCTAAAAGATTAAGACAATACAACTTTTTTCCAAAATTTGCAAGTTTTGATAGATTTTCAAGAATAAACTTCCATCGAATTAAGTGTTAAGTACAGGCATACTCACGCCTCACAAAACTGGTGCCAAGATGTCGGCCTTTGAAGCTGTGAGACCACTGGTATGGGTGCCGCCGTGGCAAATGCACCGCCCCACACCGCAGCCACCACCATTTTAGCTGCAGCTTTCCCCAACCGGGGTTTCAAAGGCCTCATTATCGCCATGTACCTGTCTATCGATATCGCCAGCAGCGTATAGGCACTGACGAGGACAGAGACCGCCTGCGAGTAGTTGACGACCTTGCACATGACCGTGCCGAAGGGCCAGTAGCGCAGTACCAGCATCGACACGAACGAAAACGGCACACAGAACAGCGTCATTAAAATGTCGCCTACCGCTAAGTTTACTATGAAATAATTCGTCACTGTCTTCATGCGCGGCGATGTTTTCACCACAAAACACACAAGTCCATTTCCTAAGAGCGCCACAATGAAAACTGTTGTATACATGACGAGAACACAGCTCTGGAACAGAGCTGAATTCAGGAAGTCTTCGGAAGAGGCGCTCGAATAGCACACAGTGTAGTCCGTCCATGTCGAATTGGTTGATAGCGTCAAATTGAAATATTCATCGTCAATGTTGTTGGCGTACGTAACCAATGCCTCGTATGTAGTCGTTTCATAATCAGCCAATCTCAAGTCATTGATATCTAACATCATGAGCCGCAGATCCTTGTTACTCACATTATCAAATAGGCTTCTTATCGTTCATCGAAATCAATCTGAAACAAAATAATTTAAGTTCTTTTACAATCTATCTATCTGGTTTATGATGTAAATATGGATAGAGTATTGCGATAGCCATTGCGAGAATTTGTAAAACAGCTGGGTCAGTGAAGAGGACAATAGTATAGTCGCTTGTACTAAGATGCGTAAAACTTAATAATTGTAAGCTATGCCTTTTTAAGTACGAATCCGTTAATCGTAGCCACCGCCGACTACGATCTCCCCCCCGACCCCTGCCGCCACCGCAGGCCGCGACATGTTCTCACCGACCCCCCCGATGCTTTGTCATCCCTTCTTTCCGCTCAGAATACGGGCGACGACGACGACGTAGTAGTAGATCCCCTCCCATAGCCGGCGGTTGACCGGTGCACTTAGTAGTGCACCCGTCCCCCTACAGCGACTGTCCCAACCGAGGGCACCTCTTCGAGGCGCCCTCGAGTATGTCGCCTCTTGCCCTTCTGGCTGGCTAGAGCGTAGTGGTTGCACGCTCGCCTTTAAGTCCGGTGAAGCTGTAAAGGCCTCGCGGCCAACAGCGTACATCATTCACACACACACGCCTTTTTAAGTCACATTATTTTAGTGCTTACATTATTTTTAAGCAAAGTAACGTATACATTTTTGTGCAGGCGCGTATACATTATAAATAACATTTTATGTGTTAAGAACATGTATTTCGAGTAAACATTGCGAGTTGGCAAAACTCGTAACTCCGTATAATTTATGAGAATCAGTCTAAATGCACCACGTACTAGTACGTATTGCGTAACAATTACACTTTACCTCAATTGATTAAACAGTTATTACTTTATTATCTCAGTCATGCATATATATCCCAAGGGTGACAAAGGTGTACTGTGTACCTGAGGGTACACACATATTTTGGACGATGCTAGTTTTCAATTTAATATGGGACCTATTACGGCACACGGGGTAGATGTGGTTCCTGACTCCAATTTTTTTTTTTAATTAACGTCTTTCGTCCTATTGCTGGGCAAAGGAGCAAAGGTATACCCCATGATTCTCCACTTAACCCGATCCTTAGCAATATCAAACCATCTTACCTAATATAAGACAATATCACTTTTTAGTTTTTGGATACAACTCTAGGTGCAGCTAACTCAAATTCAAATAATTTATTTTGATTAATCTCTGCGGGATCTACTACCGGATCGGAACTTCGAAATCCAGCAAGAAACTCAGATGCATCTTCTGTATATTTAATTCTGTGTCTATTTTTTATCATATTGTGTAGGTACAATGTTTAGGTAACAATTAATTAGTTGACGATCTAGCTCGTCTTACGATCAAGATGAAGCTAATGATATAATTTATAAAGAATAAGTGTCTACAGATACCGGGTGGACCAGTGCCCAGAAGCAGTACCCGTTCACGAATATGAATACTAGCAGCCATCACTCCCCTCAACCATATTGGAGGGATGAAAGCGACCCGCGACCAACAGCCGCCACGAGCTGATACCTTTTAGTTAACATGACCCAACCTAGCAACGTGTAGCAAATAATAAGTTGAAATTAAGTACATCTGTGTTAGCTGCCGTAGATATAATAATTTAATAAACCCACGGAAATTAACACAATTGTACGTAATTTCAACTCTAGACTGTTAGAACTAATTAAGTCAAAGCAGTACTGCTTTGACTTAATTAGTTCTAATTCATTATATTAATACCAAACTTTTTATTCATGACAACATTCGACGTAAATTAGAATTTGTGAAACAACATTGCGACCCGGATTTTTATTTTATTACCTTAGTCTAATAGTCGCGGTTTCAATTCCCGGACGGGACAAATCTTTGTGTGATCCACAATTATTTGTTCCGGTCTAGGTATTTGTGTATGTAAATTTTCATGTTTGTGAACGCACCCACGACACAAGAGTAAATCCTAGTGTTTTATAAAAAAAATATAATTTTTTTTATAAACATAACACAATCATGTTTAATTAGTATTCTGAGTAAAGTATGAAAATGAACGAAAGCTTCCTACTATTAATATCTAATTTAGTTGTGATAAAATTACAACCCTCATTCAAGTAGGCCGTGAATAATGCTATTTTCTACTTAGAGCTAAAAGCTGTTCTAGAGAAACAAATGATATAACATAATAATTGAGAACAAAATGTATGATGAAAATGAAAAATGTCTTTCAGTAAACTCATAAATATACAATTTTATTTCGCAAATGGAAGAAGAAAGAGAATTCACTCTCTCACACTTACATATATATATATATATATATATATATATATATATATATATATATATATATATATATATATATATATATATATATATATATCATCATAGATAGATAGATAGATTATTATCTAAGGAGTATACAAAATTCTTTTGAGTTTTTCCTCATATTCTTCAGTTTTTTATCATTAGTGTCGAATGTGATCATATTAACTTACTTACTTACTTACTTAATCACTGCTATGTCGGTCTTATGGACAATCGTGCAACTGGCGATCACATGCTCCTGAGTTCGAATCCTGGGTCAGACAAAGTGTTTTTCTATGTGTCTATCTATCCAGTATCTAAATTCTTTTCCGGTATAATGTTTTTTTTTTATTTTTATAAAAAACGTAGCCGCACACTAGGATTTACTCTTGTGTAGTGGGTACGTCTACAAACATGAAAATTTACATACACGAATACCCAGACCGGAACAAATAATTGTGGGTCACACAAATATTTGTCCCGTGCGGGAATCAAACCCGCGACTATTAGACACAGTAGGCGGAGCGGCTTAAGCTCTTAACCACTGTGCTAAATAGTCCGTCAATGTTAACAGACTGAATCATTATTTGATTGCGATTTGACCTCGTAGGCGAAATGTGAGATTACAAGTATAAACATCGTCGCACCTATATTCCCCAAACGGGGGGGCAGAAGTGTACTGTGTACATAGTGTACCTCTGCCAATCCTACATGAAGAATAAAGAAGTGATGATGTTTATTTTTTTAACTCACTGCCCTTCCAAACGGCTTACGGAAACCCATTACAAACATTATATAATTTTCACATTGAATACAAATAGTCTTAGCATTGAACACTCGTCATCATCTCAGCCTATACTTGTCCACTGCTGAACATAGGCCTCCCCAATCGCTTTCCAGCGTAACCGGTCCGATGCCACCTGCATCCAACGACTTCCTGCGATTTTCACAAGATCGTCGGTCCATCTGGCAGGCGGTCTTCCCACACTGCGCTTGCCAATACGTGGTCTCCACTCTAGAATCTTTCTGCCCCAACGCCCGTCCGATCTACGCGCTATGTGGCCCGCCCATTGCCACTTCAGCTTGCTAATCTTAACGGCTATGTCGGTGACCTTGGTTCTTCTACGAATCTCCTCATTCCTGATTCGATCGCGTATAGAAACGCCGAGCATAGCTCTCTCCATAGCTCGCTGAGCAACTCTGAGCTTTTTTATGAGACCTATAGTAAGAGACCACGTCTCTGATCCATATATCATCACTGGTAACACACACTGACTAAAAACTTTAGTCTTAAGGCACTGAGGTATTTTGGATGAGAAGATGTTGCGCAGTTTCCCGAACGCTGCCCAGCCGAGTTGGATTCGTCGATTGACCTCTCTCTCAAAGTTGGACCTACCTAACCGGACTACCTGTCCCAGGTAAATGTATTCGTCGACAACTTCAAGAGTAGAGTTCCCAACGGTGAGTGCGGTGGGTACGACATGGACGTTACACATTATTTTCGTTTTGTCCATGTTCATTTTAAGACCCACTTGTTGAGATACTCTGTTGAGGTCACCGAGCATTCGTCCTAGATCTTCCAGCGACTCCGCCACGACCACAATGTCGTCGGCAAATCGAAGGTGAGTGATGTATTCGCCATTGATGTTGATGCCAAGTCCTTGCCATTCCAAGAGCTTGAAGGCGTCCTCTAAGGTGGCCGTAAACAGTTTCGGAGAAATGACGTCTCCCTGCCTTACTCCTCTTTTTATGGGGATCGCCTTCGTGCAATGCCCCTGTACTCGGACTGACATGGTGGCGTTATTATACAAGCACTTCAACACTTCGATGTACCGATAGTCAATGCGGCATCGCTGGAGAGAACTAAGAACCGCCCAAGTCTCGATCGAATCGAAGGCTTTCTCATAGTCCACAAACGCCAAGCATAGTGGCCGATTATACTCCTCGGTCTTCTGTATAATCTGCCGCAGCGTATGTATGTGGTCTATGGTACTAAAGCCTTTCCGGAAACCGGCTTGTTCGGGAGGCTGGAAGTCATCAAGCCTGCGTTCGAGACGATTCGTGATGACTCTCGAAAACAACTTATAAACATGGCTCAGCAGTGTGATGGGCCTATAATTCTTCAGTAAAGTGTTATCACCTTTCTTGAAAAACAGTACCACCACTCCCCTGTTCCATGCTTCCGGCGTTTTCTCTTCGAGCAAGACGGAATTAAACAGCCTCTGAAGGACTTTAAGTAACGGCGTTCCGCCCGCTTTCAGAAGCTTTGCGGTAATTCCGTCTTCGCCTGGTGCTTTGTTATTTTTGAGTTGTTTGAGAGCCATCGTAATCTCGTACAGGCTGATGTCCGGGATATCTTCAGTGTAGTGTCGGGTTAGCTTGGCTCTTGGGTCTTTTACCAAGTCAACAACAGGTTCGGCTACTGAGGTGTACAACTGCCCATAGAACCTCTCTATCTCCCTGAGCACCTCTGACCTATTCGACGTTACGTTTCCGTCCTCCGTCTTCAGCTTCGTCAACTGGCTTTGCCCAATAGACGCGTCTCTTGCGAACACTTTGGAGCCCTTGTTCTGTGCTATGGTCTCCTCAATACGCCTTGTATTGAAGGACCGTAAATCGTGACGCAAGGACTTCAGTATTTGTCCATTGAGCTGCCTATAGGACTTAGCATCATCGGAGGTTTAGAGCGTCATGGAACGTCGCTCAGCCATGAGATTTCGGGTGGAGTTAGATAGTTTTTGAGGTCTATTTTTACGGTGGGGCTTATAATACTTGGACCCGACCGTATGGACAGTCTCTACCAGCCTGTTGTTGATTTCGTCCACTGATGCGCTGCTGTCTAGCAATTCGAAGCGGTTTGCCAATTCGAGTTGAAAGTTCCTGGGGGTTTGGATGTGTGCATAAGAAGGTCGGAGCGTAGACTTCATCAGACGCGATCTTTCCATTTTGACATTAATATTTAATGTGCCCCTGACCATTCGGTGATCACTGCCGGTTTTTACCCTGTGAATCACGGAGACATCATTAAATATTTGTCGCTTGGTGCTCATGATGAAGTCTATCTCATTTTTTGTGGAACCATCAGGGCTCATCCAGGTCCATTTTCTATGAGGCGGCTTCCGGAAGAAAGAGTTCATCATAAAGAGTCCCTCCTTCTCCAGATATTCGGCCAGCCTCTGACCCCTGGGGTTGCGCTGCCCATATCCAAATTGCCCCACTCTCAACTCATCATCGCCCCGTTTGCCCAGCCGCGCATTGAAGTCACCCATAACCACTGTAAAGTGTGCTTTGGAAGTATGTATGGCTCTACTAATGTCCTCATACATTACTTCGACGTCATCATCTGAGTATGCCGAGGTCGGTGCGTAGACCTGTATGACCTTCAGCGAATATCTTTTGGATATTCTGAGTATCAGGTACGCTACCCTGCTCGACACACTAGTGATGGACACAATGTTGTCTATGAGTGACTTGTGGACGATAAATCCGACACCACCTTGGGACTGCTGTTCACCCTCCCGGTAGTAAAACAAGTTGCCGGATTTTAAGGTTATCGTGTCCTCGCCCTTTCTTCGGACCTCCGATAAACCAACAATATTCCACCGCAACTTGTTTATCTCTTCTTCCAGCTCAACAAGCTTCTCATCTGTCCTTAACGTGCGTGCATTGTATGTCACCAGGGCCAATTTTCGATGTTGGTGGTAGCCGAATCTCTGCCGGAGATTCTTAGCACCCCTTGTCCTGTCGTTACCATAGCTGCTACCGTGGCCAGGACGAACAGGACCGCCGGGGACTAGGGGCCTGGTTTTATTCTTATCTTCCATTTTAATAAATTGGGGGTGTTTGCCATACTCGCCACGCTTGGCAGGCGGGTTGGCGAGCGCAGTTTTTGATGGTAGAAGTGTTAAGGGAACGCTGCTGCCCATTCCCTAGTTTTCCCTTAGTCGCCTTGTACGACACCCGATGGGATGAGATGGGTTGGTCCTATTCTAAGCCGGGAACCACGCGGCAAACCGGCCGGGAACACTCGTACCAATATAGTTTTGCTTAACGCGTTAACCGCCAACGCGGTCAATGTTGGGCGACACTTGATTATGCTACTAAGCCAAGCAAAAATCCCAGAGTCTCTTAATTTTAATGGTCTGTTTTTTTACTATTTAGTTAGATTATATGCATAATTAATGTATTTAATTAACGAAAACTGATTTTCGATCCTCTTTTATGAATTATTAAGCGTCGGACAACATTGACTAACATGGCCTCAGCGGACAAAAAATAGAAAATCCGTATCATAGGGCCGCGCGGTCACATTGTCGCCCACCCCCACCCGAGCTTGTTTTAATGGCCTATCCTATGCCCCACGGCTGGGTAAAAGCCTCCCCTTGATGTCTCAACGTAAATCGATCCTGGACCAGTAGTATCTATGTCTTTCCCGAAAAAGTATCCAAATTGACACTCCATTTTCATCTCGGTCGACTACGACACTTGTGACCGTCTTTAGGGATCCTTGCCGTCACGATATTTGACCAACTTTGCAGATTCATACGCAAGACATACCCCGACCAATCCCACTACAGCTTTGCTGACTTCAAGCCTACATCCATAACCTGAGTGTGAAAGGCAGCCTGGTGTTTCTGATGCAATCCATCCGTTTAGTGCTCTTTGGTAAACCTTATGTCTAAATTTATTCCCTTCAGGTAGCGACCAAGTTTAAGCACCGTAAGTTACGACGGGTAAAACACACATATCCATCAGTCTGGCTTGAGGGACAAGGGAAGGTCGCCCTTCATCATATCTCTGAAGGACCACACTCTTCCAGGCGTTCTCTTTCTGACTAGTGAATCTTGCCGGTTATGAAACGAGACAGTCTGGCATAAATATGTATGTTCGTTGACACTATGCACTACGCATAGTAGTGATCTGCTCATCTATCTCTACCTTAAATTTCGTGCTGTTGGTCATAAGTTGAGTTTTTGATCTGTTCATAGATAATCTAGCCTTGAGGCTTGCTACACTCAGTCTTGGAGCATTTGTTGTTGTTCTGATGGTGTGGATGAAAACAGCACGATATCATCGGCAAAGCGGAGATTAGTCAGTTTACCTATCAATAAGTTTATGGAGAAGTTTTTATTATTTTTATAACATTATGTTTAATTTCAATGGTTTTAATTTGCTCTAGAGAGGCCTTAATGTATGAGTATATATTTTTTCAAATAAATAAACAGCTATTCTTTCATTTATTATGATTTCAAAAAACCGTACAGTGATTTACATTTTACAGTAGCGTCTCACAAAACCATCATCATTTTTTTTCTAAGTCAAAGTCTCTAGCGAGAACCAAGCTATATGGGGTAAACTAGAGGGCCGCGCGGGTCAGCTTCTAAGTGAATTATCTCGGTGCCGGTGTCCGTCGGTGCAGCAGAGAGTTTCGAACACGAGCCTGCCGCGCGGTCAACGTTCTCTGACACAGCCTGAACGGAAAGTTTCAGTGTTGCCCAACATTGTCCGCCATGGCCCGAATGAGAAGGGGCAATTTTTTCATTAGCAGTTAACGTGTTAGGCAAAAATAGAGTTAAATAAATATCATTACACAAATGCAATAGATATAATTTCGAGGTACTCGTACATGCACCTACGTGCACGAGGTGTTCTTATCGATCACCAACGTTAAGTAGCGTTCGACTCAGTCCGTCTGGGATGAGTGACCATTTTGTTAATACTATCTTCGATCATGTTCGTGCTTCGAGAGGCACGTTTAGCCGTGAGTCCTTATGGCCAATAATTTGGAAGCCTTATAGACGGCTTGATAAGATACTACAGCAAATAACCTTTAACCTGCCTCCACCAATGAAAACTCGTTATGACTCATGAATTTGGTGTTAGTGACCTATAGCACACCGATAACTGATATTAACTTTTGTGGGTAATCTGTGTGGGAAAAAATATATGAGCAATATAAGATTAGTAATTATATTTTAACATTAGTTCAACAAGATACGACCATTTCCTTACAGGCCTTGTTATTTTATCCAATTATATTTTTTAAGAGGATTATTTTTCTTTAACACCTTGAATAACCACCAAAAATGACGATGTCTCATAAATTCCGATCAGTAGAATTCATATTCCCAAACAGGCCATGTAAAGTGGGTGCTTCTAACAAAGCTATTGAAAGTGAACAAAAAAATGTGATTTTCACGTAAGTACCTTCTGAGACGAGCACCTAATTATCATGAATTTTCTGAAGTTTAATAGGGTTGTTTGTACACTTCATTGTTTTCGAAATATTGTCTTTCATCAGCCTGTTCCCATGTGTGTAGTTGTAAGTTTTATTAGGGTAAACTCGGGATTGAAATGTAACAAGTTGGAAAGAAAGTTGCTAAATCTATTTCGACGAAGCATATACAAGTATACATATACTACTTTGTAGTCATTATATAATTGAAGTTATTTTTATCTATAACTCTTATCTAATTCTCTGCTGTCATGATCTGGCTACTAACTATAATCATTATATTATTTCAATTTTAATATAAGTACACATATAAGTATTTTTTTATCTAACCTATTGTGTCCTACTGCTGGGAAAAGGTCTCCTCTTCTCCTTTCAAAGAGTTCTGTCCTTGGCCAATGACGGTCATTCAAGCAGATATGCATTAAGATCATCGCGCTCCCGTTTTTTAGGCCAACCACGATGACGATGTCCGGGTTCTTGGACAAATTCAGTGCTTATTTTAGCCCACCTGTCAGCGGCCATTTGGGTCATGTGACCAATCCAATCCCACTTGAGTCTAGCAGTTTTTACGCTCACCTCTATTACATGGGTCGTAGAGCGCAGCACAGAGTTCCGCACTCGATCCATACGTTTAATGCTGCGACAAGATGCTGCGCTACATTGCCATCTAAGTATAACCAAGAATATTTATTTAAAGCATTTTCATCTTTATTACCAGTTGCCGTTTTAACAACGTTTATGAAACAGATAAATTCGAGGCAATTACAAACTTTAACTGCCTTGTTTTATTTGGTACCATTAATGAACTATCCGACTTCTATTTCATCATCATCATCATCTCAGCCTATACTTGTCCACTGCTGAACATAGGCCTCCCCAATCGCTTTCCAGCGTAACCGGTCCGATGCCACCTGCATCCAACGACTTCCTGCGATTTTCACAAGATCGTTGGTCCATCTGGCAGGTGGTCGTCCCACGCTGCGCTTGCCAATACGTGGTCTCCACTCTAGAATCTTTCTGCCCCAACGCCCGTCCGATCTACGCGCTATGTGGCCCGCCCATTGCCACTTCAGTTTGCTAATCTTAACGGCTATGTCAGTGACCTTGGTTCTTCTACGAATCTCCTCATTCCTGATTCGATCACGTAGAGAAACGCCGAGCATAGCTCTCTCCATAGCTCGCTGAGCAACTCTGAGCTTTTTTATGAGACCTATAGTAAGAGACCACGTCTCTGATCCATATATCATCACTGGTAACACACATTGACTAAAAACTTTAGTCTTTAGGCACTGAGGTATTTTGGATGAGAAGATGTTGCGCAGTTTCCCGAACGCTGCCCAGCCGAGTTGGATTCGTCGAATGACCTCTCTCTCAAAGTTGGACCTACCTAACCGGACTACCTGTCCCAGGTAAATGTATTCGTCGACAACTTCAAGAGTAGAGTTCCCACCGGTGAGTGCGGTGGGTACGACATGGACGTTAAACATTATTTTCGTTTTCCCCATGTTCATTTTAAGACCCACTTGTTGAGATACTCTGTTGAGGTCGCCGAGCATTCGTCCTAGATCTTCCAGCGACTCCGCCATGACCACAATGTCGTCGGCAAATCGAAGGTGAGTGATGTATTCGCCATTGATGTTGATGCCAAGTCCTCGCCATTCCAAGAGCTTGAAGGCGTCCTCTATGGTGGTCGTAAACAGTTTCGGAGAAATGACGTCTCCCTGTCTTACTCCTCTTTTTATGGAGATCGCCTTCGTGCACTGCCCTTGTACTCGGACTGACATGGTGGCGTTATTATACAAGCACTTCAACACTTCGATGTACCGATAGTCAATGCGGCATCGCTGGAGAGAACTAAGAACCGCCCAAGTCTCGATCGAATCGAAGGCTTTCTCATAGTCCACAAACGCCAAGCATAGTGGCCGATTATACTCCTCGGTCTTCTGTATAATCTGCCGCAGCGTATGTATGTGGTCTATGGTACTAAAGCCTTTCCGGAAACCGGCTTGTTCGGGAGGCTGGAAATCATCAAGCCTGCGTTCGAGACGATTCGTGATGACTCTCGAAAACAACTTGTAAACATGGCTCAGCAGTGTGATGGGCCTATAGTTCTTTAATAAAGTGTTATCACCTTTCTTGAAAAAGAGTACCACCACACCCCTGTTCCATGCTTCCGGCGTTTTTCCTTCGAGCAAGACGGAATTAAACAGCCTCTGAAGGACTTTAAGCACCGGCGATCCGCCCGCTTTCAGAAGCTCTGCGGTAATTCCGTCTTCACCCGGCGCTTTGTTGTTTTTAAGTTGTTTGAGAGCCATCCTAATCTCGTACAGGCTTATGTCCGGGATATCTTCAGTGTAGTGTCGGGTTAGCTTGGCTCTTGGGTCTTTTACCAAGTCAACAACAGGTTCAGCTACTGAGGTATACAACTGCCCATAGAACCTCTCTATCTCCCTGAGCACCTCTGACCTATTCGACGTTACGTTTCCGTCCTCCGTCTTCAGCTTCGTCAACTGGCTTTGCCCAATAGACGCGTCTCTTGCGAACACTTTGGAGCCCTTGTTCTGCTCTATGGTCTCCTCAATACGTCTTGTATTGAAGGACTGTAAATCGTGTCGCAAGGACTTCAATATCTGTCCATTGAGCTGCCTATAGGACTTAGCATCATCGGAGGTTTGGAGTGTCATGGTACGTCGCTCAGCCATAAGGTTTCGGGTGTAGTCAGATAGCTTTTGAGGCCTATTTTTACGGTGGGGCTTAAAATGCTTGGACCCGACCATATGGACAGTCTCTACCAACCTATTGTTGATTTCGTCCACTGATGCGCTGCTGTCTAGCAATTCGAAGCGGTTTGACAATTCGAGTTGAAAGTTCTCGGGGTTTTGGATATGTGCATTAGAAGGTCGGAGCGTAGACTTCATCAGACGCGATCTTTCCATTTTGACATTAATATTTAATGTGCCTCTGACCATTCTGACTTCTATTGGGATAAATAAAAATTAAACCATTATTATTAGATCGATTACATGTTTTGAAATATATTGCAGTATGTATTTAAATCTTATGAAAAAGCCGTTTTATATAGGGAAAATCAAATTTATTTTTTTAAAGAAATGCATATACTTAATTAATCGAATTATTGGCTATAATTGTTGATGGATATTGCCATTTTAATGGAATATCGTTAATGCATCTGCTGTAGAAATCCTGGGTACGAGAATCTATGAACTTTTAATTTTTTTTGATTTTTGATTTCGAAAAAAATGTACATCAGTTGGAGCAAGGTTTGGTGAGTAGGGTGGGTGTCAGAGAATTGTCAGTAGTAACTCCAGTAGTTTTAAGATGGTCCGTTGTACGGTGTGTGGACGAGGGTTGTCATTAAGAAGGAGAGAACTGGATTAATTGACAAGTCTCGGTTGTTTGATAACAAGCTTGCCCATCATCATTTGCAATTCTTCAAAGTACAGTACAGTAATTGTTGCGCCAGGTCTCAAGTAGCTGTGATGAACAATGCTGGTACAGGTCCACCATACACTTATAAGCAGCTGTTGACTCAATTTGCGTTTGGGATATGGTTTGGTTGCCTCCCCTGTGTCCAACCAGCGCGACGCTCGTTTTTGGTTGTTATACTAGATCCACTTTTCATCACAAGTTATAATCCGATTCAGAATCTCCTCATTTGTGCGCCTATTCAACAAGTAAAGACAAACTTCGACAGAATTTTGTTGTTGTTGCGTTCATACGGTACTTTCCGAGCTTTTTTATCTTTTCAGTTTGACGTTAATGAATCAGTGTCAATTTATCACTTACGTTACGCTGCTACAAGTTCGGACGTGGTTTAATTTGAATAATAATAAATTCTAAATCAAATGAGAGAAATCGATCTTCAAACTAGCCAGTATTAATCATCGGCAATTTCATAGGTAAGGTTAGTTTAGTTAATTTAATCTCAAAATTTTTACGTCAAAAAAATTGAACGCAATCTTGTTTTCAAGTAAAATCATGTAATCATTTGAAATATCATATCATCTCTAGGTGGGTTTTCGGTGGAAATACCTGTTAATATTAATTGCATTCTCTATTATTACTTGAGATTAGTAAATACTATTAACGTGCGCGGCATTATCAATATTAACAAGTATTTACGACGCCAACTTTCTGAAGAGCTCGTAACAAACGAGGCTTATAACAAAGGTCTCCCGCGGCCAAAATCAGAACTTGTTAACGACAATGTCACTTCATGACAGTCGCAGAGTTGCCGTTTACTATGAAATTTACCTAAGTCCTTTTTGGGAAATTTATATCAAATAAGGTTCTAAGTAAATCCAAACAAAAGATATGGCAATTGAAAGTCACTCATCAGAAATTATATGGCACTTTCCGGTGACCTAGAACCATGGAATTTGGCAAGAAGCAAGGTTACAAAGTACAAGTAAAGGAAAAAATCCGATAATTGTTAATTTATAACTATAACATATAAAAAATAATTATTTTCCCTCAATTCAGATGAAAAATTAAGATAGCTCTATCTAGTGACATTTTGTGGAACTATGCTTCTTTGTCTTAATGCACGCAATTAAATGACACATCACAGAATATAGCAAGGCCATCCTGCGACTCTTCCTAGGCATCAAAAATCTTCTTTAACAATTTTACTCCTGCATCTATGGTTGAGCAATTCTTTGTAAAACCGAATTGCTTGTTATGAAGTAGATTGTTATTTGTAAAGTGGCCCAGTAATTGCTTTTAGATTATTTTTTCAAATATTTTACTCAAGATAGGTAACAGAAATTGACCTAAAGTTTGAGGGATCAAAAGTGCTTTCTGGTTTGGTAATTATTACATTTAAAAATATTAAATGGTATTCCTTCGTTTTCTTTCATTAGATCAGGACCACTTGCTACACAGCTATTAAATATCGATGCTAATTGCGATGATATTATTTCTATTACAAACGAGATAGTTTTTACAGACAGCCCCCACAGGTCCGCGGTTTTTTTCATATCGAAGCCTTTAAATCTATTTCAAATATCTTTAGCATCAACAAAGGAAAATTCAAAAGCCGTGTCACACTTAGAAACGCCTTGACTAAGTAGTAATTCGGGGGAGTCGGATGACGATTCAATACTACTACTAATCCAAACACTCTAGTCTAAAGTCTCCACAGACAGCAATTGTTTTATTAGATGCACAAATTTTAAATAACACGTCTTCTAGTATTTTTTCAAATACGTCAAGTGATGCATACTGAGGCAGGTATATACACAACACTATGAACTGTGCAAGTTCAACACACGCTATTTCAGCTACACGCTCAACAGAGAGGCTCACAATATCTATGCGTTCTTTAAATTTTATATTTTTATTCAATATTATTAAGGAGCCACCGTTAACCAGATTTACTCTACTGAACGAATTGGCAACCTGGTGATTACTAAAACAAAACATCAATTGTTCACTTTTGAGCCAATGTTCTGTTATACATAGAACATCTATATTATTACAATTCAAAAACAATTTAATTTATAAATCTTTGCTCATGATGCTTTGAATATTTTGATGTACCAGGTTGACATTAAAAGAGCATTTATTTATCTTTTTGCGAGAGATTGTCACTGTTGTCTTAAAATTTAATTTAAATTATATGAGATGTCAATGTTTTTACATTGTATGTCAATTAAATTACAGTAACTTGAACTATTATTCATAGTTATATTATATATAACGGTGTCAAACACTTGCGGTTCTCCGATTGACGTGAAATTTGGCATACTTATATAAGTTCGCTGATAATGCAATAATATAGTGCCATGCATCAGGTTTGATAATGGTAAATGGGCAATGGAACTACCCAACTACTGAACATAGCCCCACCGTGTTTAGGCTCACAGGTTTAGTCTTGACAAGTACTGTTTACTTAAGTACTAACTCAAGTATATAATATCAGCCTATAATGCCCACTGCTGGGTAAAGTCCTTCTCTCACAAATTGAGGTGAGAGAGATTAGGTTATCCTACGCCGCACGGACCCAGTGCGGTGCGGTGGAGGCATGTTTGTGGCTACTCGCTGTTGGAACTTATCAAGCCGCCTATAAAGCTTCCAACTCGGCTTAACGACTACCACATTAAGTGGTAACGCCTTTACGTGCCTTCCGAAATATGAAGACGCTCGTATATGAAAATGTCGACGAGTATAACACTGCTCAACCTTGGTGATCGGTAAGAATCCCGCGGTCGTTTAGCGCTACAAGCGCTTTAACACGCCTTACTCAAGTACTTCACAATAGCTCTCGGTAGTGAGTACGATGATGAAACCGGAACGGGGCTATAGGAACTATTTTAATTAAACAAGATAGCATCATCGTAATTGGGCTCGTTGGATTAGATTTAAATGGAGTAATAGACCTAAATGATAAGCAAGATCTGATGATGAAGCTGTAAGGAGACCATATAAACTCCAAGATTAAAATACTATCTATCATCACGCCAGATTCCTTGCGGGATACCGTGTTACCCCGCAAAATACTAATTTAATAAAAAAAAAGAAAATATTGATTGACCTTGACTATCAGATCAGTGCGTTTTGGTTGGCTGTCTATATGTTGGTATGGCTATATGTTGCCCAATACCATAATAGCAAGCACACCTAGAATCACAAAACATTGTCCAATTCACCGACAAGTCCCTTGTCGGCGCGTTTGATGTTTGTACCGCAAAATTAAGGATTCGTTTACACAAACGTTTCCGTTATAATAATAATAATGACAATAGGTTACTTCATTGTAATAACATTGGAACGGCGTCGTCGAAAAGTGGGGTATAGTATACTATATTCCCTCGACCTCATACGTAAGGATATAGGCGAGAAAGGTATGTGAGTAATTATTACATTTAAAAAATATAAAATCGTTTGATTTATAGTAGATATCGCACATACCTACCTTGAGTCTACGAAAATTCGTATTTTTTATTATCTATCACCGGGAAGACATTTTCTATTGATATTAGGTTTCCCCTTACAGGTTATAAATACATAAATGACATCCTATCACATACTTAATTACCTGTGACACGATACAATGAGTACAATGTATACGTATCCCATACAAATAGTCGGCCCTTACAAAGGATTAATTTTACCTATTTTATTTAATAATTTCATTTTTGGCTACACTTTTAATCTCTCTACTCTTTCGGTAAGTAACATCCGCCCCGCGCCGCTCCGCCTTGCGGCGCCTTTGGCGGGTGTACTCAGACAAATAACTACAATTTGCATAAGTACGAAGGCCCCGCGCCTACATTTTTTTTATAGGTATAAAGTAAACTGTGTGACTGCCTCGTTGGTCTAGTGGCAAAGCGCATCGCGTGGTGATCACGAGGTCCTGGGTTCAAAGGATTTGAACCCGTCCTGGGTTCAAATCCTTTCCTGATCTACCTAGTATTATAGACCCCAGAATAGGGGTGAGCTATACTAGGTAAAATTAAAACTTGTTACACCTGTTCCTGTTACACTAAAATAACAGTCTTTTAATTTCTTATAGGTAGTAAGTTAGTTGTAGTCAAAGTAATATGTATAGTAGTGTTGCGGAACCATCGATAGTTTGACTATCGATTAGCGATGGGCGATTGTAACGAAAAAAACTATCGAATGAATCGACAATTGTAGTTACACACATTCGATTGTCAATTCATTCGTCTTCACAAAAATACATTCGAATAACAATCGACCAACGAATAAAAATCGACGGCGCATCGCCAATGCGCAGGTCACATTCCATACGGGGAGAATGATCCGATTGTTAGCAATTACTTTTCGTTAATCAGTAATTACTGTTGGTAAAGGGCTTAGGCAAAGTAAGTTGGAAATATCGTATGAATTATAGATAAATTAAAATAAATCTAACGTAGTTATTATCACTATACCTACCCCGCAGGATATCTGGCATGATGATAGAATACCACAAATTCCAAAGATTTTTTTTTTGAATTATCATCATCATCATCTCAGCCTATACTTGTCCACTGCTGAACATAGGCCTCCCCAATCGCTTTCCAGCGTAATCGGTCCGATGCCACCTGCATCCAACGACTTCCTGCGATTTTCACAAGATCGTCGGTCCATCTGGCAGGTGGTCATCCCACGCTGCGCTTGCCCATACGTGGTCTCCACTCTAGAATCTTTCTGCCCCACCGCCCGTCCGATCTACGCGCCGTAGTCCACCCATTGCCACTTCAGCTTGCTAATCTTAAGGGCTATGTCGGTGACCTTGGTTCTTCTACGAATCTTCTCATTCCTAATTCGATCGCGTAGAGAAACGCCGAGCATAGCTCTCTCCATAGCTCGCTGAGCAACTCTGAGCTTTTTTATGAGACCTATTGTAAGAGACCACGTCTCTGATCCATATATCATCACTGGTAACACACATTATGAATTATACCTATTTACTAATAGTAGTATACATATTTACTAAAAGTAAATAAGTACAATTCATAAAAATACTTAAAAAATTATTTTCTATATAATAATTTATGTGTATAAGTAATTATATTTATGTACATCAATTATTTTATAAAAAATTTAAAAACAAGTCCCGATTCAAATCTATCGAACGGTGCCAATATAATCGCTGGCGCGTTCGATTCGTGCGTCGATTGCATACTCGTTACTAAATTTACGCGCGCGCGGTAAACGCTAAGCAACAATCTAACAATCGACCAACAATCGAAGAATTATGATTGTCATTCGATTGCATTCGAATAAAAGGAACAATCGAATGATTCGATTGTTTTTAGTAATAACCGCCCATCGTTACTATCGATAGCTGACCTAAAGATGCGCGACTGCGAATAATCCGTCTATTCGAATCATCACTCGAGTTCGCCGAACTTTATTCACTATTCATTCATTTAGTCCAGCAAGTCGAATGGGAGGCAGTTAGTAACCAATTTTCGTGAATCATTCGAATAATTCGAATGATTTATAAAGTCAAATGATTCGAATGAAATCAGTCGCGCGTCGCTAAGCTAACCTCGAAATTTTTATACATTTAAAAATAAATTTCATTTAAAATTCATAATATCTATAGTTATATCGATTGTATTTACACGTGGCGATTAAAGCGATACAATCGCTTATATCGATTGCACAAATTGAGCAATACTATTGGTAAAGGCGATATAATCGATAGTATCTATACTAATTTGTCCAACACTATCGTTAGTATTGTTAAAACCAGTACTTGATGACGTAAAACTATCGAAAGTATCGATTGTTTATACATACATCGATAGTTTAAGGCTATCGATAGTCCTCAAGTTTTCGATACTATTGTTCTTAAATATACGGTAATGTTGGTCGTCAATAGAAAGGGAGATTGAATTCTTGTGCTTCGTTTTTGTACATATATTGTAACAAAAGGTTATAACCTTGGTTATATATTTTGCCCTAATTTTTGCAATAGTATGGACTTCTAAATACCTAAATGCGCTTACTTATCAACACCGCAGCCTCACCCCATTGCGTCGCTCTCAAGGTGCTCGTATGTGGATCACTTGATAACAGTACACTGTTTGCGTGGGTGGGACCACGCGTAACCAGGGCGCTGGTCCCAAGAGGACCCTATACGCGCGCCGCCTGTGAGTTGCTCAATAGTCAAGAACACATTTATCAATAGATTGATTACAAGTAGAACTGTTGGAAATCGTTAGCCGACTACTAAAATTTGTTGGTCATGCGCGATCTACTATTTGATTATGCGGCGTTCACCTGTAGACCTAAGGGCGTCCACTCACTGCCCGCCTGGCCGGCCTAAATTTTTTTTAATTATTTTAAAATAAATAGACATACCTAGACCATAGTTCAGTCATTTCAACACTCACCTATAGCGCCCAAAGGCCACCGAAAGCTCTCGAACTTAGTTTCGGTTTCGGTCCTAGTTTCGGCTGGATTTCTGCCGAAACCGAAACTACAATTTTGCGCTGAAACTGGCTGAAATCATTGCTATTATATGCCCCAAAGTAGTATTTTATATGACATAATACTATGACTCCAAAGCCCTTGTATCCAAACACACGTTCAAGAAAGATCTAGATAATCTGTAGTTTTATTTCATATTTTAATCTGTGTCAAAAACAGAAGCGCGATTATCCATTCAAGGCCGTTACTTGAGCGGATGATCGCGCTTCTGTTTTCAGTTTGTAGATACTGTCGCAATATCGGGGAAAAAATGTCATATAGATAAGTTCATAGTATAAATATAATCGATTATTTGCTTTTACAAAATACAAAAGTTGTTTACCCCTTAATAAGTGAACGACTGGGATAGTCGTAAGTCGTAAGTCGATAAGACGCGCTAAGTCCATGGGTATATTTAAGCGTGACATTAAAGCACATTTCCTTCAAATTTAATTTAATAGTTCTAGTTTCCTAGTTTCCCTCTCTAATTTTTACTTCGCTCCTATGTCACTCGTTTCGTTTCTTAACTCTTATACTGTTTCTGTCATTTAATTAAAAAAAACGTATAATAGGTAAATTTGGGTTTTTTATGAATATCCCTTAATTTTTTTATTATTACTACGAGGTCATAATTCTATTAGATTGTTGCACTCTACCCATTTTTATTTTTATTTTAAGCATCTATGTCCTCTAGCTAGGAAGTAATCGCTTTAAGCGATAAGGCCGCCTTACTGTACAATTTGTTCAATACTTTTATTTCTTTCTTTACTTTTCTTGTGTGCAATAAAGTATATTGTATTGTATTTCTGATAGGAACCAAACGCGTGTACAAAATTCAATTTGTTAAATCAACAGGGAGTTGATCAAAATTAGCCTGCAAGATTTGGACTAACCGTACGGATATAGTTATTAAACAAGTAGAGTTAAATAAAAGTTTGTATGTAAAAATAAACATTTTGTAAAGCTGACATTTGGATTGACAGTGTGATGGCGGTCACATGTGTGCCGCGTCATCTTGTTTTACAGTTAAAATGTTTGACATTAATCAAGTCAACTTTGTTCCTTTGATTTTTCTTACGGATTTTTCGAACGAACATTATTCGTCATTTGCTGTATAAATAGAGTTAGCATTTCAATTTCATCGACCAATTTTTTTTCTAACGAACACATTATTTGTCATCCGCTGTATAAATAGAGTTTGCATGTCAATTTCGCCGAACAATTTTTTTAACACGGTTTTATTATTAAATAAAACTATCTATCTATAACCTCACGCCAGATCCCTTGCGGGGTAGGCAGAGAGTACAGAGTTCCAACAGGTTCTTTCCTTACATACCTCTCTGGCTTTCTCGACTCTCATAGTTCGTCTCATACACGCTCGCCGGTTACGGAGACTCTTGACTTTTCCATCAGATAAGACTCGGTTTATTTGGTCGTGGTAAGATAGTCTAGGTCTTCCCCGGTACCTGCATCAATCCACTTTCACATTGTATATCTGTTTTGTCATTCTTTCCTCTGGCATTCTTTCTATATGCCCCAACCAACGGAGTATGCCCTTTCTCATCTTTACACCGATACTATCTTTCATACCTACTAGCTGTCGTACTATGCTGTTGCTAATGCGGTCGGTCAGCTTTACTCCGCACATCTTCCGCAGAGCTCGCATTTCTACCGCATTTATCCTACTTTCATTCTCCTTCTTACATACCCAGCTCTCGCTACCATATAACAGCGTTGGGACAAGAACTCCGTTATGTATGGCCAGCTGCGCCTTATGGCTTAAGTGCCGGCTCCCGAGTAGCTTTCCCATCGCGCCATTTACTCTGTTCCCTGCACTCACTCTTCTCTCTATGTCAGCGGTGTATTTCCCATCCTTACTGAAGGCGCATCCAAGATATACAAACTCACTCACTTGCTCCAGCACATCGTTAAATAAAACTATTTTACGGATTTTATCGGTATTTATTTTTGATCATTAAGTTCCCCACGTTAACTTAAAAATCAATACGCTTTTATTTCATGTTTCATGTGTAATATTCGCGTAAATCTGAGAATCCAATACGCTTTTATTAGCTTGACCTATAACTATAGACCTATGTAACGGAACCCTCGTAGCGCTGTGCGACCGCGGTGTTCTTACCGATCACCAAGGTTAAGCAGCGTTTGACTCGGTTGGCCCGAGATGGGTGCCGTTTGTGGCATTTCATATTCGAGCGTCTCCGTGCTTCGGAAGGCACGTTAAGCCGTTGGTCCCGGTTACCACTTAATGTGGTAGTCGTTAAGCCGAGTTGGAAGCCTTAAAGGTGGCTTGATAAGTTCCAACAGCAGGTGGCCACAAACCTGCCTCCACCAATCCGCACTGGGTCCGCGTGGTGGAGTATGACCCAATCTCTCTCACCTCGATTTGTGAGAGAAGGCCTTTGCCCAGCAGTGGGCAGTATAGGCTGATATTATATGTAACGGAATCTTTCAACTTAATTTTCATAAAATCAAAGCTTTCGATTAACTTGAACAGAGGTACACGTATCATGGACGGATAACATTTTTGTAGTAATGATGACTTAAATTAATTTTTGAAAGTACTGTTATCATCACACTTGTATGCTACGATAGTGGTAATGTAGAAATGTACAGAAATGGACTATTTCTGTACATTTCTATTTTTGGTGTTGGAAGGACTAATGTGGGTTTATCAAATTCAAATAAATGTAGTTTTGCGTGGACATTTCTTTTGGGCAATAAATAGGTCTTTTGGCATCAGTGCTGTGTCCCCACATGATGATTCTATAACGAAACCTTGCATAGGCGTATGCATAGTATGCAGAGAGAGCACAATCTATCTTAATATTAGTTTTTAAAAACACTTATCCCATAAAAAAATGGTGATAGCTTAATTTGAATTTTTCCTACATGTTTTTTCAATTAAGGTGTTTGTTCAAAGTTAAAATAGGTAAAATTCGCTCACTTCTTCAATGTTAATTTTTGTGATTAGTGGTTTTAAATTATTTTTTTTGTTTTTGTTAACCTCCAGATTATGATCATGTAGCCATGTTTTTGTGAGTTTTAAAGTTTCAGTTATGACGGAATAATTATCTAGGTAATTTGGGGAAGTTTTGAAGAGTATGGATATATCATCAGCGAAGAGCACACATAATTGATCGCATATTTTGGTAGGTCATTGATGTATATAAGAAAGCGGATACACCCTGTTACACTTCCTTGAGGGATAGACCAGTTAATCATTAGTGTGTCCGAGAGCTCCGTCTGTAGCTCTCTAATGTCATTTAAGTATTTCACCTGTACACATGGTTTTCTGTCAGCACGATAAGATCTCATTCAATCGTGTGCGTCGCCTCTCACACCAACTCCGTATAGTTTACTAGGTAGGTCTGAGTATGAAACTTTGTCATAGGCATTGATCATATCGAGCAACAGTCCTATTGCCTAGTGCTTGTCCCTAATATAGGTACGGAATTATTTCTTGTGTGTAGTTATATACTCCTAGGGTCGTCGAGCGGTTTTTCCTGAAGCCAAATTGATTAGTGTCAAGAATGTTATAATTTAAAAGAAATATATATATACTGTTTGTTAAAAAATTAATAGTGTTTTAAAGAATATATTAGGTGTTGCCATATGTAATTCAAACGACCCTGGTAGATTTTATGGCCATTTTTTTTAATATTACAAAGAGAATTTACTAGTAAATTTCCTGTTAAAGTAAGAAATATTAAACCCATGTTTACCTTCTGTGATAGGCCTACTACTGGAATTTGTAGACGTAGGGAAAGGTTATTTGAATTGTATGATCTCAAATCCAAAACTAATAATGAAAGTTTTGCAAGGTACGTTACAAATTACTCTAAAACGTTTAGAAGAGTGTGTAAGGCAGCTAAAGCGCTTCATATAAGTAAAAACTTTAATCTGCAGATGCTAAAATAAAGGCCACTTGGAAAATTATTAGTAATGAAACTGGGAGGTTTAAACAACGCGGTACAGACTTGATGCTTGAGACTCCGCTCGGTCTCTTTAACACAGATAGAGAAGTAGCTCAAGAATTCGAAAGATGTTTTACTAAAATTCCACTAGAGACGACTAAATCTTTGAATTTCTCTTTAACCCTTACAATATAATTTGTTAAAAAGAATATTGGTGCTTGCCCTTTAGAGTTTAGGTTCAAACATATTAGTCCACGGTCGGCTATTAAAGTTTTTAATGATTTAAAAATAAAATTAACTGAAGATCTATGTCTGTAAAAGTGTGTAAATCTATTATTTATACAATCGTGCCTCACTTAGCTTTAATGTATAGGCCAGTGTCTGTCTGGCCAGTGCTCAGCAAGGTGTTTGAAAAGGTAAGGCTTATTTAAATGTTAGATCATTTTAACACTAATAACATCCTCCACAATCAGCAATATGGCTTCACCAAAGGACGTTGAACCACCGACGCCGGTGTTACCCTAATAAAGCATATTTTTGATGCATGGGAGAACTCACAGGACGCCTTTGGCATCTTGTCTTGCGACCTTTCGAAGGCATTTGATTGTGTTGAACATGAAACACTATTGCTTCAGCTAGAGCACTATGAAATTCGTGGTAGAGCGCTCAATCTTTTAAAATCTTACCTAGGAAACAGACAGCAGTGTACTCAAATAGACAAAATTGAATCTATAGGAGCTCTAGTTAAAATAGGCGTTCCTCAGGGATCAATACTGGGTCCGTTTCTATTTTTGGTATATATTAACGACCTACCTCAAGTAATTAAAAAACAAGCGAAAGTAGTGTTATTTGCTGATGATACTCTTTATTTTTTTAAGTAGTTAGACATGTAAATAACATTGACGAGGTAAATGACACTATGTTGCAGGTGCATAGTTGGTTCACAACCAATAAATTAGTGCTCAATAACAAAAAAACTAAATCTATAAGGTATTCTTTACCAAATGTGAAAAGTACTGCATCTGATATTATATTGAACAACGACAAACTTGAGTTTATCAATGATAAATCTTTCTTAAGGATTACGCTTGACTCTAAGTTACAATGAGGCCCTCATATTAAGACTTTAGGTAAACGGCTCAGTACCGCTGCCTATGCCGTAAAAAAAATCAGACAACTTATTAATGTGGACACAGCGCGGATGGTGTATTTCTGTTACTTTCATAGTGTCATATCTTACGGTATATTATTGTGGGATAAAGCAGCTGATATTGAGTCTATTTTTATCTTACAAAAAAGGGCTATAAGAGCCTTCTATAACTTAGTCGTCGCGACTCTCACAGAAAATTGTTAAAGAAGCCATATTATGACGGTCCCATGTCAGTATATTTATGAAAACATAATGTATACAAGAAAAAATATAGATCTGTTTAATCAGCTAGGCGATAGGTATTGCTATAATACGTGACATAGAAATAAATTAGATCAACCGCAATTGCGTCTGTCAAAAATTCACACTGCTTTCATGGGGTACTGTGTAAGATTTTATAATAAAATTCCTCTTGATGTCACTAAACTTAGTTACAATTAATTCAAAGCCTGTATTAAACGTACGCTTAGTAAGCAAGCTTATTATACGCTAGATGATTATTTAAAAGACAAAAATACTTGGATAGGGGCTGTTCCAGCTCCACTTGATTGAATATGGACAACTTATTTAGCTATTATTATTTAATATTCCCTCTCTTCCTTCTATTAATTCAGTAAAATGTATCTTTTTTTTTCTCATTTCTTTCTCTGTAAATAAGGGAACCATGTAGCCATTCACATGAATAGTATAATTTGTATAATTTAACTTAGACCCACCTGACAGACCAGCCTACATCGTTCTCCTATCTCTACCTCTACCTCTCACGACAAAATGTTGATGGAAAAAGAAAATGTAAAAATACTATTTTAAAAGAGTAACCGTGGAGTTTCTTGCCCTTCTTCTCCACAGGAATGACGTTCCGAAATGGTGGTAGAGTCTTTGTTACTTTTCTGACGATTCATAAATACTGTAATGGTTTAAATGAATAAAAAATATTCTGATTCACATCACACCGTGTACGAACACCACTGCACAAACATCTGTATACATACACGTCAGGTATACACGTATCGTATATAGGTATATACGTGAGTTATATACGTAGGTAAGGATTGTGGTTGGTAACGATGTGCTGGAGCAAGTGAATGAGTTTGTATATCTTGGATACGCCTTCAGTAAGGATGGGAAATACACCGCTGATATAGAGAGAAGAGTGAATGCAGGTAATAGAGTGAATGGTGCGATGGGAAGGCTACTTGGGAGCCGGCACTTAAGCCAAAAGGCGCAGCTGGCCATGCATAACGGAGTGCTTGTCCCAACGCTGTTATATGGCAGTGAGAGTTGGGTATGTAAGAAGGAGAACGAAAGCAGAATAAATGCGGTCGAAATGCGATCTTTGCGGAAGATGTGCGGAGTCACGCTGACCGACCGTATTAGCAACAGCGTAGTAAGAAAGCGAGTAGGTATGAAAGATAGTATCGGTGTAAACATGAGAAAGGGTATGCTCCGTTGGTTCGGGCATATAGAAAGAATGCCAGAAGAAAGAATGACAAAACAGATATACAATGCGAAAGTGGAAGGATGTAGGTGCCGGGGAAGAGCTAGACTATCTTACCATGACCAAATAGACCGTGTCTTAGCTGAAGGGCAAGTCAAGAGTCTCCGTAAGCGGCGAGTGTGTATGAGACGAACTATGAGAGTGGAGGAAGCCAGAGAGGTATGTAAGGAAAGAACCTGTTGGAACTCTGTACTCTCTGCCTACCCCGCGAGGGAGCTGTCGTGATGATATAGATAGATATACGTAGGTACATTTACCTACAGGGAAGATTATCATCATCGTCGTGTGGCGATTTACTTTCAATAATGCGACATGCAATCAAAATTAAAGAATTACATTGAAGCTCGCTCGATCGCTTCTTATAATAAAATAGATTCATACTCCATTACAAATTATCTCGGTATGATTTTTAAATCGATTCTATTTCATTCAATAACTTTACCACTTTTCTAGAAATGTCTAATCCCAAACTTCACCCTACCAATGTCTCGTGAAAAAGACGAACGTCTTACGAAGCATTAAAACAGCTATACCATATACAAAATGACATTGAGGAAGTGACTCGTCAGCTTCGGTGTTACGGATTTTCACCCTGACTTTAGGATAGGTTATAAGGCAGATGTCGGTTTCTTATTTATTTTACAATTTTGAGTGATCAGTGAATTAATTATTTATATATCTATATATATTTAAGTGTTCTGCTTATTTCTATACAAGATTAAGAACTCAATCTACACAATAAAATTCGAGCCCATAAAACTATTATCCTCTATTTTTATACCCTTAGGGGTGCTATTTCTACTTTAAATTAGAAAATAGACCAAACGGGAAGTATAAAGTATACTCTATACTTCCCCTACTCAGGCAAAAAAGAATTTTTTAAATCGGTTTATAAATGACGGAGTTATGAGGTAACAAACATATAAAAATAAAAATAACAATAACGTCGAATTGAGAATCTCCTCCTTTTTAGTAAGTCGGTTAAAAAACCAGAATTCAAAAGCAATTTTCTTTTCAGATAAGGTTCTACACTTTTCACGCTGGATTAATTGGGAGAACATTAATAAATCCGAACATGGCAATACAGCTTGAAAACCATTACCGTTTTGTTAAGTAAGATAGAAAACTGAAATACATTTTTAGCAATTTAAATACATTAAGGTGAAATTTACTACCTTTTCCTTAAAAATTCTGTTTCTACAATTTCGTAACAAATAAACATTTTTGTTACAAATGAAAATTCTTGTTAAACAACTGTAAGTGCAGCTAGAAGAAGGAAATTCTCTGGATAATCCGACTTTTAAAATTGAATATTTTTGTTCTCTAACCTCAGTTGATGGAGTTTATACTTTTTTCATCAGGTATGTTTTATTCCACTGTCGTTAACAGCATAATTATGGGGTATCGTTAAGGGCTTCATATGTATTAAGATACACTCAGATTGATTTTAAGAATAAGAAAATGCAGATTTAGACTTCAACTAAGGCGAAGCCGCCCGTGTTTTAATTGTACATTCTAAAAACCAAATCAAAAAGTTTTCTTGCAAGGGAAACTTAGCTTGGCTTTCTTGGAACTGTAAATTAACTGAAAACAATCAGGGTCGTTGCTCAGTAGGTATTTTAATTTCTTTGTTCGCCTGAATTGTCTTGGTAAAATACAAATTATACTTTGTATATACAAAATATTAGCAGTGTTATTTAAATGTTGACGTACATAATATACTATGTACAAGCATAGTAGATTTATAAAATCTAAACTTTCTTCAATATTACATTTATAGGTAAATACCCTTAATATCATCAGCTCAAGGACGTCCACTGCAAGATATAGGCCTCCCTCAAAGATTTCCTGTGACGTCGGTCTCTGTATTGTAAACATCCAACTATCACCTCCGACCTTCACCAGGTCATCGGCCTACCTTGTGCCTGCCCACAAATATTATAATAGTTCCATTACTCGAATCACTGAGATGGAGGCCCAACATTGTAAATAGAATGGGCGAGACATATAACGAAAGAGCACACAAAGGTGGATAAATCTGGGATCCGAAGATAACCGCCCAGACTAAGGAAAAGATGGAGGGCGATGTGGACACCTGTTGAAGCAAAGAGGCTTACGATTAGGTTTTAGTTTTTTTTTTTATAATTTCACTACTGGCACACATGACAGATTTGTAAATTTGAATTTGAATATTTCACAGAATGTTGAGAAAATTTTGGTTGACAACATTTTAGAGTCGAGATAAACAGTATATTAATAGTATTTGTATATTTATACCATCATTACCGTTTTATAATCATTTACCTATAATGTAAACACTGTATAAATGTTATTAATAATGTCTATACCGAAAAGTGTTCCGACGTTTTATTCCCTTTTTATTCTTACAAAGAATTCTCTTCTGCAAGTAAGCTTCCACTGCGCATTATAGAGTGAACAGAGAAACCATCCTATATACAATAACAACTTTGCGGGTATTTGTCTAGAAATGGCACTACACAGATAATACGTGGCTTTTCTTCAACTGTGTCACAACGTAGTACGTATTTACGTGTCAAAGTAAGTTTTGAAAGGTTCAGGGCAATAAAGTTTATTGATTTATTTCAAACATAAGTTCGCATTAATAAAATGTTAAAATCATTTACATTCGTACAGGTATTAGTGAAGCCTATTTTCAGTCGAACACAGCTTGCGTAATAAATTTGCCTGGCGTTTAGTAAATTAATATGAAACAAGTAATTAAATTTCATATTGATTTAATAAATTACATTATTATTAAGTTAATGTGCATGTTAAACTAGGTTAGTTACTAATATACATATGTTACGGTAATAATTAAATTATTTTACAAAGAATACGTTTCTGTTGGAACTTTGTCTGGGTCTGCCTACCCTGCTAGAGCTGGCGTGATAATATAGATGGATTTGATAGACACTCGGTGAACATTGAACATTAAATTAGTCGCCTTTTATCACCCAAGTGATTTCACCCAGGTAACTAATATGGAATAAACCATACAAATGTATATTATATGGAACTTTCAGGTACCCCTAGGGCTTACCATGACTAAAAAGATCATATTAAATCATATATCTTATATTATATATAAACAAGGTGGATTCCGGAAAAAAGGTGGTAAAGGTATCTATAGGTGTGGTGGAGCGCACATCCTGTCGGAGTCTAACATGATTGAATACAGGCCATAGTAATAGCCCCAATTTCTTTGTTATAAAACCATCCATCCATCATCAATCAATCCATCTTACAATAGGTCTCATAAAAAAGCTCAAAGTTGCTTAGCGAGCGATGGAAAGAGCTATGCTTGGCGTTTCTCTACGTGATCGAATCAGAAATGAGGAGATTCGTAGAAGAATCAAAGTCACCGACATAGCCCATAGGATTAGTAAGCTAAAGTGGCGTGAATATCGGACGGGCGTTGGGGCAGAAAGACCACATATTGGCAGGCGCAGCGTTGGACGGCCACCTACCAGATGGACCGACGATCTTGTGAGGATCGCAGGAAGTCGTTGGATGCAGGTGGCATCGAACCGGCTGCGCTGAAGACCGATTGGGGAGGCCTATGTTAAGCAGTGGACCAATATAGGCTGACATGATGACGACGAAAACCATCCATATTACAGCCAGAGGTGTACTAAGTATATACTCACGTTATATCGAGGTGTTCTGTGTGTTTCCATATGTACCAGGTGGTTAGCCGGTTACCATTCTCTCGGGAACCGATATTTCATAAGGTTCCGTCATCACCATGAGCATTTGCTTATGGTGACTAGAGAGTTACTTTATACTTGGTTTGATAGGGATTGTCTCTTCGCAATTCTCGCATTTGTATGTGTTTTCAATTTTGGAGCCCTTTTAGTTCCTTCATCTGTATAAACCTTGGAACCACAGTTTAGTGAAAAAATACTGATTATAGCCTTAGGGGACCATTTGGTGGTAGCTTTTTATGCCTACAAATACATATAAAGGGGAAATTTTGCCAGGTTTCTGCTTGCCTTGTGATAGCGGTAACGTTAAGCATTCTTTTTCTAGTTAAGTTTCTAATAAATCACTTAAAACCTATTTATTTTTAATAATATCATGTAATATTTATTAAATATACTGACTGCTAAAATTATTGCATAACTTAAATGTTAATGGACCGTTATATAAATCGTTGATTATTAACTAAGGAATATTTTACAAGGATTTTTTTTATTAGAAATATGTTAAGTTTTACAAATACAATACAACACAATAAACCGCAATAAAAAGCTGGTACAAGATTACTTATTTATTATATTATTATTCCGTTCATAGAAAACGATGTAAATTAAGGGAAAAATAGTTTGCCGTTCTTTGTTCCTATTTTCTCATTCTGATACTTTTTACCAATATGTCTTTTATCAGAATACCTACTTTTTAAAAAGTAACGATGCCCCTTTTAACGCCCCTAATCATTAAGCAGGGTATTTGGGAATAACACGAATAGGGTGGGTCGACGCCATTAATAGCTACAAATTTTCTACAAACTTCGTGAAAAAAAATTGCAAGTAACCACTAATAACTGTTCCACTTTTCGCCTTCCCTTAAATAACCTTTCTAAAATTGTTTTTATATTAAGTTCATAGTATCTAATAAAGACAGATTCGATATTTTTAGCGCGTGCTGTGTTGGAATACAATTGTGAACCTTTAGGTACTAACGGCTTAAATAAATAAATAAACACCTCCAGGTCAATGTTCCCCAAGCGGAGGTAACGGTACTAACTATTAAATAACATTAATTAAAAACGTAAGAAAAACTCTAAAAAATATAGCTAAGTTTTTGGCCGAGTCTGCTCAGTAGAAGCCATATTTTTAACTAGAATATAAAATATCTATCTATATCATCACGCCAGATCCCTTGTGGGGTAGGCAGAGAGTACAGAGTTCCAACAGGTTCTTTCCTTAGATACCTCTCTGGCTTCCTCCACTCTCATAGTTCGTCTCATACACGTTCGCCGGTTACGGAGACTCTTGTCCTTCAGATAAGACTCGGTCCATTTGGTCGTGGTAAGATAATCTAGGTCTTCCCCGGTACCTACATCCTTCCACTTTCGCATTGTATATCTGCCTTGTCATTCTTTCTTCTGACATTTTTTCTATATGCCGGAACCAACGGAGCATACCCTTTCTCATCTTTACGCCGAAGAATATAAAATAAAATATATTTAAGCTAAATAATCGTCCAATTTCCTGTCTATCATATAAGAGGAAATGAATAATTTATTCTTGCTTAGTCCGAATCAACAACATCACCATAACATACACAATTTCTAAAATAAACATCGTTGAAAAATTCACATTGATTCATAATCTTTGATGATGAGTGTATGCGTAACGATCAAAGAAGATTTAATGTAATATTTCATTTGTTAAAAATATCGTTCGGTCTGAAAAGCTGAGCGTGGGAAGCCTAATAAGCCACATTACAAATATCAGCCTGATTTCCCGGATTTAAGTATCTCGTGGTATCGCCACTTCCATCCTGTTACAATGTCAATAATTGCAAATGTTTAGGCTACGAGTTCCATTGTAACTGAGATCACTTACAAAATTATCTTTACGTTACCCATAACTAGCGTAGCTGGGGTTGCGTATTATACGATTGACACCGAAGCTGAATTAGTCCAGTCAATAAAGAAACAATATAAAAGACTTTTAAAACAAGGGGAAACCGACTTCACGTAGCACAAAATAAATATTTGGTCGGTGCCAAGTAACCAACTGCACTAACCGGCATCGTTTTTATTCAGTATTTTTATTTCTTTTACAATTTAAAGTGATTAGTAAGTTAATTATTAATATTTATATACCTATATTACATTATTTTTCTTAGATCCACGTTAAGGTACCCACAGGATTGATATAGTACCCATAATAACGAAATCTATACATTCGTAGTGTTTGCCGATAAGGAGTCCCCTGGTGTATCTTCAAAGTCCAAGATTCAATACCAATTTCATTAAAATAGGACCAGCTCGAAATTATACTAAACCCAACGCAAAAAGAATAATCAAAATCAGATCATAAATAAAGTTAAAAAACACAGACGAATTGTAAACCTCCTCCTTTTTGGAGTCTGTTAATATTCTGATTAGTTCTATGGTAGGGTGCCTATAGGATTAACACAATACTTATAATAACTCAATCTACAGATTTGTAACATTTGTCGTTAAGGAGTTCCCTGGTGTACCTTTAAAGTCCAAGGTCTAATACCGATGAAATTAAAATGGAACCACCTTGGAGCTATACCGAACCCAATGCAAAAAGAATCATCAAATACGGTCCAGAATTGACGGAAATATCGGTGAACATACATAAAAAAAGCATTTCTCCAGCCGAATAAAGAACCTCCTCCTTTTGGAAGCCGGTTAAAAATGTCGATTTGTAAGTACTTCGGTTTCAGCTGTGTTACGGTCAACGAAAACGGTGTTTTCTTTTTTATTCAACACCGTCACTCTTATATTCCCTAAGCGGGGGTGGCAGAGGTGAAATGTGTACACGCATTTTATAATTTTATTTATTACATTTTATCCTTGCTGCCATTAACTTACGTATGTATTTAATTTTAAGCGAGCTTTTAATAGTCTCGACCTTCATCTTAATATTTTGTAGTAGTAACTACGAGTAAATAAGAAAAAAAAATTACGAAATTCACGATGATGAGGGTTTTATAGAGGAAGCATGAGGTAACGGCATATTATGAACAGTTTACTTCTGAATTATGTTAAGATTGCAAAAATAATAGGTCGTATGCGCTATGTAGTTATGCTACAGAATATGAATAACCATTACAACCCTTATGAATACGATACAGATAGGTATCCATATCGTATTCGTAAGGGTTGTATATAGGGTTGTGTAGGTACAGTTTTAGAAGGAACTTTTGGCCCGCGGCCAAAATCGGAACGTAAAAGTATCGCTATCATCGAGTGGAATATCACTTCAAATCAGTCGTGAATCTAGTTTTAAAAACTGATGCGATGCAATTTACTCATGTCTTTCTTTTTTCTTTTTCTGTTTTCAAAACGTAGCCCCAGACTAGGATTTATTCCTGTGTCGTGGGTGCGTTTACAAACATGAAAATTCACATACACAAATACCTAGACCGGAACAAATAATTGTGGATCACACAAAGATTTGTCCCGTGCGGAATCGAACCCGCGACTATTAGACACAGTGGGCGGAGCTGCTTAAGCTCTTAACCACTGCGCTAAATCGTCCGTCGACGAAAAACGACGACGAGTTCGTCGTCGTTTTTTAATTAGTAACCGTGCCATCCGTGACCCAATTGTTGAAATATCACCTTAGAAGTAGAAAAATGTTACTAAATGTTAACCCTTATTTCACACTAACGCCTCCCTGTCAATGTAATTCATGGGCCAAATGATCCTTGTTGCACTATACTTACGGATACGAATCACGATTCATTCATTTTATTGAAGTAAATGTCTTGACTTTGTAAATGTCACAAAACTATAAAACGAGCTGTAAGAGTTATGGAAATTCTGGAATGAAAGAATTTGTGGAACCTATGAATTTGTTACCTACACTGTGAGGGATCTAATAGGACCATATGCATGTAATTCATAGATTCTGCATGTCTAAATATCTACAACGGGTATCGTAATGAACACAAGACCCAGACTTGTTCCTTCCATACTAGCAACTGTATCGATATAATATGGTGTTACGTTTGCGGGGTAAATAAATGCTGAATAACATGCAAAGAACTTTGTTAGGGGCTGTACGCACAAAGCAGTACATCGAAATCACGTACACACAAGTACGAAACACACACAGGTACTACTCTCATTAGTACCCAAATACTGCTTCCAAGTCGCTGAGTCACTTGTTGAATCCGTTTATCGTCGCTATGGTCGCCGGATGTAAGCGGAATACATTCCGCTAACGGTATGTAATGCGTTTTAAATAAACATCCCCCGATATAAGGTTTTTGAGATATCGGGATATGACCGGGTCATAAAAATATGTTTTTAAAAACATAAATTGGCTAAAACTGCTGTTACTCATTCTAATCATAGAGAACTGAGTTCTCTATACTAAACAAAATTAACCGTAATTGATCCTTATAAGAAACTAGCGGCACCTACGTTGGCTTATCTATCTTTACTAGTGGTCGTCCATTGGTCGAAATTCGACCATAATTAATTTAAATTATAAGTTTAAACATTATTAAGGTTCTATTGTCCAAGACTATACTTCTATAATCACAGATTTCGCCAAGGCTACACTGTTAATTTGCCTATTTTTTTCAAACAAATTATATGAAATTTAAATTTAAAAAAATGAAAATGATTTGATAATACCTTTTACTTTTTTTTATTGAAACAAAAAACCATGCGATAAAGAAAATGCTGTCCATTGAACTTAACACACATATTTCGATAATTTAATTAATGATATTAAACTTTTTTGTAAACGATGTTTTTTGTAAAAACTCTTTCATCGTTTGCTGGTTATGTTTGACATTCAGTAAGACTAGAGACAAATAATATTAAAGACAAACAATATTAATCTATTCTCAATTTGAAGTGTGAAAAATGTATTGTGTCAAATACATGATAGTGTGTGTAATGTTGATTTTATTGATTTAATGTATTTTTTATAATTATGCATAATTATAAAAAAATATTAGCATTCTGCACTCCTTCTCTATATAAACTATAAGTGTGGGAAATTTCATACTCCTCCGTCCGCGCAATTTTCGTAAAAAGGGGTACAAAGTTTTTACTTCACGTATTAATATAATGATAAATTACTTGTTTCTACTCATGATTTCGTCCGCGTAGACTTTAGACAAGAACCTTACATTTTTCCGGGACAAAAGTATCCTATGTGGTAATTCAGGTAATAAACTATATGTATACCAAATTTCATTCAAATCCGTTCAGCTGTTTTTGCGTGATTGAGTAACAAACGTCTAAACATACAAACTTTCACATTTATAATATTAATAGGATTATTACTGAAATACAACACAGCCAATATGTTACTCCTTGATAGCTTTTTAATGTTAAAGGGAATCTTAAAATCGGTTTAGTAGGTTGAAAGTTTGTCTCATTAATATTAGTATAGAATTATTATAGGCAAGACCGATTGGAATCACAAAAGTTTATGTAAATTGCCCATTTTCTTCCTGTTTGCACTTTTTTTCAAAATCTATGAAGCCAGGTTAAAATGTCTTAAAAAGTTAAGAACAGGCTCCTAGGTCGTTTTCCGCTATCTACAACGGTTAAGATAAATATCCACCTTGTATTTCGCACAGTACCTTATAATTTTCATACTCTGAATGTAGATGCAAAAGAGAACCAATCGAGGCAGTTTTCAAAAAGAAATGTTAAAATGGTATCTAAAAATTCTACTTAAATCCATTAAATTACATAAACAATATCTAGCAAAAATTGAAATTTTTTGACAATCATTTTGACTAAAAATGTATATTCTAACCATTGAGTTTTATGTGTTACATGGCTTTTCTTCATTGCCATAACACGTTGTCTTACAGCATAATAGCCACGACACGTATTCCGCTATGTGGTCTTTCTGTGATTTTCACAACACCTCGTAAGCGTTTTCATAAGGGCCATAACATGAATTTCGCGATGTGGATGTTTTACAGCGATAACGAAGCTTTGTGAGTTGTTTTCTCGCTCAGTAAGCGTTTGCGGTTGTTGAGCATATCATTATCTATAACGTATTAAAAAAGCTATTATGAACAAAAAACTTGATGACCGCGGGACACGTGCGGTGTGAGCGGAAGTATTTGGGCTTTCATCCTACTGATATTACAAATTTAAAAATTTGTATGTTTGGATGTTTGTTACTCAATTACGTAATAACGACTGAGCCGATTTGGCACACAGGTAGTTTATTACCTGGATTAATACATAATAGACCGGGTCTTATCTGAAGGGCAAGTCAGGAGTCTCCGTAACCGGCGAGTGTATATGAGACGAACTATGAGAGTAGAGGAAGCCAGATAGGTATGTAAGGAAAGAGCCTGTTGAAACTCTGTACTCTCTGCCTGCCGCGTAAGGGATCTGGCGTGATGATATAGATTAACACATAAGATTAACACACTTTTCATCTCGGAAAAATGTATGGCTCCGATCTAAAATCCACGCGGACGAAGTAGCTAGTAGAAACTAGTAGATAATAATAGTAATAAAATAACGCGCAGACGCGGCTTACTGTTTATTGTGCCTACTAGATTCAGTGTACAGGGAATAAATAAAATAAAGTATTTTATAACACAATATTTTATCTATTATTACGCCAGATCCCTTGCGGGGTAGTCAGAGGGTACCGGTTCTTTCCTTAGGGTGTCATCCATAAATTTCAAATTGCAACATCGTCTGATAAGGACGGGGACGAGTCATAACCTTCGTGACGTCACACGTATGAATCTCATATTATTTCATCATCATCATCTCAGCCTATACTTGTCCACTGCTGAACATAGGCCTCCCCAATCGCTTTCTAGCGTAACCGGTCCGATGCCACCTGCATCCAACGACTTCCTGCGATTTTCAGAAGATCGTCGGTCCATCTGGCAGGTGGTCGTCCCACGCTGCGCTTGCCAATACGTGGTCTCCACTCTAGAATCTTTCTGCCCCAACGCCCGTCCGATCTTCGCGCTATGTGGCCCGCCCATTGCCACTTCAGCTTGCTAATCTTAAGGGCTATGTCGGTGACCTTGGTTCTTCTACGAATCTCCTCATTCCTGATTCGATCACGTAGAGAAACGCCGAGCATAGCTCTCTCCATAGCTCGCTGAGCAACTCTGAGCTTTTTTATGATACCTATAGTAAGAGACCACGTCTCTAATCCATATATCATCACAGGTAACACACATTGCCTAAAAACTTTAGTCTTTAGGCACTGAGGTATTTTGGATGAGAAGATGTTGCGCAGTTTCCCGAACGCTGCCCAGCCGAGTTGGATTCGTTGATTGACCTCTCTCTCAAAGTTGGACCTACCTAACCGGACTACCTGTCCCAGGTAAATGTATTCGTCGACAACTTCAAGAGTAGAGTTCCCAACGGTGAGTGCGGTGGGTACGACATGGACGTTACACATTATTTTCGTTTTGTCCATGTTCATTTTAAGACCCACTTGTTGAGATACTCTGTTGAGGTCGCCGAGCATTCGTCCTAGATCTTCCAGCGACTCCGCCATGACCATAATGTCGTCGGCAAATCGAAGGTGAGTGATGTATTCACCATTGATGTTGATGCCAAGTCCTCGCCATTCCAAGAGCTTGAAGGCGTCCTCTATGGTGGTCGTAAACAGTTTCGGAGAAATGACGTCTCCCTGTCTTACTCCTCTTTTTATGGAGATCGCCTTCGTGCACTGCCCTTGTACTCGGACTGACATGGTGGCGTTATTATACAAGCACTTCAACACTTCGATGTACCGATAGTCAATGCGGCATCGCTGGAGAGATCTAAGAACCGCCCAAGTCTCGATCGAATCGAAGGCTTTCTCATAGTCCACAAACGCCAAGCATAGTGGCCGATTATACTCCTCGGTCTTCTGTATAATCTGCCGCAGCGTATGTATGTGGTCTATGGTACTAAACCCTTTCCGGAAACCGGCTTGTTCGGGAGGCTGGAAATCATCAAGCCTGCGTTCGAGACGATTCGTGATGACTCTCGAAAACAACTTGTAAACATGGCTCAGGAGTGTGATGGGCCTATAGTTCTTTAATAAAGTCTTATCACCTTTCTTGAAAAAGAGTACCACCACACCCCTGTTCCATGCTTCCGGCGTTTTTCCTTCGAGCAAGCCGAAATTAACAGCCTCTGAAGGACTTTAAGTACCGGCGATCCGCCCGCTTTCAGAAGCTCTGCGGTAATTCCGTCTTCACCCGGCGCTTTTTTGTTTTTAAGTTGTTTGAGAGCCATCCTAATCTCGTACAGGCTGATGTCCGGGATATCTTCAGTGTAGTGTCGGGTTAGCTTGGCTCTTGGGTCTTTTACCAAGTCAACAACAGGTTCAGCTACTGAGGTATACAACTCTGACTTATATATGATATTATTTTGTGAGTATAAATAAGAAGTAATTGTGTAAGTGCTGTTTTAATTTAATATGTCTATTATAGGGGATCAACTGTAACTGTTCATGTTGTTATATTCATATTTGAATTATTACATCAAAATGTTACATGTATCTTATAAATATGTATCTGTATATAAAAAGAAAATAAAGTCATGCAAATGACTTAATAATAATACCTATTTAAAATTTTAACGATATTATGTTGACATGCTACAGTTGATCAAGTATTGAGTTACAATATTTGAAAGTATAGATTATCCATTCCGATCTCGGTCTTGAACCTATTCGCCTCTGTATTAAAAAGGCGACAACCCGATATTTCGCGAACGCGTCTAATCATAGAAATCCGATTATCGTAGCCGCCGCCGAGTACGAACCTAACTCCTCTCCTATCAGCCGCTACCGCCGTCCGTGGCATGTTCTTACCGACCCTCCCGATGCCCTTACATCCCTTCTTTCGGATACAGATACCGCACACAGGATCAGACACCGACCTCGCCGGCGAGGAATCCCTTGCCCGCCGGCCGGTGCAGAGCACCACGGCGAGACACCCAGTATACGCCCTCCCCCATAGCGACTGCCCAAGCCGAGGCCGTTCCTCCTTGAGGCGCCTTTGAGCTAGTTGCCCCCTTGCACTTTTGGCTCGAGCGTAGTAGTTGTACGCTCGCCCTCTTGTCCGGTGAAGCTGTAAAGGCCCCGCGGCCAACAGCATAGATCATTCACACACACACACATACACACACACACACAGTATAGATTATCTTAAACAAGAATAATCAAAAGTATATTTTTACCACAGGTATGATAACATTATGTAATATCAGCAATCATCTTAGGCCTAAGAAACTAGATATTATTTATTTATAATCTTTTTATCACCACGCCAGATCCCAAGTGGGGTAGGCTGAGGGTACAAAATACTATTATGATATTAAAAGAAATAAGAATGATATGTATATATGACATGTATAAGTTGAGTGACACTTAATTCTCACGGTTGGGCATCTAGCAACTAGAAAGTTACTCATTGCAGTTTCTACTTATAAAAAACAATGTCAATGTCAATGTACAATCCGTGGTTTGGTCTAGTACTCTGTGACTTATTCGCTTCTTAAGTTATTACTAAATTGGGAGTGTATTTTTTCATCAGTAATGTAATGGTTTAGGTGTGGCTCGATTGTACTCGTTTTGCCAAAACGAATATTCGCGGGCGTTATTGCGCAAGAACGAATCGTAAGGCGATACATAAATATTTATGTGGCTAATGATTTATTTGTCAGCGCACACTCAAGACATGGATATGAGTTCGGGATAGTTTCGGAATATATATTTATAATAGTGGTATAGTAATAACACTGGGAAAGGTTACATTTATTTACCACACATTAGCACTGCCCTTCGTTCCAGACTCTAAAATTGGGGGGGGGAGACGATGATCATATCGGTAAAGCACATACGTACATGTGAGGAATCTCCAGATAAGGCCATTACCTCTAGTACATAAAATGTTAAATTTTGGTATATGTACATCTTCAAAGATTAAAAATATAGCTAACATTACATAACCGAACTTTGACATAATAGAAAAATATTTAATCATAAATTAAATAAGTTTTGTCTACTTTGTCTAGTACTGTTCTCAAAAAGAGATCATTTGACAATGCAATACAATATATATATATATATATGTGTGTCGGAGTGATGATTATAGAACATTATATTGGTTTGGTATGTGGCAAGAAGGCCGTATGCTAACGGAACGTTGGAGACTGGCCGAATTAAAAATAAAAAGAGAAAAATAGAAGAAAGCGGCGAAAAAGGAACGTCGTGGACAGATGGTGGAAAAAGATTCTCGGGCGGATCATTTTTGCCTATTTTTGCAGGGAGAAATATACCTTGGTTTGAGCGAGAACGGCGGTCGTGATATTAAGTTGAGAGGAGGAAATATAACCTGGTTTAAATTCAATTCTTGTGTTTTTAGAGACCCCATAACCCCCCACGAATACCCATGACTGAGCGGAGAGATTCGGTTGCTCCTGGCCATTCGCCGACATATATATATATATAAGAAAAACAGCCGCCGCCTGATTGGGTAATTCCACAATTCTCGTTATATGGAAGATATCTATAGAAGACATAACAGACGGAGGCTGCACTGATATCTGATTAGTAATGATTGATTATTATCACTCGGTAATAATAAATTTTGGACAACAGGTATAATATAACAGGTACCTTAAAATTTTTTGTTAAGATGGATCTAAACTATGTTACTTTTTAGAGATCACGCAACATTTTTTTTAACACAACACATTAAAGCTCTATACAGCTGCATATGGTTTATATCGAGAACGAAGGACTTCGTATAATAATGATCGAACTTTACTTCAGGTAAGTTCGTTTGATCACTAATTATATACGTTTACTCGGAAATAGTACAGATCTGTAATAGTAAAAGATTTTCAAAATCAGTTGCGTAGATCCAGAACATACAAATAAACTAACAAACAAATTTTATAGCTTAATAATATTAGTACAGAAGTATAAATTACACATCCATGGTGTCACCTGTGAACGAAGAAATATTATTACTCTTTGGCAATCAGCAAAAATGGCCGTCGGCGTAATGACGCGAAGCCGCGAGTTACAATTCGTTATTTGAAATTCATTACGCGTGTTTTATTGATAAAAGCCCTACCTTTATGTAACAAATTGAACCTACTGATGAATTAGCACTTGAATGTGTTACGATGCGGCAAGCACCTGGCACTGACTTAATGAACTAAAGTTCACGCACCAAAACGCGTGCTACAACAATTTACTAGTTGTGGTGGCGTTCTCTCTAGTACGTATGTTGTACATATAATGCAATGATTCTGACATTTCGTGGATTGGTTTGCAGACCAATTTCCAATTCGCATTGCTAATGTAGATACATACATTATGATTCGTTCAAATGTGTTTTATTCGTAGTTTAGAGTATTTTACGATAATGCACGTATTTATCCGTTTACCTTCCATATATTTCGAAGCCATTACAAGATTTCAAATAGTATAAATATATATCCGAAAACGCTTGAAAAACGACCTTCTTGCGAGCATACACACGTATTCGCAAATAAAAAATCATTATACAGTTTAAGCAAAAACATTTTAGTGTGTTTTGTTATTTGATGAAACATGCCTCGCATCTGAGTAAAATGCAACTAATACATAAAAATACACCAATGCATTTTATAACATTGAAAAAAAAAATTAAATCTTTACTCATAAACTAAGGTAAAATTTTATGATAAGTTAAGATATGCCTACAATAAATTTATTTATGTATGACTCAATAATCAATGAAATCAACCCTTTATCTTTTTTATTTTACAAGCGCAGACATTTTAGCGACGTATTTATATAAATGTTACTTAAATATTCATAGAAGCGACATTGCAAAGCTGATTAATTTTTAAATTGTAAAACTTAGTAAATCTTCCGAAGAGAGAAGCTTCATTCGGTCTATATGTTACTACCAAATATCATAATTTCGCTAGCCCGCTACCGAAATAAAACTGTTTCATTTATGCTGACTATTTTCGGAATATACATTCGATGAGTTATGAGAGCTCCATAATTTTGACTCCATAATATTTTATAAGTCAGATACACAAATGTGAGTTCGTTCGGCGCTTTGTTTGTTTACGTCAAACGAGAGTAATATCTTTATTTTAAAGATTGATTACACCTATTTTGTACAGTTCCCTCGTTACGGTAAACGCAACGTGTAAAGTAAATGCAAGACCTAAGACACCCCGATTTTTTATTACTTTACGATTTCAATTTAATACCAATGGAATTATTATTTAATTCTGTAGGTATTTACAATGTTCTTGTGAATTTTCATATCCAGTACCCTCGAAATTGAAACCTGGCGAATAGATTTTCATTTACAATTTTTTATTTTTTATTAGTATACTAAGATACGAGTGACTAATGAATGCGTAACAACAATTTTAACTAATTTTAATATAAAATCTATCTTATATTAGATTTATTAAAATTGTAACAATCGATTCATTTGCCGATTCGGAACAAATTATTTACAGGTATTGCCTTAATAGCATTACATGTTGTAGAGTCAGCTTTAAAAAAAAGCTACATTCATTTCTCGACCACATAAACAAACAGGCCTTAGCTCGTCATTCGCAAAAGAGTAAAATGAATCTCAAATGTCCTAGATCTGCTTACAAACTTTGCATGTGCATATTTAGAACCCTGTTTTCACAGTGATCAGGCCCTTAATTTTTATTTTATACGAATAATAAAAAGAAGTAAATGATGTTCAACATAAATTCCGCAAATACAAACTAGAAATTTTTAATGCTTTCTCATGTTCCAGGAAAAATTACTCTAAAGTTGCGTAAATATTTTTAAGAAGTTCGCACTTCAAATTTTGAAGAACATTATTAAATTTATTCGCGATTTACGCGCCTACTATGCCCAATATTTACAAAGTCTCGTAGTCAGATGCTGATATTTTTAACGCCCTCAAGGCTGATGGAGCAGAGAGAAGCGGGGTGAAAGAATATTAATCTATAGACTAACATACCCGTCGCTTAAATTTTGTGCAATTCTATTGATTAATATCTCTCCTATCCGCTCTAGTTGACAGGCAGCGCTTCCGGCATTGTTTCACAAAAAAATCGGGCAATTATTTTTTACGACATGTTGTGAATCTTCAGGCAAATACTTTGTCAGGCCAAATGTGTTTAAATTTTACTGCTTTATATATATTAAAGGACGAGGAACAAAATATTATGGACAATTAACACCGAATATCCTAAATTTGTGCCATTTTTTACTTTATTCAAATCAGCTGAATAGTTTCAATAAACTAAAATAAGCGCCATTCTATTTGAAGCAAAAAAAATAAATTCAAACATCAAATTGAACAAACATTTCCATGTTGTTTGTTTTCCGCTGTTAGAGCATGTAGATGCGTATGTAGCTGCGTATATAGATGCGTATGTAAATGCGTATATAGATGCGTATGTAGATGCGTATAATCAGTGACAGGACTTCCATGAACAACTCGCTGACGAATGGAGATTGGATTGTCATTGAATTGTGTGCACCGATTGTTTTGAATTTGATAAAAACAGACATACATTGCATTCACAATGTTCTGGTTTTTGTTATACTGTGACTGCAATTTAGAGGAACAGTTTTGTATATGAATTCAGTTTGGATTTAAAAGCAGTGATAGCCTAGTGGTTAGACCATTGGACTGCAAAGTCATAGGTCTCGGGTTCAAACCCAGGCATGCATGTCTTTTCGAAAGCATGTGCGTATTAAAAATTAATAATCACTTGCTTTAACGGTGAAGGAAAACATCGTAAGGAAACCTGCATGCCTGAGAGTTTCTCGAAGGTGTGTGAAGTTCGCCAACCCGCACTAGGCCAGCGTGGTGGACTATAGCCTAAACCCTCTCAGTTTGAGCGGAGGCCCGTGCCTAACGGTGGTTTCTTAACAGGGCTATTATTATTATTTATTTATATATTTAATACTTTATGCACTACATGTACAAAGGCGAACTTAATGCCTGAGGCATTCTCTACCAGTCTACCTTAGGGTGATGCAAAAAAACTAATATATACATATAATAATAAAAACACATATACACAAATGAAATTAAAATTGAGATCATTCTGCTAAAGTTTTGAGAAGATAATCCTGCACTTTGTTTTTAAAAGACAAGCGATTTGTGGCCATCCCGATATCCTGAGGCAGTGCGTTCCATAGCAAAATGAATTGGACAGAGAAAGAAGAGTGTATAAAATTAGAATGGTGAGAAGGGCATTGGAGAAGACGATTATTACAAGAGCGAAGATGTTTATCATGATTATAATCAGGCGAAGCAGGAGAGTAAAGAATAGAAAATAACATTGTCAGTGCCCGTAGAGCCCTGCGCTTGCGAATTGGCAACCACTTTAGATGGGAACGATACTCAGATACATGGTCAAACTTACGTATATTAAATATGAATCGAATGCAGTTATTTAGAAGGCGGTCGAGTTTGTTAAGATGATCTGCATTCAGGTCGTAGTAGCACACATCACCATAGTCGAATATAGGAAGGATTAAGGACTGCACGAGCATTGTTTTCGTGCTAGAGGGGAGTAGGTTTTTAAAGCGATACAGGAATCGCAACATCCCTGTGACCTTTTGACCGACGGCTGGGATTTGGGTTTGCCAGCTAAGTGTGTTGTCAATGTGCAAGCCAAGATCTTTGACACTAGAACTAAAGGGTATAACTGTACCATTGAATATAAGTGACGGCAGAGTTGAAATATCTACTTTGCTTATAGTTCTAGAGCTTCCTACAAGAATAGCTTGACACTTAGCCGGGTTAACAGTCACTCCGAACTTGTCAGACCAGTTCTTGATAGCCCTCAGATCCTGGTTTAGTTTGCTAATAGTGTTAGAGATTTGATCAGCACTGTCTTGTGAGTAAAGCTGAAGGTCATCCGCATAAAGATGATACGCACACTGAAGTTCATAGGTTATTAGATCAATGAAAATAGAAAATAAAAGAGGAGAAAGTATACCGCCCTGGGGAATGCCAGTTTCTAGGCAGCGCCAAGTTGATGATAACTCGTCACTCAAGACAGCCTGTTGTCGTTCCCGAAGATAGAATGAAAACCAATCCAGAGACTCCCTTGAGCACATACGGTAAGAAAGAATGGATAATAGGACATCATGACTGACGGTGTTAAAAGCATTGGAGAAATCTACTAGGACAAGAACACTAACTTTAGTTTCTGCCATGCCTTTCCGGATATCATCAGTCACTTTAAGTAGAGCAGAAACGATACTATAGCTAGGCCTGAATCCAGATTGAAAAGGACTTATTAGATTGTTAGAGTAGATAAATTGCGATAATTGTTTGTAGACGCAGGCCTCGAGCACTTTTGAAAGAAAAGGAAGAATAGAAATAGGACGAAAGTGGCTAGGAAGGGAGGGGTTAGCAATTTTAAGAAGGGGGCGGACAAAGGCTTTACACCATAGGTATGGATTATGTATCTCGCTCAGATTCACGGGCTTTACCCGGACTAACTAGAACCTTATAGTACTTTTTATTGTTTTTCAAAGTATTCACCACGTAGCTTAATACACTTTTCCATTCGCTCAAACCAGTTATTATAACATTTATTCCACTCTAAAGTGGGCGTGTTTAAAATGGCTGACTTGAAAGCGTCGACTGCTCCTTCACCGGAATGGAACCTTTGACTACGAAGACTTTTCTTAATTTTAGGAAATGTAAAGAAATCGTTAGGGCTTAGGTCAGGGCTGTATGGAGGATGGTCAAGAATTTCTACTTTTTCCTGCTTCAAATACTCAATCGTTTGACGAGCGCTGTGGGAGCTTGCGTTGTCGTGGTGCAGGATGATGCGTCGGTTTGAGTTAGATTTTCGGAGTTCGGCGATGACTTGTGGTAAACAAACTGTGGTATACCACTCTGCGTTAACCGTTCTACGATCTTCAAGTGCAACAGTCGCAACATGGCCGGTTTTTCATACGAACGTGGCCACCATCTTCTTTGAAGTGCTTGGAGAACGAACAACTTTAGTCGGCTTTGGCTCGTCTTGAAAGACCCAGTATTAGTAGTATTGTAAACTGTTGTTTGGAATCAGGATCGTAGGCATAGATCCAAGATTCGTCACCACTGATGATGTCGTAGACGTGATTTGACTCTCCTCGGTTGAACCTTTGCAGAGTTTTCTTACACCATCTGACGCGGGCCGCCTTGTGATCGTCGGAAAGCAGATGCGGTATCCAACGGCAAACTAGCGTTCTCACACCAAGCGCTTCATGCAAGATCTTCTGAATGGTGGTCCCTGAGATGCCTAATAGAGCCTCTATCTCTCGATACGTCACATGACGATTTTCGAGAATTAGTTGTCTCACAGCAATGATTATCTTCAGTGAAGGCGGATTTTGGGCGTCCTTCGCGAGATTTATCACTAACACTAGTATGTCCACGCTGGAATTCTAAATACCAGCATTCGACAGTCCGCAGACATGGGGCTTCGTCACTGAACACAGATGTTAGCTCTTTAAAACACTGAAGCCGTGTCAGGCCTCTTCTAAAGTTGTAGAAAATTATTGCACGAACATTTTCCTTAGAAAGATTCATTTTCGTACGTAACCTGACAGATTCCAATCGACGCTGTGACTAAACAATAGCATTAATCCTAATACTTTCAACTGTTTCCAAATTCAAAATTGCCGGGAAATATGGAAACGACAGAACTTAAAAGGCATGCCTCGTATGACCACTTTCGAGAACTGGAAGAAAGGTACTGGTAGTACGGTACTTCAGAGTCCACAAGGCCATATTTAAGAGCAAGTTGCTGATGGATAATCCTAGCCACTTGGTTTTGTCTGTGCAAGTACTACCCGTTAGCAAGACGAGAACAACCGGAAACTACATGTCTAATAGACTCACTTGGACGGTGGCATGCCCGACAAATGTCAACCGTGCCGTCCTTTAGGATGTACTTCCGGTAGTTATTCGTCATGATAACTTCGTCCATAATTGCAAAGACAAACCCTTCAGTTTCCCCAAAAAGGTTGCTGAAGCGTAGCCAGGTCACGAAAGCGAGCTGGTCCACATCAGGCCCTGTAAGAGCCCGATAAAACCGTCCATGTAGCCCTTCCATATGGATGTGCGGTCCGAAATACTTAATACCTGGGGCCTTCGCCAGTTCTCGTTTGCCAAGGAAAGCGGAGTTAAGCCTCTATCGATTGCGGTAACATCTCGATACATCACCACGGATACACTCAAAAAGTACTGTCTGAGATTGCACATCTCGCGGTTGTGTAGTGTCTTAGCGTTTAAAAACCCACGACCACCGCACTTCCGCGGGATGTACAACCTCATAACAGACGACCGCGGGTGATGCATCGACGGACCTTTCTATTCAGGGCATCCAGTTCAGACTGAGACCACCTTAGTATGCCAAAAGAGTATGTAAGAACAGGTATGACCCAACCCTTGAAAGCTCGGACCTTATTTCCACCTGATAGAAGGCTTTTTAACACTTTTATCAGGCTGGCAAAGAACCGATCTTTCAATGATTGTTTCATACCCTGTTCAGCTATACTTAAGGCTTGTGACATACCAAGATACTTGTAGGAATCCATTTCAGAGAGAGACCTGAGGGATATATCTTCAGAGAGCTGTAGATTAAAAGAATCTTCAACTCTCCCTCTTTGTACATAGATGACCGCACACTTGCCTACTCCAAACTCCATTCCAATGTCGTTGCTAAAATTGCCGGTTATTTTGAGCAACTCCATCAGGTCTATTTTCTTCGAAGCGTACAACTTGAGGTCATCCATGTACAGTAGATGAGATATAGGCATACTCTCCCTTCGCAAATGGTAACCTAGCTTTGAATCCTAAAGCAGAGCACTTAATAGATTCAAAGCTAAGCAGAACCACAACGGATTCAAACTGTCGCCCTGAAAGGTACCCCTGCTTATCTTTATCAAGTCCGACGAACCAGAATGGCCTCTACATCCTGGGTGACGAAGAACTGTGGTCCACTGCCCCATACACGAACCGAGGAAAGAGCATAGCGCTGGGTGTACTCTGTACAGCTCTAGCACCCTCCCCAGCCATGTATAGGGCACCGAATCATAGGTCTTCTTATAGTCAATCCAGGCCATGGAGACATTCTTTCTGGATCGTCGCACCTGTTGGCAAATGCCAATATCAATGAGGAGCAAATCCTTTGTACCCCGGGACCCCCCTTACGCCCATTCTAAGTAGGCGATAGAATATGCTGTGCCTTAAGGTGATTATTGTTTTTTATTCTCAGAATGGATGTAAAGAGTTTGTAGAACGTAGGTAGACATGTAATCGATCTATAATTTTTAGCTTCCGAAGTACTGCCAGATTTGTAAATCAAGTGAATGACACCCGATGTCATAAAGCTAGGGAGCGATCCCAATTCAAGAGCTTCTTGGAATTGAGTCGCTAGACGGGAATGTGAGCCCTGGAGCCTCTTTAGCCAGAATGCGTGCAGTCCATCCGGCTCCGGACTGTTCCAGTTCGGCACCGCACGAACCGCACAGGCCAGATCTTCACGGCTTATGACTACGGGCACCATTTCCTGAATGGGTCCACAGTATCGTCCAACAACATCAAACCATTCACCCTCGGAGTGACTGACGGGCACTGACCCAAATTTTACGCCAAAACTCGGCCATCACGGCCGCATTTGGCAAGTGCACGTCAGTCACTCTCTTGGCGGCGCTCCCAAGCCTGGTATACACACCATTGATTCGTCTGGAAGGTGCAATTCACGTGGTATCTGTCCGCTCTCGCCTTATACCTGCGAATCCTCTTCGCCCATGCATAAACTTTTTGCCTCCAATAGTCTATGCGTTCCGCGACCTCTGCCACATGGTCCACAGGAGCCACTTCTGTGCCTGCAAAGGCTTGGGCCACAAAACGAATAACTCTCGGGCGGTTGTTTCCAGCCTGGAAGCACAACAATTTCGCTATGAGTGTCCTAGCCATATTTATACGCCGCTCTATTCTGCACTGCCAGAATGGTTTAGCATTTGTGGGTTGGGTGGCTCGATGTAGATTAGGAAATCTTACACATGCCACCCGAAACACCGCCACCGCTCCACAGTACAAAATAGAATGGGTCTCACATAAGTCCACACTGGTCTCCCAGTGTGGCTTTAAAATATTGTCTAGGGCACTCACAAGCGAAATGTTACGTCTATGCATGGGCAAACGGGGTAGGCATGGTCTTAGATACTCCGCAAAGGCATCCTCCAGAGCTCTCCTCACCTGCTCTTGTAGCTGGTCACTAACACTTACCTGCTCGCTATTTACCTCCTCCGATCGTGCGAAGTTATTCAAAGAGATAGGTTCTTCGACACTTTGCACGTCGGATTCAGTACGAGCAGGAATTGCTTCGCGGCGCAGTCGCTCAAGCACTGTATCATCCAACAACTTGCACCGCTGGATGGTAAGTACTTGATCCGATAGTCGTTGCGCAGTAACGGCGACAGTCGGGTGAAGCCCCTGAAACAGAGACAATAATTTCGGACGGTAAACGGTGAGTATGGTTTCTCCCTCTGTAGCACCATAGTAGGCCCGCATGACACTCAGATTTAATTCCGGAGTCCATCTCATGAAGCGCACTACACCACCGGTAGCAGGAGCCGTCCTAGGCGTGACGGCAGCGGTGGGCGTCATCTCCTCGCAGATCTTAATATAGGTGGAGACGCCGATATCCCGGCATCGTTGCTAGAGGCCCCAGATGTAGGCGGTGTGAAAAAATTTTCATCCTCCGAAGGCTGGGGCGAGGTGGGCGAGCCGGGCAAGGGTGTTGGGCGTGCGCTAGGTGACCGGGCATCCCGCTGCCGACACAGCCGCACGAGTTTTCTTCGACTGGGCTCGGCCATTTACAGATGTGTTATGTATTTTCGTCCTAATCTACATTTTGCGAACCCACGTTCGCATTGTAAATTTTGCTCTGAAACTGTGTTATTTTTTGTTGTTTGTTAATGTCTGTAAAACGGTTACTTTTCTATTTTTCTTCGTAATTTTTTTTTTATTTATACAGAACGACATGTTGTTGACAGCGGTTGCCATGGTTATTAATATTATTGATGTCGTTAAGGTGGAAACAAAATCCTCAATTTATCTATCTATCTATAACCTCACGCCAGATCCCTTGCGGGGTAGGCAGAGAGTACAGAGAATTATCAATTTATCATACAATATTTAATCTGGCTTGTCATCCGCTAGTCATTAAGCAATAGAAAACTTCTAGCGTGTAGTAGGCGGAGTTTTAATGATGGCTTTAGTGGAACCTGGATTAACATATGACAAACTCTTCTTCAAGCTGAAATCGTTAAAAGAGAATTAAGCCGTTTTATAAATATTCATTTTGAGCCGATAGACGGAAAAATATCCGCACAATACGATTGGCTTTGTATATATTGAAGTACAACCATCGTTTTCTATAATGAAACAACAAAATTTAACTAGTTATTAAGAAAAGAAATAAAGGTCTAATAATATCTTAAACAAAATAATAGGTAACATTTAGATTATAATATTTATTAGTTTATAATATTAATTGAAATTTAAAAATAAATCTGTAACTTAATACCTAATTAAAATAACTCAAGTACTTTAGGACGAAAATAAATTAGGCGTAAGCTTTTGGAGCTCATGGGAAAAATTTCATAAATAATAATTACCATTAATTTTATACTTGGAGCCACTGGGAATGAAATCGTGAAGCGGATGGGAATAAATTCTGTTTCAAAATAATTTTAATTTAAAAAGAGCTTTAAAAATAAGCTTTTATAGCAAAAACACAAGGGAGACCGACAAGTACTATGGTACAAGACAAATGTAACAAGCCCCAACACGTTGGGGTTATGTTGAATAGTTAGGTTGTTTCGTTGGCCCCCCTCCGGCTCGATTATCAGACACCATGACACCTGGACACCATCCGGATGTAAAGTACTCGTCAAGTCAAATCCAACGAGCCAAAACACCGCCGAGTTAATATGAGTACTTATGTGGTTCCATTGGTCACCTTTCGGCTTCATCGTCAGCCCCTGAACACTACCTAATTGTATAGTACTTCTCAATACCAATCTAACGAGCCTAAACACGAGGGGGTTACGTTGTATAGTTCACATATTCCTATGGCCACCATGTGACTCCATCATCAGACCAGCTTTATGGTACCATATTATTGCATTGTCATCAGATTTACATACGTATGCTAAATTTAAGCGCAATCGGATACCCGCAAGTGCTTGAAAAATGGATCACAAGACTTGAACCGGAAAGACAGACATACGACCATTGCAAGTAAAATGAAAGCATATAATATGTGATTTTACTCTTCTTATGTGTAAATAAATACATTGTAAATACGACTTCCTATTTTAAAAGGATTCTTTCGAAACTTCCAAAATTGTATACCCAGCACTTTTATGGTTTATATTTTCAATTCCTATCCAAGAAATATAAATTATAGTTAACATGAACAGGGAAAGAAGGTGCCTTGGCGATAACTAGATGAAAATTATTGGGTATATTTAAATTAAGTAACTATTCTTAATTCACTTCTTTACGATAAATACAAGGTGGACCTGAAAGTAGTTTGTTAGAACAAACTACTTTCAGGTCATGCGTATAATTGGCAGTGGTTAAGAGCTTAACCCGCTCCGCCCACTTTGTCTAATAGTCGCGGGTTCGATTACCGCCCGGGAAAAATCTTTGTGTGATCCCCAATTATATTTGTTCCGGTCTTGGTATTTGTGTATGTGTAATTTTCATGCTTGTAAACGCACCCACGACACAAGAATTAATCCTAATATGGGCTACGTTTTTTTTATAAAAAAGAATTACAAAAAATAATTATTTTTATTTTTCACCAAGATTCTTAGACCCGTGTTACGCATCTAGTAATAAAACTCACGTTTTAGTACAAAAAAGTTTTTAAAACTGATTTACGTTCTGGAATACGGGCTTCAATTTCTTCACGTCTGGATTGAGAAGCCAATATACCGTAAAAGTAATGTTATTCGATCGGAGAACGTTACCTGTCCCTATAGATAAGAATTATGGGGGCTAAATTCAAATACCTCCTCTTACTTTTAAATTTTCGTTGATGGTTTGTTTGTGTTAATATATATTTACTCATAAATGCACTATTTCAAGTTACTGTACTGTAAAAATCTATTGTTCTGTAAATAGTTAGAAATATGAAAAACACGTATACCATAAGTTCATATTTGACCTAAAACCTTAGGTTTCTATAGATTTTTACATGCTGATCAAGCATTATTTGGTAGCCAAAAGCGACGATATACCAGTAGGCAAAAGGTAGAACTACCTATTGTATTAAATAAATACAGACAGAAACTAAATCACACAGCACGCTTACTCGCTAGTGTGACGCTAACGTCTCTGTCAGTTTTGTAAACAGTTATCATATAGCCTTAGATGAAGCATACAGCATATCTTGCAAACAGTAATCAGAGCTCACTCCGCCCACTAGTTTGTAGTCTAATAAGAATATGTTTTATGTTGAGACAACAGCCCTTTTTTGTAAAGTTTTGGTACTCAAGAAAAAAAAACAAATTACTAGACGGTTGTTGAAAGAGAGATACCTACTTAGGGAATAATTTTAGGTAACTAAAATGCTCTGCAGGCACTACTTATTACCATTTAAGTTCTAGGTACGACTTACGTGTAATTTTATTTGCAAAATATAGTGTAGTTCATTAGGAGCGTTTAAAACATCTGTCTCGGCTGGTTCCCGAGATTCGTGATCATTATCATCATCATCTCAGCATATACTTGTCCACTGCTCAATATAGCCTTCTTCGCTTTCTAGCGTAACCAGTTCAATGCCACCTGCATCCAACGACTTCCTGCGATTTTCACAAGATCGTCGGTCCATCTGGCAGGTCATCCTATGCTGCGCTTACCAATACGTGGTCTCCACTCTAGAGTGACGATGACGACGACGAAGTCGTAGATCCCTAGCCTAGCCCGCCGACCGGCGCACTTAGTACACCCTCCCTTTGAGGCGCCCTCGATTATGTCGCCCCCTTGCCCTTCTGGCTCGAGCATAGTGGTTGCACGCTCGCCCTTATGTCCGGTGAAGCTGTAAAGGCCTTACGGCCAACAGCGTATATCACTCAAACACACACACACACACACACACACCCACACATCTTCTGGATATTCTAAGTAGTAAGTACGCTACCCTCGCTCGACACACTAGTGATGGACACAACGTTCTTTATGGGTGACTTGGGGACGAAAAATCTTACACCACCTTGGGACTGCTGTTCGCCCTCCCGGTAGTTAAACTAGTTGCCGGATTTTAAGGTTATCGTGTCCTCGCCCTCTCTTCGGACCTCCGATAAACCAACAATACTCCACCGCAGTTTGTTTATCACTTCTTCCATCTCAACTAGCTTTTCATCTGTGCTCAACGTGAGTGCGTTGTATGTAACCAGGGCCAATTTTCGTTGATCTAGGTAGCCGAATCCTTGGTAGCCGAATCGCTGCCGGAGATTCTTCGCACCCCTTATCCTATCGTTACCATGGCTGCTACCGTCGCCAGGACGAACAGGACCGCGGGGATCTAGGGCCCTAGTTTTATACATTTCTTCCATGATAATTGAGGGAATTGCCTTACTCGCCGCGCTTTGCAGGCGGGTTGGCGAGCTCAGTTCAATGGTCGTGGAAGTATCTAGTAGAACGCTGGGAAATGGGCAGCCTATTCCCTAATTGTCCCTTAATCGCCTTGTACGACACCCAATGGGATGAGATGGGTTAGTCCAATTCTAAGCCGGGAACCACACGGCATGTTTTTGTTCATAGACAACAAAGTTAAGACAACTGTTCGCACGCCACAGCAGTCGCGGTGGCTCTAGGTTACTTTATTATACCATTGAAAGTTTCGTTGTTTAAGATTGCAATCTTTTTTTTTTAATTTATTTTTATTGTAATTTAAATTCTTATTAATGCATGCGGTGTTCACCTTGGAAAGATTGCACATCGTGTTTATAATAAAAACAAGTATGTACAAAGAAATGTACTGTTGTAGTAACCAACGGTAAACCTAAACAAGTAAATAAGAACCCGACAAAAGAATTACGATAGCAACAAGCTCTGGATACGTGAGCTGAAAAATTTAATTACCAATACGGAACACTTTAATAATTAAGAACACTTTTTATTTCTAAAAAGAGCTCATGAACGCGTTTCAACTAAACAAAAATTACAATATCATTTATTCATTTTTCACAAAATAATTTATAATACTAAATGTAGTTCATTGAATCGACATATAAAGTTGAAGAATCAAACATAATACTCGAATCAATCAAAAGTTTGATTGAACGATAGTTCAATAGAAACGTTTCCAAGTCAAGATCTACTTGAAGACGATATCGTTTTCATCGAGGTACTTACGTTCCACTCCGTCTAACCTTTCGGGACTTTGCTAATAAAATTGAACATGGTTTTACACGATAAGTAAGTATATTTAATCAGTTAAGATAGATTTGAAGACCATTAGAAGATTTTCGAACACACTGAAATAATATGTAGCAACAATAATGTCTTACAAACTGTTACATTGGAAGCAAAAATATACTGTTGAAATGTTAGTGTACCTTGGATTTTAAGAGACATTAAAATTACTTCATACGAAACATACGTATATCAGAGTCGAGTTCTTACAATAACGCGGTATTACACATGAAATAATTCTTCGGATCTATGTATATCGGTTTATTTTTAGTTTTATATTCCCGACGTTTCGAATGCTTCACAGCACACATGGTCACTGAAAAAACGTAACCACGACCGTGACCATGGGTTTCTATGATCTGTACCAGAGGTCTGTGGACCACATGAAACATCGGGAACATAAAACGTAAATATACATACGATATCTATCTATCTATAACCTCACGCCAGATCCCTTGCAGGGTAGGCAGAGAGTACAGAGTGCGATATAATCCCTAAAAGTAGTTTTTTTATATATACAAGGTGTAACATAATAAACGCAAGACCTCAGACACCCTGATTAGAGAATTGCTTCATAAAGTCAAAACGAAAACCAAATACCCTTTTACCCTTTTTTAAAGCACTTTTATACCTCAATTGACTATGAAACGTTTATGTGTGCGTTTTGAGAAAAACATTTTAGGAATGCGTTTGGAATCTTCTTCTTGCTATGAATCAAGAATAAATTTAATTTTTTATAGCGCATTGAAGGAGTAAAAGCAGTTTTAACAAATTAAAAAAAATATATATTATTAAAAATTGTTGGAATCGATTCAGTCACCGATTTAGAACAAACTACTTTCAGGTCTTGCGTTTATTATGTTACAGCTCGTATAGAGCATCGTACTGTTACTCACATGTTTTTTTTTTTTTCAAAATATTCATATACCCTAAACGTATATAACGTTTAAGTCCTATATTTCATCATTCTGACGGACGGTTTAGCGCAGTGGTTAAGAGCTTAAGCCGCTCCGCCCACTGTGTCTAATAGTCGCGGGTTCGATTCCCGCAGGGGACTAATCTTTGTGTGATCCACAATTATTTGTTCCGGTCTGGGTATTTGTGCATGTGAATTTTCATGTTTGTAAACGCACCCAAGACACAGGAATAAATCTTAGTTTTAAACGTTTAAAAAATACTTCACATTAGCGTACCCACATTATGAGGGCCTTTTTATTTCCACAACTAGTTGTTGAATATAGCCTTTTACATGGGGCCTAATATTGTCGGCGAAAAGTGGGTATATACAGTATGCGTCTGCGACCCCCGCTTGGGGAATATAGGCATCACGGTGAATATAGCCCGGTTGCCTGGAATTTGATTTGACAAAATGTGTTGCTCCAATAATCGCAGACGTCTGAAGTGCGGATCCGGGCCTGTAGGTAATTGATCGATTTGGGTGATTTTGAGGGAAACGGCGACGAGAGAGGATACCCATAAATCTTTAATTACAATAGTAAAAGTTGATAGATGATTTTGACTGGCTCGTCGGTCTAGTGACGAATAATGAGTGTATCTATCACGAGGGCTTGGACAAAATTTGATTTTTCAGTAGAATTTTTTTTCAGTATAAGACCGGAGTCTGGCTTCGCTGCCTGGTAAAATGGTAATGGCTCGCCCCCTATTACATGGGACACATTACACCTCTGCCACCCTCAGAGAATATAGGCGTACCAGATTTTTGTTTTTGTGTTTATTGATAGTGAAAATACACTAGATCACAGGCTAATGTTCTGCATAATTTACGATACCTAGATGATTTCACGTTAAGCTGTCGAAATAACGGAAAAAATACATTGAGTAATTGTATACCTCGTACTGGATTTAAGCTCCTTTATTGGTCAAATAGGGGTATAAACATCAATGGCGAACACGTATACACCATTTCGTTTCGCAGACATGATCATCTTTGCCGGTACTGTATGTGAGCTCGGAACCATGGTGAAAAAACTCTTTGTTGCCTCTCAAGAAGTCGGCCTACGAATAAACATCTCAAAAACCAAAATAATGTGTACATATCACAACGTAGAGCACATTATAGTGGACGGCAAAAAGATAGAGCAAGGAAATGAGCACACATATTTTGGCCACCGACTCTCCATGGAGAAAAACGGACAAGCTTTGGCAATAAACCATCGTATCCAACTTATTTGGGCTACATTCACTTAGTTCAATGCCATATTCAGGAGCAATATGCCTATAGCCCTCAAACGCCACGCTTTCGAGCAATGCGTAATGCCTGTAATGTTATACGGGTCAGAGACATGGACTCTTACCACACAGAGCATACAGAAGCTACTGGTTGCGCAGTGACATAATATTGGCGATCACCTTATGTGACCGCGTAACTAACTCGGGCACGCACTTAACTGACCAATATCGCTCGCGCAATTGCGCAAAAGAAATGGCATGTTGAAGGACGGACAGCAGATGGAGTCGAAAGATTTTGGGCTGGAGACCGAGAACAGGACGCAGAAACGTGGACCGCCAGCCTGCCATATGGTCCGATGATATCGTCAGAGCGATAGGAAAGCACTGGATGAGGAAAGCTACCAACAGACAAGAATGGCGTCCTTATAGGGAGACCTACACTCAACAGTCGGTGACTACGGTTTGACATGATGATGGCGTACTGGATAAGACACCTCAAGTAAATTTTTGTAGCAAAAGTTAAAATGCATACACTCTTGTATCCTTCGTGTGTGGGGAACCCCTGAACCCCCAAAGTGACACGTTCGAGTGTTATGTTCTATTTCAAAAAAATATGCCATCAGGTGCACTGTCATACTACTTAAACAATTCAAGAAACAGAAAATTACGAGAGGAAAGCTTGCAAAGAAAATTTTTAAAAGAGATGCGTGGTAGGACGTGTCACTAATGGGAGAAATCGTATGAGGGAGGAGTGGATGAAATTTGGAAAGCTGTAAAAACTGGTTTAGTTGAAGCAGCTTCCATAGTATGCGGATAGCCAAAAGGAAGGATGGGAGACCGATGGACGAAAATTGGAGGGATGATGGATTGAAGGCGGTTATAGAAGATAAAAAAGGCATGGCTGGAACTCCTAGCCCTTAAAGCTACAGGGAATACAAATGTGCAAAGGAACGCAAATTCCCAGTTAGAACGAGCAAAATACGTATATGTAAAAAAAAGGAGGCTAAGAAAGCGGTGGAGCAAAAGAAACAAATACTGAAAGATAAGCTTGACAAGAAGCTTTCTGTCAATTTTAGGACCAACCTGAAACTGTTTTGGAAACAGATTAGGTTAGGATTAGGGATAAGCTTCGAAGCTAGGTTTGATTATGAATGAAGATGGAAGTGTGTTAAATAATGAAAGAGACGTTCTGCATCGCTTGAAAAATTATTTTGAAAATCTGCTTGAGCCCACTCACTCAAACAGCAAAGCATGCGATGAAATTACGGAAGACGAGATAGTGAAAGCGATGAAAAATATGAAATCTGGAAAGGCTGCAAGTTATGATAGAGTATTTGTCGAAATGCTATGAAGCGGCAAAGGTATAGTGGCAAAGCTACTGGGGCGCCTTTTTAACAGGTGCTGGCAAGCAGGTCGAGTGCCAAATGACTAGTGTAGAGCCGTAATAGTGCCACTTTATAAAGGCAAAGGATCAAAGCAGGTATGTAACAACTATAGTGGTATAAGTCTTTACGGTGTTGTTGGCAAATTATATGCAAAAGTGTTGATTGACAGAGTTATGAATGAAACTGGCGAAAAATTGTGGGGGGTGCAAGCGAGTTTCAGAAAAGGAATGGGCTGCACTGATCAAATCTTTTCCTTAAGGTGCATCACAGAAAAACACTTGGCAAAATCCAGAAACACTTTCCTGGATTTTGCCTTCATAGATTTAGAAAAAGCTTATGATCGTGTGTTGTTGTTGTTGAACATTGTTATCATAATGGGTTGACGGCCGGTTAGTGAGGGCCTTGAGTCCCCTTTATAAGAACTCTAAGGCCTGCCTCAGAGTAAATGGGGAGTATACAGAGTGGTTTAAGATCTCTAAATGTGTTAGGCAGGGATTCGTTGCGTCGGCATGGCTCTTCAATCTCTATATTGTAAGACTTCTTATATATCTCGTAGCCAAGAACCAGATGTACATTAAATTAAACTCCACAGTAACACTTTAAATTATATTTTTGCTGGGCACATCTTTACACAACGAAGTCAGGTGATAATCTGACTTAAAAATAAACATGGTCGCTCCTCGCGCTCTCGACCAACCATAGACAAACAAAAGGTGTCAAGCGCGAGTCGCATGATTTAACGAATAAATTATATTGTTTATGGAATCGATTACACCAACTGACATTGAATTATTTATTTGATTATAATCTATTATGAAAAGGATGACACAATTTACGTTGGAATACCTATTTGATTACATTCGGCCAATTCTGACTATGCATGCGTCCTCGCGTAATGTAAAGACACAGATTACATATATTATATATAACTCCATGTTTGAGATAGTATCTATTTAATTATTTCGTAAAGCGTACCTACAGTCAACTTTTTTGTAATTTTATATCTTATCACAATTTACTATCTAATAAATAAATAATTTTCACACGTCATCGGTATGCACTAAGGCCCGCGCTACAATATTGAGTGTCTTGACACAGCACGTCTCGCCATAGCACAATCTCGCCACGGCATGGGCCTCGCCATAGTACACGCCTCGCCACGGCATACGCCTGACCATAGCACACACCTCGCCACGGCATGCGCCTCGCCATGGCATAAGCCTTGCCACGGCATGCGCCTGACCATAGCACACGCCTCACCACGGCATGCGCCTCGCCATGGCATGCGCCTCGCCACGGCATGCACCTCGCCATAGCACACGCCTCGCTACGGCATGCGCCTTGCCATAGCACACGCTTCGTCATGGCATGCGCCTCGCCATGGCATGTGCCTCGCCATAGCACACGCCTCGCCACGGCATGCGCCTCGCAGCAGCTTGTGTAGTACCTAAACGCCACGACGGCTGGTCGCCACGAGGGCTGTTAGCCACAAGGGCTGGTCGCCACGAGGGTTGGTTGCCACGAGGGCTGGTCGCCACGAGGGCTGGTAGCCACCGAGGGCTGTTCGCCACGTGGGCTGGTCGTCACGAGAGCTGGTCGCCATTTGGCGCTTAATCACTTTATAAGGTTGTGTGGTTAGATAGGCACATGCTTTGTCCCGCTTCTGATTGTAAGAATTCCGTCCAAGGAAAACTTATCACGACCAAAATAATAGTCTCTTGGAAAAGGGTCAAATAAATGTATGAAGCGATGTATGAACGAGAATGAAGCGAAAGAGGTGTGTCAGAATCGTAGTATGTGGCAAACTGTAGTCTCTGCCTACCCCAGTGGGATAAAGGCGTGAGTGTATGTATGTAAGTATGTATGAGAAACATAAGATGTCATTATCTGTGAAAACACAAACACACCTGCTAATTCATTAAGTGGCACGCCAGTTTTTGTTTAACATAGCCTCCCTAGCACGAAGTACTTTCGTATGAGTTAGTATTAACTCAATGCAAAAATACAAAAATTAAAAAAATATAGAATTCGTATGTTGAGCATAAAATGCAAGAAGCGGCCTGTGTGTGGAGCGTAATTTAGTGTTTTACTGTAGGCTACATAAGGTTGAATTTTGATAAGGAACAAAAACGACATGAAGTAAATAGAGTTTCGTGACAGAAATTTAAATACCAAAAAATTTGGCCAGATTGAACTACCAAGGCGGACTTCTTATTATTGTACTTAGTAACAACGTTTTATTTTTTCCACTTTTTTATTTGCTAGAAGTATAAGTATTTAGACTGTAGATTGCGGCTATGCTTAATTTTGGCAGGCTAGAGATGAAAGAAAGTAATATTAGCCTATCATCACTTCTAGCTTATTCCACCCACTTCAGAGCATAAGCCTCCTCTCTTTTATGCCCCTGATCCCTATCTTAAGCCAGACTTAGCCAGGTAATACCAGCGCACTTAACCACATCATCGACCCATCTTTGTCCTGGCCTTCCTCGAATGAGATATACTTTCCGTGGCCAGCCTTTGGTCATAGATCTACTCCACCTGCCATCACCATATCTTGCGACTTATCTACCTTTCCATCTCCACTTGAGTCAAAAAGTACTAGATTTAGTTCCACTTTAGTTCTTTTACGGATCTCAGTATTTTTGACTCGGTCGCTTATTGTGATACCTAACATGCCCCGTGCCATGCCATAGATAACACAAAATAAAAAAAAATCGACAAACATAACTACAACTTTAAAAATAATATAGTCTTTTGAAATAAAATACTCTATTCCAACCATATTTCCTTATTGTCACGGAATTTTTCATTATCATTAAAACATAGAAATAGATTAAGATTAGGTTAGTTTTAGATATAGTACACCACAATTATGTGGAGAATGTATCTCTTAAATTTATTAAAATCCTTGTATCATAAACTTAATACGTAAGTAGGAAGCAATATTTTGATAGTGAACCAAATTCCTAAGGTCAACACGACGCTTTGGTTATGGCTAGGTAGCGTACAGCCATTATATAATATGTGCATACGTTTCCGCAACATTACGCATGCTCACTACTAAGTTTGGTGTTTTTGTAATGAGCAGTCACTGTTTTGAATCAACGACTTTGTAGAAATAACAAGTTGTGACACCACTACAATATCGAATGTAGGTGGGGTTATACACCCGACCGCGCACAATGCTTGCTGCTCGAATCTCGATACTCGCACGGACACATACAACCGCAGAACGCTTTTTCACTCTACTGTAAGCCGCGTTAAAGAACTTCGTTCCAAAAATACAAAAAATTGAATATTAATAAGCCGAGTTCCTAAGCGATTCTCAACGATAGACCATATATTTGCTATTAAGATGTAAAAACGTAACGAATGCAATTAACCACTAGAGTTAGCTTTCCTTGATTGTGAAAAATTATTTTTACAATCAAGAACGCTCTCTACAAAGTAGTCTTGTGGATGTGAAAAAAAGTCTGCCCGCAAGGGATCTGGCGTGATGATATAGATCAATTAAAGAGAACTACGGAATAGCCACTTTACTAGTGAAATTACACAATCTCTTATACCCCATTACAGTAAATAGAGGTATCAAACAGGGCGATGCTTTGTCTCGTAATCTGTTTACAGTCTGTCTGGAAAATGTATTCAAAGTCATCGACTGGTCCAATATTGTTGTTTATACCCCACAGCAATAACGAGCACCAACATAACCTTCGCTTTGCAGACGACGTGATCACCTTAGCTGATACTGTATTTGAGGTAGAGCAAATGGTGCAAGAATATTTAATACCTTAAACACAAAATTTAAGTAACCGTATCATAGTAGATTTTAGACTTTCAACTTTATCCTTAGGTTGATAGGAAAACATTGAATCAAGAAAGATGCTAAAATACAAGTATTGCGTATTAGTGTGGAAACCTACACACTGGTGGATGACGACGGGTTAACATTATGATAATGATGATGATGACGAAGTTTGTCGTTGTCAAACAAACTTTCCTTCGTATATTACCAGCAGAAATCTAAATAAGTTGACTCAGATCCAGATGACCTTACATGTCTATCTCTATGTCCGTGCCTTATACCTTATCTATTCCAATCAAACTTTAAAACTTTTTGCACTCAACATAAAAGCGCCGATCTTATTAACAGCGTTTTCGTTTCAATATCTTCGGAAATACTGTCGCCTTGTTATTACACTTGTTATAGATATCAATCACAACTAAACCGTCTTAAAATGGTGATGGTTTGTTCACAAAGTTGATTTTCAGAAGTTCACAGTTTTGATTGGAATAGACTATACTTTCTTTAGCTGTACCTACGTCTAAATAGAAGTTTGCTTGGTAGCTAATTAGAGGTATAATAAGTCGTAAAGTAAGTCGTAAGAAGTCAAACACAAGCTAGGTGTAAGTATTATCAAATAGTTCCATCTTTTTTAAAAACTGATGTAAAAATCAATGTGGTAATGGTAATCGTAAATAAGAAAGAGTTTTTATAGTAAATAAAGTATGGTATAATATTACGGTCAGATGAAGGTGACCTATCATGTCTCCTGAAGGGTAATATTCGAAGACCGGAATGTAAGTACAAGTACTTTTCGATCGGATTATACGAGTACCTATTTACGCAATGCCGAACACTGTTCGATCCTAAATTATTGTTTTGTATCCGCAGATCTCCAAGCCCTTTTATAGTGTTATAGGCTATTATTTTAGAATCTTTTATAGCTGACAGACAGACAGTCTGTCTGTCTTTTCGGTTCCAATTTGGTAATTCATTTTTCAAGCACTTGATTGCAATGACAATGCAATGTTGTTGTACCATGGACCTAGTCTGATGATAGAGTCGGAAGGCGGCCACAAGAACATGTTAACTACACTACATAACCCCCTCCTGTTTAGGCTCGTTGGATTAGTATTAACAAGTACTACAAAGAAGGGAAGATTCCTTTACAAAGAAGGGAACCTCTAGTTTACAATTAGTCCACTTGCACAGCAGTGAGCATTTGGATATAAAAATTCAGTACAAAGTAAACAATATAAAGTTCCCTACTCTTATATTTTTTCTTCGCTGATAAGAAGATCGACGTCTATAGCACATCTATAGTATTTATTTTAATGTTCGTACCCCGGAACTGTAGTGATTGACACAATGAAATGTGAACGACTGCTGACGAGCAAAATGTCGCGTGTCGTTGAAAAATTCAATAACTCTCAGGGCTCAGCACGAACAGATTGACCTTAACCTAACGATATTAAATTTGTATGCTCTCCTTTTCACACTACACCTTTTTTGAATAAAGATGAATAGTACACCTAATAGTACAGCTCGCTATCTCGACAACGTTACGCTAACGTCAATCGGGTTGTGCTTTGCCCTCTATTTGAGCTGTTCACAAGGTATTGTTATTGATACGAGTGCGAGAGCTTACTCGTCCCGAACGTTTAACAATTCGATAAAATTTGAACAGGTATTTTTAAAACTCTTACCAATTGCTAGTTGTTCGTACTTATGATATAATTTTGTTATTACGCGTATTTTTATCTTTTCTACAAGAAAGCCTAACATTTTACATTAAAGTAGTAAATTTTGAAATCGAATGCCAAATTTAAACAAATGACGGCGTTTAACAATTTAAATAAAATTAAATAATGCCATATTTTTTTTCATAGTGGCCAGTACTTATTCACATTCATAGCATCTATCTATCTATCTATCTATATCATCACGCCAGCTCCCTCGCGGGGTAGACAGAGAGTACAGAGTTCCAACAGGTTCTTTCCTTACATACCTATCTGGCTTCCTCCACTCTCATAGTTCGTCTCATACACACTCGCCGGTTACGGAGACTCTTGACTTGCCCTTCAGCTAAGACACGGTCTATTTGGTCATGGTAAGATAGTCTAGGTCTTCCCCGGCACCTACATCCTTCCACTTTCGCATTGTATATCTTTTTTGTCATTCTTTCTTCTGGCATTCTTTCTATATGCCCAAACCAACGGAGCATACCCTTTCTCATCTTTACACCGATACTATCTTTCATACCTACTCGCTTTCTTACTACGCTGTTGCGAATACGGTCGGTCAGCGTGACTCCGCACATCTTCCGCAGAGATCGCATTCATAGCATCCATTATGAAATAATAATATTTGCTTAAAGTTAATAATAATTGAAAGTGTAAATAATAAAAAATTCCTTGCGTCTGTCATCCTGTGATTATACCTATATTAAATTGAAGTTACACAATAGTTTCAATTGCTGCTAATATACTAAGTAATATAACTTAGATAAATAAATACAGTCAAACAAAGGCACACCCCCACGATCGTTACCTACTATTAGAATTCTAATTAATATGGAGCTGTCGACGCTTTATATGGCTGCAAAAATATTCGATCTCAAGACACGTCTTCAAACACAAATTGTCAATAAACACGAGTTACCGATGTTCAGTTTACGACCAATATAAATTTATGATCAATATCAAAAATTTGATAGATTTACTTTAATGGCGGCTCTTATATTGGCAGTTCGGACGAAGACACCGTATCTTACACCATATGGTCATCGTATTAACCATTATGCTCAGAATTATGTGCCTACCTGTAACCCTACCCGTATCGTCGGTTATTAAATAATCCGATAACGTATATGACGTAAACTATTATTTAAGAATTACAGTAAATGAAATGTCAAGCAGTTATTTTTATTTTACTAACCTTATAATTTTGTCTATAGACATAATCTATGTTTTAAACAAATGCTTGAGTGTGTTCAATTGTGAAGCGATGACAGATGGCAGCTGTCAGATGACGATTTACCGATAGCAGATAATCGATGTAAGATGGCCGACGGCACTATGTTGTTATTCGATTGCCAACGGGGCAAGCGGTCAGACGTATCGCGGAGCAGGTAACCTCATAAGCATTCCATGTGACAATATTAATCTCTAACTATTGTGCGCATCCTCGGATTTAAAGGAAAATCAGCGTACCGGACAAAACCCGAGTGTTATTTCAAGTTTTTCTTCATGTTTGGCCACCATGTAGATGACTATGAAAACGAAGATAATCCCACCTTTCAAAGTTACCAGCATTGAAACGGCCATCCCGAAAGCTAATCGCGACGGACGATTTAGCGCAGTGGTTAAGAGCTTAAGCCGCTATGCCCACTGCGTCTAATAGTCGCGGGTTCGAGTCCCGCACGGGACAAATCTTTGTGTGATCCACAATTATTTGTTCCGGTCTGGGTATTTGTGTATGTGAATTTTCATGTTTGTAAACGCACCCACGACACAGGAATAAATCCTAGTGTGGGGCTACGTTTTTAAAAAAAATAATAAAAAAATAATATATTTGTTATCCTTGAAATTTAAGCAAAGTGCGAAATTGTACTTTGTGCCATAAAATCCGTCACAGACTGTCTGATGAAACTGTAAAGGCTTCGCGGCCAACAGCGTAGATTACTCACATACACCAATAAAATAAATAATAATAAAAACACATATAAATTTTTTAAGACTAGGTTATACGCTGCCTGGTAGTGGTGCAATTTAAAAGGACCAATAAAAATTAGACTTCAAATACTCAAAAATTCAAAAATTCGTTTAGGAATTCCTTCCTCTAGAGCAAAACCTGGGTGAAGAATCAGTTCATACTTACAATCAAAATGCATTGTCATCGGATCGTAATCAACGTATTAAATATTAACTGCGTTGGATTAAAGGAAGTTGTTCAGATTCAGTTTGAAAGATTTGACCTAAATATCAAACACTGCCAGTTAAATAAAATCTGGTAAAAAAACACTGTCAAGCTAATATTCCTCAAGCGATGGTGGCAAAAGTGTACTGTGTAAAACACATTGCCTACGATCTTGGGGGCCATTATAAAAAGGGGTGAGCTAATTGCCATACACCTGGTGCAATGCAAATTTTGCGGTCTGCGACTGAGATTTTTTTTTAAAAATGACTGCTTTTACGGCCTATGATTCATTCCAGGACCTCGTGAACACTATTAGCACCATGGTAAATATAATATACCAGACCCACTCTCGAATCACTCCATCCATTGGTAAACAACCGTACGAAACTCCGTTCGGCAGTTATTGAAATACAGACAGACAGACGCAGCGGGGGGGACTTAGTTTTATAATATGTAGTGATTATATTTATATATAATAGATAGATAGAGTACTCTTGATTGTACTCCAGCGAAAATACAATGTGATATTATATTGTGCTAAGAAAATAAAACAATATTTTATATAATTCATATAAATGATTAAAAAGCATATTGGCACGAACGAAGAACAAACCCTCTCTAGCTTTCTCCACTCTCATAGCTCGTTTCGTACACACTCACCGGTTCCGAAGACTCGTGACTTACCCTTTAGAATGAAACACTATCTATGTAGTATATGAATATCACACAGTATAGCTACCACGGAGAACGGAGTGATAGCTACTGGCTTATTTCTAACTTTGGCAATAGGGTAGAAAATAATCGTGAACAATCAAACTTGTCAGAAAAAATCGATATATATATAATGTCAGCCGATTAGTTTAGTACAATACATCTAGATTATTCTGGGTAGATTGTGAACTAACGACAATAAAGGGGTTTTTGTCACATTGGGATATAAGAATATAGCTGAACTCTATATTCTAAGATTAGGAACAAAATTTCGATGTAACTTAGGCACATTATTTATAGTGGTAATAAACGTACTTACCTTACTTCGTAGGGGACAATCACATAAATGGTTTTTGCGCTGAAGATACCTCTCCCTTTTTTAAAATTAAAAGACAATTACCAAGTTATGACGACGTGAATAGAGCAATTTCCAGAGTTGTTAGTTTAAAATAAATAACCTCCTACTCAATGCGAAGAAAACAAAGTGCATCAAGTCGAGTTGGCTTATACAAAATAAATTATTTGAGTTTGAGCTTGAACATAGGTAACTTAAAGTTATTTAAGTTAGAGAAAACATTTCAAAAATGAACAAAGTATATCGTTTTTACTGCCATGAAATTAGGTACAAGAATATAATATAATTTAGTCCTTTAACTCTATTCTATCAATATTTGATAGTGACTTTGCTTTGCAATAATCATCGTTGTTGTTAAAAATAAGTCTACATTTAACGCCCGGTAAAGTGAGAGGAAAAAGATTAAGGGTGATTTATGATGCAAAAAGAAGGTTAATAGGCTATTAATGTGAGTGATAGTGCAGTAGATCGAATTCACTTCACACCCCAAAGGAAACTTATCTATAATTAACGTTGTAGATTGGAAGTATCTACTATAAATGGATTGAAATCTTTTTGTCCTTGAAGTTGTTTTAGCAACTGATACATCAGCGAAGTATCATATCCGCTCCTTTTTTATTGAACGATAATGTAAACATTTTAAAGTAATTGTACGAAACTAAAAACAACTAATTTAACTTTATTTCAAGTTTACAAAACATCTAAAAAGGTTTGGTTTGCCTGTTGGTATTTTTCAGACAAAATCTTTGTTTCCAACGAAGTTTCTCTTGTAAGTTATAAAACAAAGAAAATTAAATATTACTGCGGTCACAGGCACCAGCCGGGCATTTCCAGAAAATAAAACTTTATTCGTCGAGGTCGTAATGCCAATAAAGCGTAACATCATTCGTTTTGTTTTAAAAAGAGAGAAAGTTTTCCAGTAGGCTCGTAAATTAGCGATTGATTTTTTTAGAAAGACAACTGAGTTAAAGTCACGGCAGGGCTATCTTTTATCTTGGTCTTAATACACAGTCGCTTGCTCTAAGAGTGCACGAATAGCTTTAAAATGTAACTATGTAACTATCGACGTGTGCCATGAGGTGTGCCATAATCGCAAATAACGTATAAATGGTGAATATATATAAAGAATGGCAAAATAGATATACAATGCGAAAGTGGAAGGATGCAGGTACCGGGGAAGACCTAGACTATCTTACCATGACCAAACAGACCGAGTCTTATTTGAAGGACAAGTCAAGAGTCTCCGTAACCGGCAAGCGTGTATGAGACGAACTATGAGAGTGAAGGAAGCCAGAGAGGTATGTAAGGAAAGAACCTGTTGGAACTCTATACTCTCTGCCTACCCCGCAAAGGATCTGGCTTGATGATATTAATTTATAAATGATTATAATAGTAGTTAATGATTACATAATTTTTAAGTCATGGTACGTAATATGTCTTAGTATATCTTAATGCAGGCGCTACTAGGTAACTCTGCGTTTTTTTAAAATCTTTATGCGGATTATTTATTCTTTACGTAACTACTATTGTGTCACTTGCTAACAATAAAGGGAAACTGTAAAAGAACCTCCATGTCTCATCATCATCAACATCTCAGCCTATACTTGTCCACTGCTGAACATAGTTCTCCCCAATCGCTTTTCAGCGTAACCGGTCCGACGCCACCTGCATCCAACGACCTCCTGCAATTTTCACAAAATCAGTCCATCTGGCAGGCGGTCGTTCTACGCTGCGCTTTCCAATACGTGGTCTCCACTCTAGAATCTTTCTGCCCCAACGCCCGTCCGATCTTCGTGCTATGTGGGCCGCCCATTGCCACTTCAGCTTGCCAATTCTGAGGGCTATGGCGGAGACCTTGGTTCTCCTACGAATCTCCTCGTTTCTGATTCGATCACGTAGAGAAGCGCCGAACATAGATCTTTCCATAGCTCGGTGAGCAAATCTGAGCTTTTTTATGAGACCTATTGTAAGTGTCTACGTCTCTAATCCGTATGTCATCACTGGCAACATACATTGACTTTAGTCTTGAAGCACTGAGGTATTTTGGATGAGATGATGTTGCGCAGTTTCCCGAACGCTGTCCAGCCGAGTTGGGTTCGTCGATTGACCTCTCTCTCAAAGTTGGACCTACCTAACCGGACTGCCCGTCCCAGGTAAATGTTCTTCAAGAGTAAAGTTCCCAACGGTGAGTGCGGTGAGTACGACATAGACATTAAACATTATTTTCGTTTTGTCTATGTTCATTTTAAGACCCACTTGTTGGGATAGTCTGTTGAAGTCACCGAGCATTCGTCCTAGATCTTGCAGCGATTCCGCCATGACTACAATGTCGTCGGCAAATCGAAGGTGAGTGATGTATTCGCCACTGATGTTGATGCCAAGTCCTCGCTATTCCAAGAGCTTGAAGGCGTCCTCTAAGGTGGGCGTAAAAAGTTTCGGAGAAATGATATCTCCCTGTCTTTCTCCTCTTTTTATGGGGATCGCCTTCGTGGACTGCTTCTGTACTCGGACTGACAGTGTGGCGTTATTATACAAGTACTTCAACACTTCGATGTACCGATAGTCAATGCGGCATCTCTGGAGAGATCTAAGAACCGCCCAAGTCTCGATCGACAAACGCCAAATATAGTGACCGATTATACTCCTCAGTCATCTGTATAATCTGCCGCAGCGTATGTATGTGGTCTATGGTGCTAAAGCCTTTCCGGAAACCGGCTTGTTCGGGAGGCTGGGAGTCTTCAAGCCTGCGTTCGAGACGATTTGTGATGACTCTCGAAAACAACTTATAAACATGGCTCAGCAGTATGATGGGTCTATAGTTCTTCCATAAGGTGTTATCACCTTTCCTGAAAAACAGCACCACCACACCCCTGTTCCATGCTTTTGGCGTTTTCCCTTCCAACAAGACGGAGTTTAACAGCCTCTGAAGGAATTTAAGTACCGGCGTTCCGCCCGCTTTCAGAAGCTCTGCGGCAATTCCGTCTTCGCCCGGTGCCTTGTTGTTTTGAGTTGTTTTAGAGCCATTCTAATATCGTACAGGCTGATATCCGGGATATCTTTAGTGTAGTAGTGTCGGGTTAGCTTGGCTCTTGGGTCTTTTACCAAGTCAACAACAGGTTCAGCTACTGAGGTATACAACTGCCCATAGAACCTCTCTATCTCCCTGAGCACCTCTGACCTATTCGATGTTACGTTTACGTTCTCCGTCTTCAGTTTCGTCAACGGGCTTTGCCCAATAGACGCGTCTCTTGGGAACACTTTGGAGCCCTTGTTCTAGTCTCCTCAATACGCTTTGTATTGAAGGACCGTAAATCGTGTCGCAAGGACTTCAATTTGTGTCCATTGAGCTGCCTATAGGACTTAGCATCACCAGAGATTTGGAGCGTCATGGAACGACGCTCAGCCTTGAGATTCCGGATGTAGTCAGATAGTTTTTGAGGCCTATTTTTACAGTGGAGCTTAAAATACTTGGACCCGACCGTATGGACAGTCTCTACCAGCCTGTTTTTGATTTCGTCCACTGATGCGCTGCTGTCTAGTAATTCGAAGCGGTTTGACAATTCGAGTTGAAAGTTGTCGAGGTATGTGCATAAGAAGGTCGAAGCGTAGACTTCATCAGACGCAATCTTCCCATTTTGACATTAATATTTAATGTGCCTCTGACCATTCAGTGACTCACTGCCGGTTTTTACCCAGCGAATCACGGAGACATCATTAAATATTTGTCGCTTGGTGCTCATGATGTCTATCTTATTAGTCTATCTTATTTTTAGTGGAATCCTCCATATATAAGATAAGTTAATAATTTATTATTTATTCTATATGTCATTTATAGATTCGCTTGCTGGTATAACATGGCTAATTAATGAAGGTGGAATAGTTTATGTTAAAAAAGTCATGGAATGGTCGATAAATCACAACGATTCACACTTTCATTTACGAAGTAAGTAGATAAATACACTAACTCCCATGGATACATTACAATGGATTGAGCACTCTGCAAAAAAACGTGATGACAAGGAGCCCTACGACACTTAGAGCACTTAGAGCCCTACGTCCCTTTCCAAGTAGGGTGACTAAACATTGGTACAATTATGGACTTGTTGATACATAACTAACGTATAATTTTCAGGCACTGTTTATTGCCGTAATTCTTTCTTTATACGCATATGTCACATCTTAAACGAGTTATAGTGAAAGTTTTTGATTAAATTGCCCATTTTCTTGTACTGTAATTTTTTTTCAGAATCTCTTAATTTATCTCCAAATATCGCAAAAATTAAGGATAGTCTCCTAGGGCCGTTTTTATGTATCTACAACGGTGGAGTTAGCTACCTTTACTGTCACGAATTGAGAACCTTGTTCGTTTTGAACTCGGTAATAAATGGTTTACAGCGTATTTAACCCATATCATAAATCGGTATAGTCCGTATTAGTTCTACCTTATGGTCACCGTACTGCATCGTAATGGGTACGATCGTGACACCGGGCTCCAGATTATTGCTCTCACTCATCATGGTTTCTCGAGTTGTTTAAATCATAGAAAATTCAATGTTGTGTCTGTAAGAGTTTAATTTTCTCTAGCAATATTTTGACATTACTCAATCCGTTTAGAGTTATAAATTCATTCTAACTCCTATCTAAGAAATTTTACTGTTCAGATACGCGAAAACTTTGTCGTTAGCGTGACGCTAGCGAGTAATAGTGTTCTCACGTTAACATTTAATAAATGTTGCTGTGACAAGGATTGCATATCAACTCGTCATCGTATCCATCCCATCTTTCCGTGTCAAGCTCTCAGTAGGTACAATCACAGTTAAAAAGAATACGTAGCCCCATACTATGAATTATTCATGTAACGTGGATACATTTACAAACATGAAATTCATATGCACAAATACCTAGACCGAAACAAATATTTGTGGGTCACACAAATATTTGTTCCATGTGGGAATGGAACCGCGACTACTCAATCTAGTGGGCGGAGCGACCAAGCTCTTTACCATAGGATCAAGCTGGACGGCTTGCATTCCATGCATGCTTGTGGTTATTTCTTTTACCTGGAGACATATAAATTCAAGTAAAGATCTTTGACCAACTTTAAGACCGAGGACCACAAAGTAGTACGCTCAATATGAGAGATTAAAAAAATAAACACCGTCACACTTGTATTCCCGAAGCGGTACTGTATACTCTTACCGTCGATATTACGTCCTTTTGTAATAAAGGTCCAGCTTACTGCCATTATACTGGGTACAATCCAGATTTCCGATTGCTGAGGATTATTTGGTATAAAAGCCTAACAATGTCCGACAGGAAACATTATCAACATTATTATTTTTCTTTTTTCTCACAGAGTAAATACCTTAAATAGATTCTGTAATTCGTGGAAGAGACTGAGGTAAGCAGGACTTTACCTCTAAAGACGATTTGGTCCAGTAGTTAAGAGTTTGAGTCGCTCCGATCACTAGATTAAGTAGTCGCGGGTTCGATTCTCGCACGGGACAAATCTTTGTGTGACCCACAAATATTTGTTTCGGTCTGGGTGTTTGTGCACGTAAACACCCACGACACAGGAATAATTCCTTATTTAGGCTCTAAGTTTTTTAAAACAAAAAAAAAGACAAATCGTGACTCTGCGTAACCGGCGAGCGTGTATGAGACGAACTACGAGAGTGGAGGAAGCCAGAGAGGTATGTAAGAAAAGAACCTGTTGGAACTCTGTATTCTCTGCCTACCCCGCAAGGGATCTGGCGTGAGTTTATAGATAGATAGATAGAAAATAGACCCGACGATGGTGTCCTTCAATACGGTAAGAGCCTCCGAGCACTTCTAGCGCAGCGGTGCCCCATTCTTGGGCCTCGCTTTATTAAGTACTGTTGTGTTGTAAACAGAGGTCACAAATGAAAATATTTTTATTTATTTGAAGAAAAACCTACAGCGAATGCGTACTAATATAGAAACTAGAAATAATATAATATAATAATAATATCAGCCTATACTTCCCACTGCTGGGCAAAAGGCCTTCTCTCACAAATCGAGGTAAGAGAGATTAGGTCATACTCCACCACGCGGACCCAGTGCGGATTGGTGGAGGCAGGTTTGTGGCCACCTGCTGTTGGAACTTATCAAGCCGCCTTTAAGGCTTCCAACTCGGCTTAACGACTACCACATTAAGTGGTAACCGGGACCAACGGCTTAGCGTGCCTTCCGAAGCACGGAGACGCTCGAATATGAAAATGCCACAAACGGTCACCCATCTCAGGAAGGCCTAGTCGAACGCTGCTTAACCTTGGTGATCTTGTCAGATAGTCGAGGAATATGAAACTGATATTGCGTAAGCTATAAGAGTAAGAAATTATACAAAAATCTTAATGTGAAAAAAAATTGTAAGGGCAGTTGGTAGGTATCTAGGTGCAATAATCACTTAAACGATATACTACCTATATAGTATCTAATGGCTTAATTTCTGGGAACTGACATAATATGATTGGTGGGTTATGTTATCGACAGCACACTTTAGAGAATAATCCCTTATTCCAACGGGCTCTTTTTCAACGCGTATTAATAAAGTGCTAGAATGAAACAACTTCTTCCTTACTGGGCTGGAAGCGAAAGAAAAACTTAGAATGCCCCAGTAGCCTTACTTTTGCTAGGCTGGTGATAAGAATCCACCAAAGGCAGTAACGTCGTCCGATCAAGGACCAGAAAAGGAAAATTCGGAAAAAGCCCTATACCAACTCGTCTGGCCAGCGTGGTATAGTGGGCCAAAAACCTCCTAACATGATAAGGCACCTAAACCAAAGGCCCCCAGTTCCCAGTAGTCCCGCTGCCACGGTAGCGGTCGCGGTAACAGCGGGGCAGGGGGTGCGAAGAATCTCCAGGCTACGACACAAGGCTACCAAAAACACCTGACCCTGGCTACGTACAATGGACGCTCCCTACGGCTGGACCAACACCTCACTGAGCTCGAGGTAGAACTAGGTCGCATAAACTGGCACATATTGGGGTTTTCCGAAGTCCGAAGACAGGGCGAGGACACGATAACCCTTGAGTCAGACCACCTGTTCTACTTTCGGGAAGGTGATCGGCCCTCTCAGGGCGGTATCGGTTTCCTGGTCAACAAAGCTCTCACTAACAACGTTGTGGAAGTCAGCAGTGTGTCGACACGGGTAGCGTACCTCATAATTAAAATCACCGACAGATACATCCTGAAGGTGGTACAGGTATATGCGCCGACTTCGACATACTGCGACGACATAGCCGAAGCCATGTATGAAGACATAGCCAAGGCATTACATGGCACCACCAAGGCTCACTACAACGTTGTTATGGGGGACTTCAATGCCAAAGTGGGAGTACGAGAACGCGGCGAAACGATAATCGGACCCCACGGCGTGGGGCGCCGAAACCACAGGGGGCAGATGCTGGTCAACTTTCTGGAGTCGCAGGGGCTCTTCTTGATGAATTCGTTCTTTAAGAAGAAGCCTCATAGAAAATGGACATGGCGAAGCCCCGACACTGTGACGAGGAACGAGGAGTGAGGAGGATAGACTTCATCATGACTGACAGGAAGTCTATGTTTGGAGACGTCTCCGTGATCACAGGTGTAATACCGGCAGCGATCACCGACTTGTCCGAGGCGCTCTAAATATAAACTTCAGGGCCGAAAGGCGTCGCATGATGAGGTTTACTCTCAGACCTACTGCGCCTCAAATAGCTTTAGGGTCCGAAAAGTTCCAACTGGAGCTTCAAAATCGTTTCGACCTGCTGGAAACCGAAGGCAATGTTGACGAGAAAACCGACACAGTGGTCAACACGCTACAGGATGTGTCTCGAAGGGTGTTTCCCGGCAAAAGCGGTAACAGAGAGTCTAAACTCTCGCTCGAGACTCTTGAACTTATGAGGCAGAGACGGGAAATGTCATCCACGCAGGCGTCTTCACCGGATGGGAGGAACCTCAACCGGAAGATCCGGAAGCGGGTGCGACGTGACCTCCGATGTTCCAACACCCGCGCCATCGCAGCTGCGATTGAACAGAACAGAGGCACCAAAATCTTCGCTCGCCAGCTAGGTAGATCCCATCTGACGAAACTTAAAACTGGGGATGGCAAGCCCGTAACCTCAAAGTTCGAGATACTCGAGGAAATTGAGAGTTTCTACAAAGATCTGTACGCATCACGGATGAATTAACCCACGAGACCCAGCGCTTACAACCACAGAGCCCCACTCACACGCCACCACACGGAAGACATCCCTGATGTCAACCAGGACGAGGTCAGAGTGGCTCTCGAGCAGCTCAAAAACAACAAGTCGCCAGGCGATGACGGAATCACCACTGAGCTCCTAAAAGCAGGCGGGACTCCAATCCTGAAAAAGCTAGCGAGCCTCTTTAACTCCGTCATCCACCAGGGCTTAACACCTCAAGCGTGGAGTGGGAGTCCAGTGGTTCTGTTCTTAAAAAAAGGTGACAAAACGTTGCTTAAGAAGTATAGACCCATCTCACTCCTGAGCCACGTCTACAAGTTGTTCTCGAGAGTACTTACAAACCGCGTCGCCAGAAGACTCGACGAGTTCCAGCCACCGGAACAAGCCGGGTTCCGAAAAGGCTACAGCACCGTAGACCACATCCATACTGTTCGGCAGATTGTACAGAAGACCGAATAGTACAATCAGCCGCTGTGTATGGCTTTCGTGGACTACGAGAAAGCCTTCGACTCCATCGAAACCTGGGCGGTTTTGGATGCTCTGCAGCGATGTCGCATCGATTGAGGCTATATCGAGGTGTTGAGATGTCTGTATGATACCGCCACAATGACCGTCCAGCTCCAGGAACAAAAGACCAACCTGATCGAGCTGCGTCGAGGGGTAAGACAGGGGGATGTAATATCCCCCCAAGCTCTTCACCAATGCACTCGAAGACGTCTTCAAGACGCTGGACTGGACTGGGTGGGGCATTAACATCAACGGCGAATACATCACACACCTTCGGTTGCCGATGATATCGTCATCGTGGCAGAGTCACTGGAACAGTTAAGCGAAATGCTGCATAGCCTAAATGAAGCCTCTCGAGGTGTCGGTCTCGGCATGAACTTGGATAAAACCAAGATCATGTTTAATGAACATGTCACGCCGGGACCGATCTACGTCGATGGTTCGATGCTCGAAGTTGTTCGGGAATATGTCTACCTTGGACAAGTTGTCCAATTTGGTAGAAACAACTTCGAGAAAGAAATCAACCGCAGGATCCAATTAGGTTGGGCAGCATTTGGCAAACTACGTCACGTTTTCGCTTCGCCTATACCGCAATGCCTGAAGACTAAAGTCTATAACCAATGCGTCCTAACTGTTATAACTTACGGGGCTGAGACGTGGCGACTCACAGTGGGACTAGTCCACAAATTCAAAGTTCAACAGCGGGCTATGGAGCGAGCTATGCTCGGCGTCTCTTTGAAGGATAAAATTCGTAACGAGGTAATCCGACAAAGAACCAAAGTTACCGACATAGCTCGCAGACTCAGTAAGCTAAAGTGGCAATGGGATGGTCACATCTGCAGAAGGACCGACGGCCGATGGAGCAAGCGTGTCCTAGAGTGGAGACCGCGACTTGGTAAGCGTAAGGTAGGACGGCCCCCAGCTAGATGGACTGACGACCTCAAAAAGGTCGCTGGGACAGACTGGATGCGAAAGGCGGAGGACCGTGTGCAATGGCGCGTGTTAGGAGGGGCCTATGTCCAGCAGTGGACTGCGATAGGCTGATTGATTGATTGAGAATGAAACAAAGGGCTAACAATGTTTATTTAAAAAAAACGCTTACAGGGCTTTATTAGCACTGAACAATTTGTAAAAATCGCATACTGTCACAGTGCTTGCGGGATGGCGTGGATTGAATCACATCATCGAGCCCTTTAGGATCGCTTCATAATTAAGATGATTCTGTCGGACCTACGATCCAAAACCAGAGGGATACAATGACCAACAAGACTACCTACATCATGAAATATATCCTATTAATATCATAAACGCGAAAGTTTATGAGGATTGAGGATGGATTTTGTACTTTTTCACGCATAACGATTTTCATGAAATTTACAGTAACGTAGCTTATACATCAGAAAAACATATAGGCTATAATTTATTAATATACCTATTATAAAAAGAGTGCGCAGCCGCTGGTAACAGCTAAAAAAGCATAAAATACAAAAAAAAAATCGATTGACCTCTCGGATCGGGGCCCCTTGCACATTAGTAGTCCTGGCACCCTATTCTTAATTTGCCTTTTCCGTAGCCTATTACATATGACTTTAAGTATAAACTCACTAGCTTATACTATGTATCACTATACACCTGAGCCGTTACGGTAGATGGACCTACTAAAGCGAGGCGCACGTTTTGTGGTTACGTTTGAAACGTGAGTTCTTATCATTATAAAATAATAAGAATGAAGGAAACCAAAAGAGTTTCTAAAGAACCTCTTCATACAATTATATTATATCAATAGCCGAAATAATTATAGCCACAATTAATATAAGCGATACGTATTGTTACCTAACAACAACATTCATTGGAATAACGTTATATTTTCCAAGTAATAAGCTTCTTTGGAAGTATTATATCTAAGCCGATATTAATTGATTATGGATCTTTTCTGCAAACGTTTCTATATAGCCAGAGTTTGTCTAATGAAAGCTGAGGGTGGAAAATAGCGGCAAATTTGTCGTGCAACCCCGCATTAACTGAGAATAAATGGATTTGATACTTGAATACTTTGATAACTAAAACTAAAATAGTAGAGCCTAAGAAAAAAATCGTGTAAATAAGTTTATGATTTTACCTTACGCATTTATACATCATCAGAGTGGATAAACGAGAGAGAAGAATGAATGGGATGGAAGTTACACAGAAATTGTAGCATTCTAACATATTACATTATTTCGTGTCACTGGTTTGTAAATCCTTGGTTCTCTGCTATGTGAACCTGATACTTATCTGCTTTCAGATATTAAATCGCTTTCTTGTAATTCTTTAATTATTTTTAAATTAAAATACGGACTATCTCAAGATTCAATCAAAAGTATCATCTATGCAATCCGTCAACGCAATGCCACGGAATTATTTAAATCATGTAGAATTTTCTGGAATGATAACGTAACATTAAATAAATCTTGCGTGTATCAAAACCAGTTCGTCTACGGTTCACTAGAACATATGACATTAGTAGTAGTATTGCCAGCTTGTGCAAACGTAAAAAAATCATTCTCAGCTTTCATAAGATAGACTCTATATAAATAACGAAAACAGTATTTATATTTATTGTCCAATTTGAGGGAATATATCGCCCATCCCCCAATTTTTATTATAATGTGGTGTACTACGATGGTTTTCGTTTTATTGTATATTCGGTGTTTATGGCCTTAATTACACCTAGTATTTTTTTAGAATTTTCTATATCTCTGTCTTTATCATCACGCCAGTTCCCTTGCGGGGTAGGCAGAGAGTTTTAGAATTTTCCTATGGATAATGATTTCACTGGTATCATAGAGTATATTACAACATTATTCCTCTAAATTCTAAACATACTGTTCACTCGAATAATACTATAATAAGTTAATACGGATTAGCAGGATATATAGCAGTGATAGCCTAGTGGTTAGACCGTTGGACTGCAAAGTCAGAGGTCTCGGGTTCAAACCCAGGCAAGCACCTCTCTTTTCGAAAGCATGTGCGTATTTAAAATTAATTATCACTTGCTTTAACGGTGAAGGAAAACATCGTGAGGAAACCTGCATGCCTAAGAGTTTGTCGAAGGTGTGTGAAGTTCGCCAACCCGCACTGAGCCAACGTGGTGGACTATGGCCTAAACCCTCTCAGTATGACAGGAGGCCCATGCCCAACAGTGGGACAGTTTCTTAACAGGGCTAATATTATTTATATTATGCAATCTTAAGCGTTTTCGGTAAATGACGATTACCACTTTATTCGCGTACAAAATCCATATATTATTTCCTGTAAAGTATAATACCAGGTTATTTGGTAATGGTATTTTACAATACATTATGGATATTTATGCAATATTACCATGTAGGTAGTTTATTGTGTCATATAGATGAACTTTTTTAAAGCGAGCGGTTTCACAATATGTTATTACGATAAATACAATATTATTTTCCTTGGTGATAATCTTTACAAAAAAAGAGAAAAGAAACTGACCGACGATTTAGCGCAGTGTTAAAGAGCTTAACCCGCTCCGCCCACTGTGTCTAATAGTCGCGAGTTCGATTCCCGCACTGGACAAATCTTTGTGTGATCCACAATTATTTGTTCCGGTCTGGGTATTTGTATATGTGACTTTTCATGTTTGTAAACGCACCCACGACACAGGAATTAATCCTAGTGTATGGCTACATATAAAAAAAAACTGTTTATTTGATCTGAAACATGACTGAAACCGTGGCTATGCTCAGTCAACAGTGTAAATAAACCTATGTATCTTTGTTATTATTTTTTAATAGTGAACGATTACAACAACAGGTTCGTGGAAACTATCCATATGGTCAGACTGAAACTGTTTAACCCTACAAGAAGAAAAAAGTTATCAAATCCCACCCTCAAATTGATCATAATGATCCTGCAGGCTCTGGACGATAGTTCTGAATGCAGGCGGCTCAATAGATAGATCTTTCGTGTAATATACATGAGTTTTAACATCGAAACCTTATGTTTCTGGGAGTGTTATGTTGAAAGAGGTCATTCAACAGAGCCATTTGACTAGGCCTAATACCGGAGACGGCAGAATTGTATCTTCCAAACTTGATCTCTTGAGGGAGTTCAACAGAGAGTTATACCTATCAATATGACCATGAGATTGACTTAACACTATACCGAATGTATCCCGGACGTCAGGCTGTACGAGATTAATAAGGCTCTCAATCAGATTAAGCACAACAAGGCAACTACGGAATGTTGGAATCACGGCTGAGCTTCTGAGGCTCAGGCTCCTTAGATGCTCTTTATGATACCTTAGATATCTTTGAGAGCAAAACGCTACAGTACACTGCGGAAGTGTGGTGATTCTTGTCTTCAAATAGACTAACAAAACCTTATTAAAAATTACAGACCCATTTCACTTCCGGGCTATGTCTATAATCTGTTTCCATGAGTCATTACAAATTATCTCGTGTGGAGATTCGATGACGTCCAGACTCTATTTTAATTTATTTTATTTAATCCTTTATTGTATACAGTACATTTACAGTTTTAGTTTTACAGGTTATATACAAAGGCGAGCTTAACTCAAAATATGAGTTCTCTTCCAGCGAACCTTTAAGTGTTGAGAATTGAGAATGTCAATAAGAGGGAAGTTATACAATCACACATTCAACATACAATAAAATAAATATAAATAAAATACATACTACACAAAAACTAAATACATATAATTTATAAAATAAACATGCATAAAAATACACATAGTATATTATATTATAAATATATATCAACAATCAGATAGGAAACGTTCTCTGATTCTTCTCCTGAAAATGTCCAGAGAAGAGCTTGCGCGTATAGCGTGTGGGAGTGAGTTCCAAAGATGCACTCCACGAACACTAAAAGACCTATCATAGCAACTGGAAGAATGAAGAGGAGCACGAAGAAGGAGAGAAGTAGCATTACGACAGACCCTTTCCTTGGGGACAAGAAAGTCAAAACGCTCACGCAGTTAAATAGGAGCTTTGTAGTTATAAAAGACGGAAAAGAGAAGAGAGAGGATATGTTAGTCCCGGCGTTGCCGAATCGGCAGCCACTTCAATTTTCTTCGGAACTCTAATACATGATCATATTTACGGAGACCGAAAATGAAGCGGATACACAGATTCTGCAAACGTTCCAGCTTATTAACTAGCTCTTCAGTGGCATCAAGAAAACAGACATCACCATAGTTCGGAAGTGGTAGGAGAAGAGACTGAGCAAAGCTTATTTTAGTTTGCAAGGGCAAAACTCTCAGGTTGGATTCGAAAAGTCTTTAGTACTATAGCCTACATATAGACATTGCGGCGCTTAATGCATATGGACGATGAAAAAGTATTAGATCCGATCAGGATCTGAACTGTGGTAATTTCTTCAGCAGTAAACGCAAATGTTGAAAAGTTTATATGAAGAAGTAAGGCTTGAAACAGGGCGATATTATATATCCGAAACTGTTATCCTCTACGCTGAAAGACGTTTCTAAGCTTTTGGACTGGAGAGGAAAAGTCATTAAATAGATCCTGGAAGACCTCGGCACTATACTCGATGACCTTAGTAGGGTCTCTCAACAAGTAGCTCTCAAAAGAAATAAACTCTCACTCACTCGCACCTGAGGTTGTAAGCGATTATAATATATACAAACAAGCTAATAAGTTATTTCTGATTTCTAGAAAAAGGGTCATTGTCAAATCCAATTAGGCTGTGTAACGTTTGTGAAGCTACACAATATATTTTCATACCAGATACCGTCGTGTCTAAAGATCTGAAATCTACATGCATGCACGTTTGCTTACGATAGAGCTCATAAGATGGCTCAAATCACCCAAGTTACAGAGAGAGAGAGAGAGAGAAAGAAGCGCGTATCCCTGAAAGATCAAATCAAAAAATTGAAGAAGTGAGAGAAGAAAGTGAACCACAGTCTCCTGACATAGGGTCAGAATTGAGAGTGGTAGTGGGTGGGGCACATTTCTCATATAACTTGTGGCAATTTAGACAAAAAGGTTCTTGAGCGACAATAACGTATCGGAAGATAGTGAACTGGTCTTCCACAAAATGTACTGATGACCTGGTTAAAGCCGGGGGCAAAATCTAGATACTTATAGCGAAAAGACGACGTCGTGGCGATCTTTGAGGAAGGCCTATGTCTTGCAGTGGACGTCTTTCGGCTTATTATAAAAACCAACAGCTACAATTTATTAAAGCACTCTAAAAACGTAATAACATAATACAAGTCACTGGTTTTTTACAAATAAAACCAACATTAAAATTTTTATCTCAGTTCCCCTATTGAAGTAAAAGAAAAAAAAACTTTTAAAATAACATTCAATTTCTCAATAAAGAACTAGCGCCTCTCATTAATAGGCCTAGTAATATAATTGAAAAAGTATTGATTTTCTCTATTATATACTTTTCTACCATTTCAAAAAATGCACTGCTTTATCTATAAATAATATATTTGCAACATTATATTACTCTAATTTTATGATACAAAATATTACAGTAATGCGTTATAACCGTAAACACCTCGTTTAGATTTAAACCGAATAAAGGCGCTATGACATATTGCTGTTTAGTTTTTTGGCTGACTGACGGAACGGAATACTGTCTACGTTTAGACGCGAATAGTATGGCAATGATGCATTGCATACTATACTTTGATTTGTATTTACAGTAAAATTATTTTCGTCATTAACTTCATTTCGTAAAACCATTCCAAAAAAATCATGACAGCAAACAGACGGAGGCAAAATTAAGTTTCTTTTGACACATAAATGGCTAAGTTACAATTCACCTGTGCTGAGATATACGCAAAAAACAGTTTTATTTTACTGTAAAATTTGAAATTTACGATTCCTATTTTATACAGTGGGGAGGGCGATATAATAAAAATTATGGACATTAACACTCCACGAAAGGTTTCTGGTACTCGTTGTCTGTGCTCTTTATACAAAAGCGTAACTTAGTTATATTATTAACACACAAGTTTTGTTATTATACGCGGACTGGCGGTTTACCTGATCGTTAGTTGTAATCGCCGCCCAGGCATTAACATTGCTACCCACACAGTGTACATCCGTGTGGGCGTATATGCCGTAATACGAGTATGTATGAGCTTAACTTAAGCTGCCAAAAGCTCGTCCCGGACTCTGACTTCATACATTCTTCTCACGCTCTCATCTTGCAACTTTTCAACCTTTATTCTTTCAAGGTCTCCGAAGGGGATACGCTCTCGCCAGTGCCTCCACTTCCTGAACAGACCACTAAACCGCGCAACTACGAGATAGTGGTCTGATTCCAGAGTGGGGCCTCTATACGCACGTGTATCTTGGAGTTTGCTTCGGAGACGGTTATCTACCAGGATCAAATCTATCATGCTTTTTTGTTCATTCCTTCTCTACGTGTACATATGTATATCCTTATGTTGGAATATCGTATTAGACACAAGGAGGCCCCTTTCCAATCGTACATCCACAATGAGCTTACCTGCATCATTCACTCTCTTATCACCATAAGGACCCAGAGCAGCGTCGCAAATTTGCCGCCTGGTTCCCACCCATCCGTTCAGATCGCCACACAAAATCACCTTTTCATTAGCCTCAGCCAGATCCAGAACTTCTCTGAAATTATCCCAAAACTTCTCAAGGTCCTGGGGTGTCGACGAGCTTACGGGAGCATATGCTGCCACCAAAAATACTTTAGTAACACCCAGTTTTAAACGGACCCAGAGAAGTCTTGTATCGTACAGGCCATAATCTCGCACTCCAGAGGCCAGGCGATGAGACAGCAAGATACCCACTCCCATGCTGGCATGACTGCCCTGTGGTACCCCGGACCACAGAGCCATCATGCCATCAGGAAGATCACAAGTTTCACTGCCCCTTCGCTTAGTCTCTGTTACACACAGAGCATCCAGGCGTCTCTCTTTCATTACATCAATCACCTCATGCATCTTATCTTCCATACCACCCCTTACATTCCAAGTGCCTATTCGGCACTCTGCACCCCACGACTCGCCAGTTCGGGCCCGGCGTGATGGGTGGCGGCCCCCATCGCCGCTTCCGTATTCGTACCGACGGGGGCGGGCCGGTACGCGTCGCCTCAGGAGGACGCCCTAGCCCGCACTGCGGTACGTCTTCGGTCCAAGATTGCAGCCATAATGACTGGCAGGGGTCGCGACGAGCACGCTCTTGGACAGGCCCTATATATATATACCCTAGATATATTGGACATTTAAAGTCAAAGACAAGTCATCCATAAGGTTAATAACTTGGCCTAATGACTTCATCGTAAAGGGGCAGCCAGACAAGGTGGACAATGAAAATGTGCTGTGGCATTTTGTTAAACCAATGACTGACAGAACAGAATCCTACGTAATGGTGTGGGTCACTACACACGTATACACATACTACACATTTTAGGGTGTTTCTTGTTCTTTTTTGTACAAACATACTCTAATCTCACACACAAGAACACCACAAAAAGTACAAAAATCAACCTTGTACGAACACTGGTCCTATCTATATTCCTGTATGGTACAGAATCTTGGACTCTAAAAGCCGCAGATAGAAAAAGGTTAGACGCTTTTGAAATTTGGTGCTGGCGACGCATGCTGCGAATCCCAGGGAGAGCTTAGCCTAGAGCCAGTAATTAAAGAGCTAAAACTCGAACATTCCCAGAGACTTTCCACCATCTGCCTTCACCGAACCCTACAGTACTTTGGTTACATAGCTCGAAGAAATAGTAATAATATGGAGAGATTACTGGTGACAGGTCAAATTGAGAGGAAGAGACGGGACGCAGTCCTAAGAGATGGTTGGATCAGATATCGAAACAACTCGTGATGCCAGTCGGCGCGGCTCTCTACCTGGCAAGTGATCGCAACAGATAGAGAGAAATTATAAAAAGAGTCCAGCAACGGAGTCACGATCCTCAGTCCTGAGGGAACGATTGAAAAGAGAGAGACTCTAATCTCAATAATCATTCGCCAAAAATTTCATTCGTAAACATTCAGAAGAGATCGAATAAAATCAGCGCCTAGCTCTTGGCCAGACTCTTAGTATTTTTATTCAAATGTTTAAAAAAATTATCGCTTAGTTGCATGTGATATCAGCAAGGCAAGATTTAAGACTGTATTATAGAACGTAAATCAGTCATGAATCTAGTTTTAAAAGTAACGTTTTAGTACAAAAATCAGTTTTTGAAACTAAATTCACGACTGATTTACATTCTGTAATAGGGCCTTAAAACCGATTATTTTTAATTTTTAGACGATGTTGTAACAGTGGGTTGTTTAATACTCTCTTAATTTTCGTCATCCCATAGCGCAGCTGCATAAAAAATTTATTTTTGATATTAATATTATTCCTATAAAATAGGGTTCCCAAAGCTTTATGAAAGTTCGCCTCCTTCGGCAGGTAAATTTAAGTTTGTGAACGAAGTTTTAGCAAAAGATAGTACAACACCCATATATACTTTTCAATTAAATACTTAGCAAATTAATGGACAGGTTCAGGTAGCCCTGAAAGTAATTAGCGTGGTCTATTGAATTTCAGCGACGGCCGCAGCGTTGTGCGTCACTCAGTGTTTGTTTTTGCTTTTATTGTCTAGGTTTAATTGACTAAAAATCGACCTGATTTTTATCACTTACTAGGGCTCTGGGGTTCTGGTTTGGTCATGCTTACTATTATGTCTTTGCTTGCGGTGGCAAAGTCATACTCGTGAACGGCCTGAAATCCTTCAGACACTCTTTATAAAAGTACGCCATCACACTGGACCTAGATTGTAAGCTATTTAATTGTAAACTAAACATTGTATCCACACAATATGATAAAAAAAAAAATTAAAAGGAAAATGAGAAAGAGAATTAAATAAAAAAATACAAGCCGTTCCGTTCCGGTGGTAGATTTGTAGTTAGATTAGATTAAAAAAAAAAAAAGTTAATTAACTATTTGTAAGCGCCCCCGCAGGGCTTATATAAAATAAATTATTTGAGTTTGAGTTTGTCTAGCAAAACCCTCTTACAATGATGAAAGAGAATAGGTCATACTCCACCACGTGAACCTGATGGAGGCAGCAGGCCACCTGCTGTAAGAACTCATCAATCGCTTATAAGGCTACCAGATCGGCTTAACAACGAATACAGGAAGTGGTTAACCAGCTAACCCCCACCTTACTTTAAGCCTTGCTTTGTCCCATGTCAGGAGCAATGACCTCCTGGCATCGCCGACCATGACCAGTATGGAATTCATGGCAAATAGGTAAATGGAGGCAAAATTTGTGCACATGGGGGTTTAAAAATCTAAATTTAACAGCCTGCGATCGTGCCTTATGTCACACCACAGGTACCAGACAAGAACTGAGTGCGGCTACAAATGGCGCAATGATGCTAGCCACTCTCTCACTCTCAGTAGGGACAAATACGAACCATTAACAGGTATAGAGAAGACTGCTTAAAGGACAGGGCTCCGAAACAGGCAGGCGCAGGAAAAATCCCTCAAGCGATCACCCATCTCAAACTAAGTGACACGCTGTTCAACTTTAATAATGCCACAACATCCACGGTACAACAGCTCTGTGAGAGCCTCTTTGGGAGTTAGCCGATTGTAAAAAGTTCGTTGTTTTCGCCTTTTTATAGAACCTTAATCTATAATGCGGGCCTTGACAAGATTTATTAATTAAATTATCAAAGTAAAAAATGACCTTCTGTCAACTTATGATTTTGAGCAAAATTTTTTTGGTAAGTCAATTATGTTGCTATGTTTTATATTATTTCTTACCACTGTGCTTTTAATTCCATTGCGACTCTTTGGTGTTCTGTGAATTCGTTGGATATTAAAAGCGGGATGTTGTGGGTGTTCGCGATATGTCAAGTATTCTGTGTCACTGCTTTTAAGGTAAATTGTTATTTGTGTACTTTTATTTGGAATGGTAATTTTATCACAATAGAGTTTGGTTTATTTGTAATATGCACCCTTTTTTCGCCATTGGCAACACCGGGACTAAAATTTTATTGTTTAAATGTAAATTTATTGCCTAATTACCAATTTACTACCAATTTCAAGGGGTAAATTATTGTAATAAGTATCTCATTGTAAACAGCTTGTGCATTTTACGATATTTTGTGCAGCAACAATGCTGTATAATATAATTTTGAAAAAGATAAAAAAGGTTATCAAAACGGTACCAAATTAAGTTAAAAGACTAGCCCGCTGAGTTTCTTGCCGGATCTTCTCAATGGAGGCCGTATTCCGATCCAGTAGTAGATGTTAAAAATGTAATAATTTTGACATTTGTGAGCACTATCATTGTATTTAGATGTAGATTTTTGACTTTGACTTTGACATGGTTGCATCATTTTTTTATGATTTGGTACTGTTAAACTTGGTGATACAGGGGTCTGAAGTCCATTAAAACAAAAGTTTACAATTTAGTTTTCGAAGGTTCAGGTACAAAATGTTGGCAAGCTAGGTACCTAGCCTAGCCTTTGATGATATACGTTTTATATATTTTTGATGGCAATTATTTCCGTATAGAAACCTTCTGTCTCTGCAAATATTTCTCTCGTTCTGAGCCTTTCGCTTCACTTATGACTTGACCAAGTAACAAAATTGGTACAAAGCTCACCTTATCAGATGGTTCATGTATTGCAGGTTCAGCACTCTGAGTTCTTCAAAATCTATCATTTAGCTACCAGGGCTCTTATTCGTGACAACGCTATAAACAAACACAAAATTCGTATTTCATCACGGTTTAGTTTTGGTTTTTAAGTTTTCGACGCCGACGTTTTGAGGGCTCTATAGTCACGGGAGAGACTGAGACGTCCAAATGTCATTGTTATTTCAGGGCATTGATATACATAACACTAGATCAGCAGTAACGGCGTAAATGTATGTCGGCTAAGAATAAGCCCGCAGCCAAGTTTCAAGCTTCTGTCATTCATTGGCCTGCCTGACGTCTCTCGACTAACACGTATTAATAACAAATCACAAAATAGGTAAATGCTTGGTGTAAGAACGCGATTTGAGGTCACAAAATCACTATACCCCAAGTTTATTGTTTTTTCATATATTTACTAGTATCTATCTATCTATCTATCTATAACCTCACGCCAGATCCCTTGCGGGGTAGGCAGAGAGTACAGAGTTCCAACAGTAAATAAAATAAAAAACCGATTTCAAGTTACAAAAATAAATTTGAGATGCAGTGTTGCCAATTAAAACACCATTTTGTGTTTCCGTCTATATGGGAAATGTTGGATGATTGTGTCACCTATAATTATGTACTATACGAATACCTACTTTGTTATTTTTTTTGGATCCAAAGGTTGCAATTTGTATCACGCCAGATCCCTTGCGGGGTAGACAGAAAGTGCAAAGTTCCAAAATTTTCATTAGAATATTATGAAAATAAATAAGCTATTTGCTCAAAGCGAATATTGTACACAATTCTTTGTTACAAATTTGCCTAATGGATCCGGTAAATCCCATTTGTTCTCACGCATGTCGGAAAAAGGAATTGGAGAATTAACCAAGAGTTTTACTCTCCTTTTTTTAAAAAAAGCCCCACACTGGTAATTATTCAATGTCGTGGGTACGTTTACAAACATCAAAATCACACAAATAAATACCCAGACCTAAACAAAATGTGTGAGTCACACAAAAATTTGTACTATGTGGGAATCGAACCCGCAACTATTCAGTCTAGTAACCGGAGCGGCCTACCGCTCTTAACGTCTGGACAAAGAAGTCGTCAGTGGAAACAGGAAATAGGCAACAGCGTTTTAATGAGTTCGTTGATTAGATACGCATTTTGTAAATTTGTATTTATATTACCCGCTCTAAATAGACTGCAACCATCAACCTGAATATTTTGAAAATAATGCAATAGATAACATTAGGTGTGTTTTGTTTATTACTCATTCAATAATATTATCATATTTTGATCACATACCCTCATAGACACTATTAACTAATATCCAAATAATCTGTATAACAATTCTAATTTCAAATAGAATTAAATGAATTAGGTACTATAATAATTTATTTTATTAATTCATGTATTGGATTCTATCTGAAATGTAACGAAGTTAATTAAAAAAATACACAATCAAAAAATTACATTCATAACATCATTAAAAATTTATATTCATTTTGCATTTAAATTGTGGGAAATAATCATATAGTAAGCAACACTGAGACTCCTACTACTAGTAATATTGCTACCTCTATCGGATCGACGTAATGTCGGTATGGTGGGGAACAAGAGTAAAAGAGATGGATATAATGTTTACTCCAAATTATTTATTGGATTCAAAGCTACGTCGGCATACTTTTAAATGGTTACACTTTTTTCGACGTGCCGAAGTGACGTTTGCTTCTCTATTTATTTATCTCAATGTTTCAGGGTACCTAAGGGGATTAAGGACATTGTTGAAAATGGCCCCAGAACCAACAAACATTTAACCTCTACCATCATTATTTATCTATATTATTTTAGTAATGGCATAAATCCGTATTAAACGGACAATTTGCAACCCAAAACAAATAATTCAAAGCATACTTTGAAATATTTGTTTTGGGTTGCAGATGGCGGCGACTTCGATATTACTTACTATAGTAAGTAATATCGAAGTCGCCGCCATGTCGCCGAATGTCAACGTTGTCATCGAATTAAGTTAAAGATGTCCATCCTACCAATCGGTAATATTTAGTCGATTACAATTAACCATAATCGATTTGATTGTTGCTAATAAATTTTACATAACGATTTTACACTAAGAGTTGGTTACCCATAAAGTAAATTAAAAGAAAAATATAGTTACCACAATATATAGTATACATAACCATTATGGTTTTTCGTGCGGCCGCATTTTTAACGCGCAGTGCTGACATGCTATAAGCGATTTTCAAAAAAATGGAAGTTCTCAAGATGGACTGCCTCGTTGGTCTCGTTGGAGGGTTCAAATCCTAGGTCAGACAAATGTAGTTTTTCTAAAGAAAACTTCCCAGTATGAGTCCGGAGTCTGGAATAGACTCGCCTCATATTACATAGGTCCTAACATCGTCAACGAAACGTGGGTGTACTCTGTACACCTCTGCCTCCCCCGCTTGGGGAATATAGGCGTGACAATTTTTAATGAATTCAACAAACAAGTACCTAATATTTAGTTTTCTGTTCCCTAAAACATGAATAAATCTGTCGGAATTGACTTTGTAAAAAGTAGTAGGCGTACTATTAGCTATGTAGATTGCTTGTTTGTTGGATTAAATATTTAGATAGATAGTTCCTTACTGTGTCGATAGGCATCTATAAAAATATAATGAATCTTTAAATCCACTCAATATATTTTTGACATCACAATGTAATTTCATAGCTATTAAGAACTACTAAATTATAACCTCTAAATCTTATATTTTTTAGCAATAATGCGATTTCCTCGCTTGTCTGTTTAATAATAAATACCTTAAGAAAATTTAGGGGTGATTTCAAATCGCACAAGTATTTTTTCATTGCTGTTGGTTCTAGGGCAAATTATGTATGGACGCAAAACAATGTCTTTTAATAGCAATTAAAATTGCAATTAATTAATCCTACAATTAAAAGCTTGATTGAATAACGCCCACCACTGGTATATTCTATAGGTCACTGGAGTAACGTTAAACGATAATGCCACGATGTTATCGTAACGAGCCGTGTTACGTATTGCGACGGATGTGTTGGTCCACTGGTTTGGTGGGTTAAGTCGCTCCGCCCCCTGGATCAATTCCCGGGATCGGGTATGGTACTAATTTTCGTGTGACCCTCAAATATTTGTTTCAGACTGGGTGTTTTTGATACAAACATTTTACAATCATCTTATAAATCCTACCTCTGTGCTTTCAATATAGGAATAATTCCTATAGTCTTTTTAACGCGACATGGGTACGGTGACGTTTGATCATATTCAACTTCGTATATATCGTATTCAGGAATATTGAAAATATAGAATCCTAAATAATCAGGAATATAAAAATACATCAAAAATCTACTATACTTTTCATTTAAATCATATACTTTTCATAAATTTGAATAATTATTTTAAATAACTTAAAACTTAATAAAACACTATTACTCAGTTATGTAAATTGTAACGGTTTGTGTTTTAGGGACTGACACAATGATATCGTTATAATAGGTATGTTCTTTTTCAATGATTTTTTTACGAATATATTATTCTATGTCTAGTATTCGCATGGTGAATAAATTAATAAATAAACGTGGATGCGCTATCTTGACATATTAAAACATAGACTTTTAAAGATTTTTTATTTATAATACTCGTGACAAATCAAGCGGTTTATCAGACGGTTTTTCTGACCAATGGCTTGATTTGTAAATAAATAATGAGATGGTTATTTTATTGTGTTATCTTTTTGTTCCTAAATTATTTTTATAAATATCAATTCCATTTTCGTTACGGCACAGCGGTCACGGCTTTATCTAATCGTATTGGTGATTTTTTTTAATATCAATTGTTATTTCTTCAATAATAAATTATGGAAGAAGTAATGATTTGTTTTTTATTTTAATGAAAATTGATTTTTAAATAAAAATAATAGTAGAAATAGAAGTAATTAAGTCAAAAGGCACAGCTGACCATACATATCGGAGTGCTTGTTCCAACGCTGTTATATGGCAGAGAGAGCTGGTTATGTAAGAAGGAGAATGAAAGTAGGATAAATGCGGTGGAAATGCGAGCTTTGCGGAAGAAGCGGAGTGCGGAGTGAAGCTGACCGACCGTATTTGCAACAGCGTAATAAGAAAACGAGTAAGTATGAAAGATAGCACCGGTGTAAAGACAGAGAAGGGTATACTCCGTTGGTTCGAGCATATAGAAAGAATGTCAGAAGAAAAAATTACAAAACAGATATACAATGCGAAAGTGGAAGGATGCAGGTACCGGGGAAGACCTAGACTAGGACAAGTCAAGAGTCTCCGTAACCGGCGAACGTGTATGAAGCGAACTATTAGAGTGGAGGGAGCCAGAGAGGTATGTAAGGAAAGAACCTGTTGGAACTCTGTACTCTCTGCCCTCCCCGCAAGGAATCTAGCGTGATGATATAGATAGATAGAAATAATAGTATAATTATAAGAGCTGATATAACTAAAAGAGCTGACAAAAGTTGTCCGTTATAATGACACTTTCATTCCAAGAGGTTATTTCTCGATAGTTTTTTTCGACAACTGAATAATGCAGCGATATGCTGAGTTGGTTCAGAAACTCGTGACCGCTACGCGCACTTCACCACTGGACCAACGAGGCAATAGTACGAATTATAGTTCACAAATGGCAACTTAGCATCTTAAGGCGTCTTTATTGTCACTGTGCAGGTAACCCGCTAATCTCTATTATCATCATCATCTCAGCCTATACTTATCCACTGCCTATACTCCCCAAACGCTTTTCAGGGCATCTGGTCCGATGCCACCTGCATCTAACGACTTTCTGCAATCCCCAGAAGATCGTCGGTCTAACTTGCAAGCGCACGTCTCACGCTGCGCTTGTCAACGCATGATTTCCACTCTAAAATCTTTTTGTCCTCCATCTTTCTAATATCTAAAAGGGAACAATGAATTACTTGTATTTCCTTAGGAAAACGTACTTTCCGTTCATTTATCATAATAATATCAGCCTATGCTGCCCACTGCTGGGCAAAGGCCTTCTCTCACAAATCGAGGTGAGACAGATTAGGTCATACTCCACCACGGGGACCCAGTGCGGATTGGTAGAGGCAGGTTTGTGGCCACCCGCTGTTGGAACTTATCAAGCCGCCTTTAAGGCTTCGAACTCGGCTTAACGACTACCACATTAAGTGGTAACCGGGACCAACGGCTTAACGTGCCTTCCGAAGCACGGAGATGATCGAATATGAAAATGCCACAAACGGTCACCCATCTCAGGCCGACCGAGTCGAACGCTGCTTAACCTTGGTGATCGGTAAGAACACCGCGGTCGCACAACGCTACGAGCGCCTCTCATTTATCATGACTAGGTACTATTCATTCATTATTTTTCTTAAGCTCCCTAGAGCACTCTGATAGATTGCTAAACTGTATAGTATTTGTTGTCACGCTGGTTTATTTTGGTACAATTATGTAATTTTTGTACCTTCTTTGCAAGGTAACAATATATCACTATAAGACACGCGACATTGATATTTATTATTTGGTAGAGTCGATTTAATAAAATAGAGGTCTTGTGTATTCTAAATGTACGTTATTGCTTTTATAAAAATAGATGTACGTATTAGAATATAGATGTGCAGATTTTATGACGGTTATCTTCAATAGTGGTTGAGTTAAGAATTAAAAAATACACCGTCGCGCCTATATTTCCCATACGGGAGAGGCAGAGGTGTACTGCGTACACCCATTTTTCACCGAACATGTGAGGTCCTAAGTAATAGGAGGCGGGCCTGTTGCGATTCACTGATTAGTAAAATGATTACGTAAAACACTGGAATTGTTATTCCGAGGTTCCAAACTTCCTTACAACAATTTAGCAGTTTCAATCACTGAATGGGAGGTGGACAGTGGCACAGTGTTGGATAACCTTTTCCGGCTTTCTAGTTTCAAATTCGTCCGATCTAGTATTTAAATTGATTTATTTTGATAAAAAATAAAAATTTACTTTTCTTGTGCACATAGTATCAACTAAAGATCGTAGAATCTCGAACCACTGAATCTGTACTTCATCAAGTACAGGTCTTGTAGATTTTTTGCTTGATTTCGGTAGACTTCAAATCAACAGAATTCTTCCGCGGTTCCGTCTGCGTAAACAAAATTCGCTCATAAACCTATGATCTTAAAACGGCAATATCGATACAAAATAATTTGATCTCAATAGTACTTACCCACGTAATATATACTCTTCAACTAATTTCGATCTAAAATATGGGACATTTTAAAGTAAAGTACGTCATGCTTTTTAGATATTAAAATCTCATCAAAATCAATTGAGGAGATTTTACGTGATTTCCGAACAAACGGACAGAGGCAGAGAAACGATTTTCTAATTAGCTCTGTATTTAGAGGGCTAACCTATTTTTTTAAATCTTTAACACCGCTAGTAGTGTTAAAGATTTAAAAAAATACGTTGTAGAGGCGGTCTACAAATCTACAACAGAAGTACGTAAGAATGCAAGCTAAACAAAGAAATTTTCATGAAATAATTAAGAGCAGTCGACGGTGGGTTGTATGTAACTTGCACAGGATTCAAATTTCTAGAAATTTTACATTATCAGCTGCGAGCAAAGTCTATCTGTCTTTGTATTTTCATAGGAATTTCCACTCACCTTCAAAAACTCGGTGCATTAATTATAAAAGTTTAGCATATTGCCCTCAGATCAAGTAATTTTACTACGTTAAATAGTTTTACCATATTTAAATTAGTTATGTTTGATTTATTAGAAAGCGAAGGCACTCATAATCTGTTTTTACGATACATCGAAAGCAAATGTGGATATAATGCAACTCTAGGCGTGGCTATTGTCTGGATGGTTGACCACTATGGCATCATTATGCAAATTTACTAGATATCAGAATATTGTTTTGTGCATCAAGAAATTGGCGAACGTCCCTACTAGGCATACATGCAAATAATCAATTTAATAGTTGATTTTCTAGTTATTATGATTAAAGAAAAAACAGTCGCATTTATAATAAAAAAAATAATACCGTTTCGCCCATAATCCCCAAACGAGTGTGGCCGAGATGTACTCCCACATATCGTGGAAGATATTAGGTTCCAATATAATAATAGGAGTCGAATCTATTGTCATTATATCGGGCATAATTCTAATATCCGTACAACGACTCGGATTTTTTTTCTATAGAAATGGCACAAATTATCTTACCTAACATTTCGTAAAACTAATACGCACACATCTTTGCCTTCATTGTATTTTTAAATGAAGCTAACCCTCACATTACATTCAGCTTAGTCGTATCGAAGCGGATAGGGAAGTACGGTATGAGCAACCAAGGTATGTGAACTGTTTAATTATGCGCAACTCAGTTTCAGGTTCACTAATAAGCAGTAACTTAATACCGTGATTTATATTCTCACGTCCACTTCTCTATTCACTGCTCTGCAAGTTCTTCTTATTCTTCTTCTTCAGCCGAAATACGTCCACTGCAGGACAAAGGCCTCCCCTAAAGACCGCCACAACGATCGGATCGGATTTATGCAACCCAATTTGAGCCAATATGATAAACAATAAAATATTTTTTATACAATTAATTATAATTATCCACTATATTAATGTTTTTAATTACCTATTTTGAATTCCTGATTATCTTCATCCACTTATTTGTTATAACTTCTTAGATCCACTTTTCATTGAAAAGTTACTTTGAAGATTTACGGAACACTTCTATAAACAAATTGTTTAAATTTCATTTATTTCAGGTTCACTAAGAGTTTTGATATTAAAAAAACAGCACATAATTCAAAACTTTTTGTTATAAAACACGAACTTGGATCACTTGCTGGTTATTTTTTTTTATTAGCGAAAGTTGCGATGTAAGTATGATTTAGCCGTCGTCGTTGGGCTGAGGCGGGCGGCTGACGCAAGACGTGTTACCATCTGCCCTGTAGCATGATAACTCAAAGGCGGGCGCCGCGTAGCCGCGCGCGGGAATATCGCCGGCTATAATCATTCATAGAACTCTATCTACTTTACAACACTGCCGTGGCTTTGCATATAATACTTTGTAATAATACGCATGAAACCTGTTTTAATCCACCACAGTAGGTATTTTTCTCCTCAAAAATATGTGTTTATATTGCGACCAAGGTCTTTGACAGGGGCGTGGGTGTTATCAATTAGGGTTATCATTTAGTAAAATTTTCTTACTTCCAGGAAAATTTTTCAACAGAACGGGTTATTAATAAAAAAAGAACTTGAGTAAATTTGATAGCAAACAGCAACTCTGCCGCTGTCATGAAATGAAATTTCACTTGATGACACCGTTAGTTCCGATTTTGGCTGCGGGCCAAAAGATCCTTGCCGGACTGTATATTTAAAATGTGTACTTTTTGAATATTGAGGCATTTGCTCAGCATTGTTAACGACCGTGTAAACACTCCGTAAATGTACATATTGTGCTTCACTACCACTCGTAAAATTAAAGTAATGGAATGTAAGGAAGAAATATTCACCCCGGATCCCCGTTCAGAATCCATTTTAAGCTCGAAATAAATTGAATTTCGGACGCCTATGAACAAGCAATTTCAAGTTATAGTAATGATATCGAGAAAGCGTGCTATCACGTTTGTGATGTATGTAATATTTTACTAAAATTAATTACTAAGATAATACTATAATATTTTATATTTGATTTAAGACTTCATTATGTATTGTTGTTGTAAAATAGTAGTTGTCTTGAAATTTATTTATTATCTCATTTCCTTTTAGTAAATAGTAGTATTGATAACATAATAATATTAAAAGATGTTTTAAAAATGTGAAGAATTATTGTATGTTTTATATATTATTTAGTGATTATATCTTATCTATCTACATCACCACGCCAGGTCTCTTGCAGGGTAGTACAAAGTTCCAACAGGTTATTTTCTTACATACCTCTCTGGCTTCCTCCAATCTCATAGTTCGTCTCATACACGCTCGCCGGTTACGGAGACTCTTGACTTGTCCTTCCGGTCTATTTGGTCGTGATAAGATAGTCTAGGTCTTCCCCGGTACCTACATTCTTCCACTTTCGCATTGTATATCTATTTTGACATTCTTTCTATATGCCCGAACCAACGGAGCACATACCCTTTTCATCTTTACACCGATACTATCTTTCATACCTACTCGGTTTCTTACTACGCTGTTGCGAATACGGTCGGTCAGCTTCACTCCGCACATTTTCCGCAGAGCTCGCATTTCCACCGCATTTAGCCTACTTTCATTCTCCTTCTTACATAGCTCAGCCCAGCTCTTGCTGCCATAGTGATTATAATAATTTGGAACTATTAAAGATATCTTTATATCCGTGTCCGCTCTTTTAATTTTCGTTAACAAGACTTTAAATTGTTACTGCGCTCTGATTGGCTTATTTTCAATCTGCAAACTACATGTCTATATTTATGTAGTAAACTAATGGGTATAAAAGGCCAGGTATTTTTAGAAATAATCCAGTTTTTAATCGAGCGTTAAGTACCTTGATATTGTAACTATTGTTATATATTGTAATTATGTCTGTGTTGGTATCTGATTCCATCATGTTTGTGTGTTTATTGTATTTTATGAAAATTATTGTTGCCATTTGACTCAAGGAATAAAATATGTTTCGGGTCGATAATGTGGAGTTCTTTATTTTTTTAAATTATTCTCCCTTTTATTTCCTGATAAGATAATTAGATATAACGAACAAATAACAATACTAGTGACTTAACATAAACCTTTAAACAATTTAACAGATATCATTATTTCTGTCTGCCCTCTTTTCATCATATTTAATTTCAATGCATTCAACTGACGCATCGGATCACGAGGTCCTGGGTTCAAATCCTAGGTCGGACAAGTGTAGTTTTACTAACGAAAACTTCCCAGTACGAGTCCGGAGTCTGGAATTGTGCCCGGTATATGGCAATAGGCTCGCCCCCTATTACATGGGACCTAACATCGTCGGCGAAACGTGGGTGTACTCAGTACACCTCTGCCACCCCCGCTTAGGGAACATAGGCGTGACTGTACAGTTTTTTGTTTAATTTCAATGCTCATTTAATAACTTTGCTGTGTGAGAATAATAGCTTGATAATTGACTGGGGTTGGTATCTAGGCGTTTATGTTAATATCACTCACATCGGTATTTATAAATCTTACGGTAATCTTATGTTATTGTAGTTGATAACTGATTTTATATGAGTACTTTTAGATTTCCAAGCGTGATTGGGAACGGGTACAGGCTGAGATGATGATGACTTTTTGTTGTCAGTTAATACATACACGCATGAAAGTTATACATAATATGCATTTTTTTTAATTAGCCCCGTTAAGAAACTGTCCCACCGTTGGGCAAGGGCCTCCTCTCAAACTGAGAGGGTTTCGGCCATACTCTACCTCCCTGGCCCAGTGCGGCTTGGCGAATTTCACACATCTTCGAGAAACTGTTGGGAATGCAGGTTTCTTCACGATGTTTTCCTTCACCGTTAAAGCAAGTGAAAGTTAATTTTTAAAACGCACATGCTTTCGAAATGACGAGGGTGCGTGCCTGGGTTCGGACCTCTGACTTTGCACTAGGTCTAGCCACTAGGCTATCACTGTTATAATATACATTATCCTAATATTATTGTACTCGTACGTAGATACATACAGTGTTATAATTAAAACAAAAAATGCACGTGAAATACTATTAATCACATTTAATTACTTAATCACTGTACTTTCGTTTTAATTTTGTAAATGTAAAAACTCAACGTAATTACTTTCCGGTTGGGTATCTAACTAAACCGGAGTCTAACTTAAAGAGCTTCAAAGACTTCTAATGAACCCATTACAATCTTTGTAATTAATTTATTAATTTTACTTTTACGAACGTTCACTGAATTTATTAAAGAGATCGACAATAAAAATGATTTTATAGCTAATGACTATGAAAACAAATTCCAAATCACTGATCATCCTGAAAAAGCATCGAGGAACCAAACGAGCTTATAACAATATTTTCTGTTTTCCATTATCCTTATAAATCGTAAATGAATGATAGGTACCTTCAAAACTTGGCGGGAAGCCATTATATGGAAAATTTGTACTTGTCATCGCCATTGGCAAAAGAACAATGGCTTGTTCATAATAGAAACGCTAAACAGTTTCATCAGATGCAGTAGCATAAAATGTATAAGGGCGCTTAGGTTTTCTTAATGGCCGGGTCAATGCTGGTATCTGTGAAATATGGATTTATCTTAATTTTCATAGTGGGCGACTATGAAAATGAAGATAAATCCATATTTCATGGTGGCCGAACATAAAAGAAATCTTGAAATAACACTGGAGTCTTGGCCGGTACACTGATCTTCCTTGATATGCAAGTATACGAACAATAGTTAGAGATTATTTGTTACATGGAATGAAGTGAGTGTGTGTTTGGCCGCTGTTGGCCGTGAGATCTTTACAGCTTCACCGGACTTAAGGGCGAGCGTGCAACCACTACGCTCGAGGCAGAAGGGCAAGGGGCGACATACTCGAGGGCGCCTCAAGGAGGAACAGCCTCGGTTTGGACAGTCGCTACGGGGGGAGGGGGTGTAATTAGTGCACCGGTCGGCGGGCTAGGAGATCTACGACTTCGTCGTCGTCGTCCGTATCCGGACCGGAAAGAAGCGATGTCAAAGCATCGGGGGGATCGGTGAGAACATGTCGCGGCCGGCGGTATAGCTGCTCCAAAATACGTCCGACCGCTCGCCCCGTTGCCAATAGAATCACACAGTAAGGCCGTCCGCCATCTTACATCGACTATCTGTTCCTTAGATCTGTTCGGTCGGTCGTCATCTGACATCTGTCATCGCATCACAACTAAACACACTCAGGTAATTATTTAAGTCATAGAGTTTGTCTACAGACAAGATTAAAAATTACTAAAATCTATATATTAATATACGTGAAGCAAATACTTTGTACACATTTTTGCAAAAATTGCGCGGACGGAGGAGTAGGAAATTTCCCACACTTATAGTTTATATAGAGAAGGAGTGCAAAATGCTAATATTTTTTTAAAATTATGCATACATTAAATCAATGATACATTAAATACAATCAATCATACATTAAACCCATCTCATCCCATCGGGTGTCGTACAAGGCGACTAAGGGAAAACTAGGGAATGGGCAGCAGCGTTCCCTTAGCACTTCGACGACCAATAACTGCGCTCGCCAACCCGCCTGCCAAGCGTGGCGAGTATGGCAAACACCCCCAATTATGGAAGAATGTAAGAAAACCAGGCCCCTAGTCCCCGGCGGTCCTGTTCGTCCTGGCCACGGTAGCAGCCATGGTAACGACAGGACAAGGGGTGCTAAGAATCTCCGGCAGAGATTCGGCTACCACCAACACCGAAAATTGGCCCTGGTGACATACAACGCACGCACGTTAAGGACAGATGAGAAGCTTGTTGAGCTGGAGGAAGAGATAAACAAGTTGCGGTGGAATATTGTTGGTTTATCGGAGGTCCGAAGAAAGGGCGAGGACACGATAACCTTAAAATCCGGCAACTTGTTTTACTACCGGGAGGGCGAACAGCAGTCCCAAGGTGGTGTCGGATTTATCGTCCACAAGTCACTCATAGACAACGTTGTGTCCATCACTAGTGTGTCGAGCAGGGTAGCGTACCTGATACTCAGAATATCCAAAAGATATTCGCTGAAGGTCATACAGGTCTACGCACCGACCTCGGCATACTCAGATGATGACGTCGAAGTAATGTATGAGGACATTAGTAGAGCCATACATACTTCCAAAGCACACTTTACAGTGGTTATGGGTGACTTCAATGCGCGGCTGGGCAAACGGGGCGATGATGAATTGAGAGTGGGGCAATTTGGATATGGGCAACGCAACCCCAGGGGTCAGAGGCTGGCCGAATATCTGGAGAAGGAGGGACTCTTTATGATGAACTCATTCTTCCGGAAGCCGCCTCATAGGAAATGGACCTGGATGAGCCCTGATGGTTCCACAAAAAATGAGATAGACTTCATCATGAGCACCAAGCGACAAATATTTAATGATGTCTCCGTGATTCACAGGGTAAAAACCGGCAGTGATCACCGGATGGTCAGAGGCACATTAAATATTAATGTCAAACTGGAAAGATCGCGTCTGATGAAGTCTACGCTCCGACCTTCTAATGCACATATCCAAAACCCCGAGAACTTTCAACTCGAATTGTCAAACCGCTTCGAATTGCTAGACAGCAGCGCATCAGTGGACGAAATCAACAATAGGTTGGTAGAGACTGTCCATACGGTCGGGTCCAAGCATTTTAAGCCCCACCGTAAGAATAGGCCTCAAAAGCTATCTGACTACACCCGAAACCTTATGGCTGAGCGACGTACCATGACACTCCAAACCTCCGATGATGCTAAGTCCTATAGGCAGCTCAATGGACAGATATTAAAGTCCTTGCGACACGATTTACGATCCTTCAATACAAGACGTATTGAGGAGACCATAGAGCAGAACAAGGGCTCCAAAGTGTTTGCAAGAGACGCGTCTATTGGGCAAAGCCAGTTGACGAAGCTGAAGACGGAGGACGGAAATGTAACGTCGAATAGGTCAGAGGTGCTCAGGGAGATAGAGAGGTTCTATGGGCAGTTGTATACCTCAGTAGCTGAACCTGTTGTTGACTTGGTAAAAGACCCAAGAGCCAAGCTAACCCGACACTACACTGAAGATATCCCGGACATCAGCCTGTACGAGATTGGGATGGCTCTCAAACACCTTAAAAACAACAAAGCGCCGGGTGAAGACGGAATTACCGCAGAGCTTCTGAAAGCGGGCGGATCGCCGGTACTTAAAGTCCTTCAGAGGCTGTTTAATTCCGTCTTGCTCGAAGGAAAAACGCCGGAAGCGTGGAACAAGGGTGTGGTGGTACTCTTTTTCAAGAAAGGTGATAACACTTTACTGAAGAATTATAGGCCCATCACACTGCTGAGCCATGTTTATAAGTTGTTTTCGAGAGTCATCACGAATCGTCTCGAACGCAGGCTTGATGACTTCCAGCCTCCCGAACAAGCCGGTTTCCGGAAAGGCTTTAGTACCATAGACCACATACATACGCTGCGGCAGATTATACAGAAGACCGAGGAGTATAATCGGCCACTATGCTTGGCGTTTGTGGACTATGAGAAAGCCTTCGATTCGATCGAGACTTGGGCGGTTCTTAGATCTCTCCAGCGATGCCGCATTGACTATCGGTACATTGAAGTGTTGAAGTGCTTGTATAATAACGCCACCATGTCAGTCCGAGTACAGGGGCAGCGCACGAAGGCGATCCCCATAAAAAGAGGAGTAAGACAGGGAGACGTCATTTCTCCGAAACTGTTTACGGCCACCTTAGAGGACGCCTTCAAGCTCTTGGAATGGCAAGGACTTGGCATCAACATCAATGGCGAATACATCACTCACCTTCGATTTGCCGACGACATTGTGGTCGTGGCGGAGTCGCTGGAAGATCTAGGACGAATGCTCGGTGACCTCAACAGAGTATCTCAACAAGTGGGTCTTAAAATGAACATGGACAAAACGAAAATAATGTGTAAAGTCCATGTCGTACCCACCGCACTCACCGTTGGGAACTCTACTCTTGAAGTTGTCGACGAATACATTTACCTGGGACAGGTAGTCCGGTTAGGTAGGTCCAACTTTGAGAGAGAGGTCAATCGACGAATCCAACTCGGCTGGGCAGCGTTCGGGAAACTGCGCAACATCTTCTCATCCAAAATACCTCAGTGCCTTAAGACTAAAGTTTTTAGTCAATGTGTGTTACCAGTGATGATATATGGATCAGAGACGTGGTCTCTTACAATAGGTCTCATAAAAAAGCTCAGAGTTGCTCAGCGAGCTATGGAGAGAGCTATGCTCGGCGTTTCTCTACGCGATCGACTCAGGAATGAGGAGATTCGTAGAAGAACCAAGGTCACCGACATAGCCGTTAAGATTAGCAAGCTGAAGTGGCAATGGGCGGGCCACATAGCGCGTAGATCGGACGGGCGTTGGGGCAGAAAGATTCTAGAGTGGAGACCACGTATTGGCAAGCGCAGCGTGGGACGACCGCCTGCCAGATGGACCGACGATCTTGTGAAAATCGCAGGAAATCGTTGGATGCAGGTGGCATCGGACCGGTTACGCTGGAAAATGATTGGGGAGGCCTATGTTCAGCAGTGGACAAGTATAGGCTGAGATGATGATGATGATGATGAAATCAATGAAAAAAATATTACATACACTACCATGTATTTGACAAAATACACGTCAAATTGATGTTTGTCTTCAATATTATTTGTCTATAGTCTTACTGAATGTCAAACATAACCAGCAAACGATGAAAGAGTAGATCGAATATCGACCTATGGGCGACCGCTAGTAACAATAACTGCCTGACATTCCATCATCCATCGTCAAATATTGCTCAAATAATAGCCTCCGACATGTATAATTAAACTTTAAGGACCATTTCCTCCTGCAGGACGGATTGATCCTTAAAGTTTTCCTTTAAAACACTCCTTGCCAACTAAGCGACAATGAAATTCGTAATAGTAATCTAAAAACATATAGTAAAACCCCATCTCTTTTTGTTCTCAAAAGCAGCCGTTTCAAAGCAACATAACTACCAACATCGGTAAGCAGACCATTTCTGCTAAACCCTTTAATGGAACACTTTGCCAAACTTTTCTAAGTCAGAAGCAAATTGACCTTTTTACTGTTTTAGAGCTACGGATAAAATAATATTGTAATGTGGAAAATGACTAAAATGCAATGATTTATTATACTTTAAAGTGCACATATATTTTGTTTATTGTATTAGAATTTGTTATGTTTGAATGTGATTGTAAAATAGCTTGTTATTCTGGTTCTCTTATATGGGTCCAAGTAACCTGAAATAAATGATTTATTATTATTATTATTATTATTATTATAAAAACAGTCTGGGGCTTGGCCAGAGTGAAGCACTAAGGCAGTGGCGGTCGCGAGTATAAAATACACAAACGTATACACCATTTGTATCCAGTGACTGTTGTAGTGTTTTAGTTATCTGTGGTTTGGTTTATGGTTGATTCTCTTTAGTTGTCATTTTTGGTTCTTGGAATATAAGTAATATAAAAGAATAGTCGTTATTATATTACATGATGTTGATGATATGAACTCAGGTCAATTGGAGGTCGCAGAATCGCCAGTTGACGATTCTCAGGGTATGAGTTGTTTAGGGCGGGTTCAGAGGAAAGCGGCACGTAGAGCTCGCGATCTTATAGGATATGTAGGGTAAAAGCCGGATAGTTGCCTCAGTGGGATACATGCCCCGGTTTTAAATACACTATGTTAGGGATGTTGGTGGCATAAGCGCTTGAGTATAATACGAAGTGACCCTCTCGTAAGCCGTCGCAGTAGGCGTATGCGTTTTGTCCGTGTAAGCAAAAATCCTCCGCGGCGAAACTTTGACGGGCGTCGAAATTATATTGCTAGGTAGTTTCTGTTAAATATTTTTATTACTGGTTGTGATTTCAGTCAACTTTTTGTTTCTTTGCTTGCATTAGGGTTTAATTTACACTGTTTATAACGTTTTATTGTTGAATAGTTTTTATTTATTTTTTAAATAAAAAGGGCAAATATCCATATCAAAAAGGATAGTCGCCCTATTTACTTTTGCGGATAGTTGCTATAGGGGCAACTATCCGCATCTATAAATTCTTTAACGAGTAAAGACATGTTTTGTTCTTTTGGTGATTTTTCCAGCTTATTGTGACTATAACTTGTTTTAAATAAAATAAATACTTAACTGTTTCATGCGTTCAATCTAGGTGAGCAAAATGCCAGAGCAGAATAGCGTGAACCAAAATCACTCGCCACCTAGGCCATCTTTGAGCCTCTTGATTCTTTCTCAAAATTGTTTAGCCCTAGGAGATAGCGACATTGTAAATTACATTTTTAATGGTACTGAGCTATCGTTGAATGAAAAAAAGAATATAGTTACAGTTTCGACAATGAAAATAAAGAAAATGTTATAAGTTCAAATCCATCTAAAGGTAAAGCCACCAAAGGACTACCACCAATGAAAAGGAACTGACTCTGACTGACTGAGGAAAATCGATGTCACTGAAAATATATTAAAAGTGAAAAACGCTAATTCATAATAGAAAATACGAATAAAAAATTCAGTTGATTATTGCGCAGAATGTGTTGAGAATTACAATTTTACTAAATCTAAATCAGATTGGATTCAGTGTGGGATGTGTCGAATGTGGTTGCATTAAACTTATACAACATTCAACAATGTGGATGTGGAAAGTGGAAAACCCTGGCTTCTCGTGATAATTAATGCTAGTGCCAATCAACTTTGATTGCCATATTTTTCTATCTTTAAGATAGACTATAAAATATTTTACTAATAACTTACCTAACTTAAATTTTAGCGGCTATTTGTTAATTTTTATGGTTAAAACGTTAAAACTTAATACTATTTAATAATGTTGCTTAAAATTTTGATTAGTACTGAATACAGGATCTTGGTTAATAATAAAAACCGATTACTTAAATTGATATGCATTTGTTTCTATCTAAAAAACTAATAGTGAGGCGTCTATCCCCGCACGAGGCAAGTATCCCCTGAAGATTTTTTAACGTTAGGCTACTATCCGCTACAATAGGCAACTATCCCTTTTTTGAGAGGTCAAATAAAACAGAATTTACTCAAAAACAATATGACTTATGTTTACAAAATGGGCATCTTTAAAAGATCAAAGACCTATGTTTTTATATACATGTTGCATTATTCCTATTAAGTACATATTTTTTAGTAACAGAGCTTTTTCGAAAAGTGGGGCAACTATCCGGTTTTTACCCTATACAAATGATTAATGTATTAAGTTTGCAAAGATTGTTGTGATTTGTTATATTTTATTTATAGTAATGTTATACACACTTTATTTGTTTTTGTTGAAAGGAAAATGTTGTAGTATATTAATTATCTGTGGTTTGGTTTATGGTTGATTGTCTTTGGTTGTTATTTTTGGTTCTTGGAATATACAAGGTGTAACATAATAAACGCAAGACCTCAGACACCCCAATTAGAGTATTGCTTCATAAATTCAAAACGAAAACCAAATTTTCAAATTTTAAGGTTTTTACCCGTTTTTTAAGCACTTTTATACCCCAATTAACAATGAAACTTGTACGTGTATGTTTGCATTTTGAGAAATACGGGTTAGGAATGCATTTGTAATCTCCTTATTGCTATGTATCAAGAATAAATTTAGTTTTTTATAGCGCACTGAGGGAGTAAAAGCATTTTTGCAAATTAAAAAAAAATGTAAGACACATTAAAAATAGTTGGAATTAATTCAGTTATCGATTTAGAACAAACTACTTTCAGGACTTGCGTTTATTATGTTACAGCTTGTATGTAATTTAAAAGAATAACCGTTAAATTATTACAGGGACTATGACGGTACAATTTAATCATAAAGATGTGAACAACACACGATCTAATATTGTTTATTGATTTAATGCTAACAGTATTTTCCACCGATCCGCACTGTGTTGCCGTGATGAAGTAGGAACTAAGCTCTCTTACACACACACGGTCTTTGCCCTGCACTAGAGGATTATTAATAATAAAATAAATAATAACATTAGCTCTGTTAAGAAACTGTCCCACTGTTGGTCACGGGCCTACTCTTAAACTGAGAGGGTTTAAGCTCAGTGTGGGTTGGCGAACATTAAACACCTTCGAGAAACTCTTAGGCATGCAGGTTTCCTCACGATGTTTTCCTTCACCGTTAAACAAGTGATAGTTAATTTTTAATACGTACTTATTTTTGAAAAGATAAAGTTGCATACTTGGGTTTGAACCCGAGATCTCTGACTTTGCAGTCCAACGGTCTAACCACTAGGCTATCACTGCTTTAGAAGAATTAAAGCTGATTTATTATTAATCCGACGTCCTGGGTTCAAATCCTGAATCGGACAAGTGTAGTTTTTCTAACGAAAACTTCCCAGTACGAGTCCGGAGTCTGGAATTGTGCCTGGTATATGGCAATCTCGCCCCCTATTACATGGGAACCAACATTGTCAGCGAAACGTGGATGTACTCAGTACACCTCTGCCACCCCCACTTGGGGAATATAGGCGTGACGGTGTTATTATTATTTTATAAAATAGGGAGAAACCTAACAAATTAATTGTGTTTATTAGATCTAATGGCGTTAAATATATATTTTAGGTATCATTATTAAAGCCTAATAACAATGGAACCGGACAAACCAATGCGTTCAGCCGCGGCCGCGGTGGCAATCCTGGCGGCGATCACGGTGGTGATCAGTATCTCCCCATGATCCCGCGTGAAGGACGCAGGACGCGTTGGTGTTAACCTTTCCATTCAAATATTACTGCAGAAGCTGATCGCCACCGTACACGGCACCGCGGCTGCGGCTGAACGCGTTGGCTTGGCCTTACCTTAAGATCAGCGGCATTTATGTGGAAAAATAAATTAAAAAAAGATATTCTATCTATCTATCTATAACCTCACGCCAGATCCCTTGCGGGGTAGGCAGAGAGTACAGAGTTCCAACAGGTTCTTTCCTTACATACCTCTCTGGCTTCCTCGACTCTCATAGTTCGTCTCATACACGCTCGCCGGTTACGGAGACTCTTGACTTTTCCATCAGATAAGACTCGGTTTATTTGGTCGTGGTAAGATAGTCTAGGTCTTCCCCGGTACCTGCATCCATCCACTTTCACATTGTATATCTGTTTTGTCATTCTTTCCTCTGGCATTCTTTCTATATGCCCGAACCAACGGAGCATGCCCTTTCTCATCTTTACACCGATACTATCTTTCATACCTACTCGCTGTCTTACTATGCTGTTGCTAATGCGGTCGGTCAGCTTCACTCCGCACATCTTCCGCAGAGCTCGCATTTCTACCGCATTTATCCTACTTTCATATAAAAAGTTATTGAAACCATTAGTTCGTTCATTTCAGCTATTTTCATAGGATACTGATTTGTAGAATGCTAAACAGTTTTGAATACCATCTTTGTTCTTTAGAAAAGAGAGCTGCTGCAAATAATTCGAAGAAGTAAATATTTCCTATCTTTAAACATCATTACGCCAGATCTCTAGCAGGGTAAGCAGAGTACTCTCTGCTGCAGAGTTCCAACAGGTTCTTTCCAATAAGTATTTTGGTGTCTCATTATTTATATATAAACATTTATTAACTATGTATATTTTAAAACAAATATCATAAACTATGAGGAATATAGCATATTCATTATGTTGTACATAATTAGTTAAATACATAATAGTCTCTACAGAATTAGTTACTGTTCTCTAAATTAATGTATTAGTTTTTACAACAAACTACCCAAATATATCTAACACATCAACAAGTTTTAGATGCTAAAAAATAAACGACACAACGGGACTTATTAAATCTCAGTTTATCTCGACGATAAAACTGATATGGTTTGAGCAGCTCCTCAATTAGCAATTTCCAAAACATTACCTATATTAAAACTTGAATTTCTAGCTGGACTTTCTCAGTGAAAGCTGCATACTGATCCCAGTGGTGGATGTAACAAAATGTGATAATTGGACGTTTGTGTCTCTCTTCTTGTTAAATAATTTATTTTTAACTTTGACTTCGAAACCAATATCTAAGGTTAGGTTATTCCATCAATCCCTATTAATGGGGCAAGTCAATGGGGATTTCTGAAATAACCCCTAAGATCTATGACTAGCCTGTGCAAACCTTAGCATGTTCATGTAAGTCAGGCATGTTTTGTCCTGCTGCTGTTGTGTCCTGTCGCCTGTAATTTTCTCTGTGGATCTATTGGCCATCTCTAGCCAAAGGTAAGTATTAAAATGTTTTTTTCTATCTCAAGCCAAATAGTTCATATATACAAGGTGTAACATAATAAACGCAAGAACTCAGACACCCCAATTAGAGAATTGCTTCATAAATTCAAAACGAAAACCAAATTTCCTGATTTTAAGGTTTTTACCATTTTTTTAAGCACTTTTATACCCCAAGTAACAATGAAACTTGTATGTGAATGTGTGCGTTTTGAGAAATACGTTTTAAGAATGCATTTGGAATCTCCTTATTGCTATGAATCAAGAATAATTTTGGTTTTTTATAGCACATTAAAATTGTTGGAATCAATTGAGTTACCGATTTAGAACAAACTTCTTTCAGGTCTTGCGTTAATAATGTTACACCTTGTATAAAAAAAAACAAATTATGGAGGTACTATTTGATATTCCTTTACGGGAATCGGTCGGAAATTATCAAAACGACTTGTTTTTTGATCATCAATTTTGGAATAAAAATATCAAAATCAGAGGAAATTAATTGAAATTTAAATATGTTTTCTTCGAAAATCCCTTAAGTCTGCAATGAACGTGCTAAATGTGGAATTGAAATACGTCATCCATATTTATTGACATCTTAAATATCTGTATCAAACGTAAAATCTATTTTCTTTGAAGTTCACACTCATACTTAAAAGCGGTTTATTAAACAGATCGGTTTTTAAATATTGTAGATCTAAAATTAAAATCAACCCGATAAATTTAAGCTTATGATTAGATGTCATACGTCAGTATGTAGAAGGCAGGGGTAGGTTAAGTTTTACGATATATTTAGGGTCAATAATTCTTCTTCCTGTGCTAGTGCAAACTTTAAATCAAAAGAACGAGCTTCTTCCCTATTTTTATCACAAAATTGTTAGTATTAGATAAAGAATAATAATAGAGCCATAAAAATTAAAATTCAAAAAGTTCTAGGTAAAATTTTTCGCATGAATGCGAGCGTGAGCGGGTGGTACGTAAATTTGAAAACATTAAAAATAATTATAATAATATGTATGTACCCTAAACTCATAATTCAAGAGTAAAAACTATTTAACGATATTACAGGTATAATTGAATTGCTTATACGAAATATAAAATCCCACCAACAGATATGGCTCCAAAGACTCACCAATACAATCTTGCACAGGAAATAGGGGTGGAGCTTTATAGCCTCACTGAGTTGTTATTTGGTCGTTATTAAAAATGGCCGTATCTCCATTTCACGCGTTCTAATGGTGTCATTAACGGAGGGAGGTCGTGTTTTTCTGCGAACGCCAAATCAATACAGTAAGGTAATGGTGCCCATGTAATAAATACTTTTTAAAGTTATTACGTCATCTAGGCCAGGCCGTGGTTTACAATCACAGCTATACTGATATAACATATAAGTATACAACAGCTGAGCTGGTAGTCCTTTTAGTAACCTTTTTAAGTCGGATAACTGTTTCGGCAAACGTAGTATAGGGCGCCCTGTAGCTAGGTAAGGCGACGATATTCCTAAGGCAGCGGGGAGGGATTGGAGGGGGAGAGCTGAAGATTGAGCTCAGTGGTGTGCCATGGGTGAAGCCTACGTCCAGCAGTGGGCTGACACGGGCTGATGATGATGATGATTATGAAATGTTTTTCTCTTTCCTTGTTTATAAAAGGAAAATCTCCTATCGCACTATTGGTTGTGCCAAGCAGTTGTTACGGAGTTAAAACCAATCCTTCGCGGTTATATCGCCTCTCATTCATCGAACATGATTCCACTCACACAACCGCTGCGTTTATTTTATACAGATGTACATCTTGCCTTTTATACAGATGTACATCTTGCCTGCCTCGTTGATCTAATGGCAAAGCGCATCGCTTTGTAATCACGAGGTCCTGGGTTCAACCTTCCACTTCCACTGTTTTTTACACTTTGAACCACCTCAGTATACTCTTTCATCTTTACGCAGATTCTCTCTTTTAAAGCAATTCAAACAATTAGTGATATACCATTACATAGACATATGACCGATTTATTGAATACAATGGGTTAATTACCGCGGAGCTGATTGAAAGGATGTACAATCGATCTCCCTAATGTTTTGAGTAATTAAATGAATCCCTTTCAAGTGTACATTAATGTATCTCAGAGAAGGGTTATTAAACGTTTCAATGACGAAGGATAATTAAAGTATATCAATCAGCAGCATAACTCTATAAATATTCTTAATTATTTATATCAGTAATACACTTTATTTTACAAACTTCTCCGCTTGAGTGTCTATTTATTTTATTGACGATTATTGGTCATTAAGCACGTCTTTAATGTAAACAAAAATGACAAAGCGTAGCGTGTGGTGCCAAACGAGCTCGAAGTACTGCTCCTTTTGTAGACTTTTTCTTACTGCACTCTGGGGTCTGGGATTGGTCATGCTCACTAAAAAGTCTATGCTTGCAGTGTCTATTAAGTGCGGGTCACTTCCTTCCCTCTAATATGGTCGAGGGAGGTGATAGCTGCTCAAGTAGTCGTACTCGTGAACGGGTGCTGCTTGTGGAGACTGGTTTACTCAGAATCCTCTAGCTTTACATTATAACATATATTTAAAAAGTCTTATATCTCAGTCGTAAGGCATCACACTGGAGCTGGATCGCATTAATGATTTTGTATAATATAAAAATGTATGTATCTATGCAAAACATTATGAACAAAAATGAATGGAGAATGAAACAAAAAAGACAAGCCCGCTGAGTTTCTCGCCGGATCTTCTCAGTGAAGGCGTTCCGATCCGGTGGTAGATTAGTAAGTTAAAAAACAAATGCAAATATGACACTTTGTAAACACCCCCGCAGGGTTTATGCAAAATAAACGGTTTGAGTTTAAACATTAGTGAGCATTGTAAAAACTAAATATTAGTAACATATAAAAAAGAACTATTTTTCAGATTTAATCGCGGTTTCTATTTGAATTTTAAGTTCCTGATGTTTCGACCAGTCCGAGACCATGGCACCATATCTCCAATTGCAATTTTAGTAAAATTTTCGTTCATTGACTTTATAATCGTTGGTTTTGACAGTTTTGATAATCTATTAATTCGATGGTGTCCTTATGGTTTTCCATAGGCGTATCACTTGAAATATATAATATATGATGATATAGATATAGTACCACATGAAACATTTTTCGGTATTTGTTAATAAGACCATTACAAATTTAGTAGATTACTGACTTTAGGCATAATTGTAATTGAACGAATGTTATAGCATAATTACAAATAACATAATAAAAGCAGACTTGAAGCTCGTGCTGTAAAGCACTCGAAACGACGGGAACTTAAAATCCAAAAACATACGAGTTAAAATCCGAAAAATAGTTTTAATCATGTGAAATATTCGCGTAAATCCAAGAACTCAATATTAGCAACATATTGAATTATTATTTGGATCTATAAAAATAAAAGATTCGATGCAATGCAAACATTTGGAAGCGATTTAAAAAACTGAATGTGCACTTGAGTGACTGACCGTACTTCAACATTAAAAAAAGAAAAGAAGAAAGAATTATTTCCAAGAGATCTTTACAGACTAACTATATACCGACGGATATTTTTTTAAATTTATTTCTTTGAAAAATATCTCGCTGCTAAATTAATTTCATCTGTTTATATATAGAACAGCAAAATATCCACCTAGTCATACTGATCCAATTATGTTTTAATTTTGACCTTCCCAATATAGCAGATTACCTATACATACATATGTGTTGTGTAAACAAAGGCAAATTACCGCGGCTCCAGCTATATTTTACATGGGTTAATGTCTACATACTACGTCTGAACGACGCTAATCACTATATACACAGGTGTAAAAGACAGGTATTGATTATCAGTTATTATGTTGCATTAAGCAGATTACCCTTATTATAGAGGTAATAACATTAAAACCAACATAAACACAAGAAGGCTTTTAGTACAAACGAAAGATATCGCGGCGTTTGCCTTAAAATTAAGGTTTATGAATCAATTCATTAATGTGATTAAAAGAGTCTGTAGATTACATGCTGCCATGAAGTGCTGTCAGGAAGTACCCATCCGGGATACTTATTTTATATAATCCTTAGTTAAAGAAGCATACTCTACCTTGCGGTACGCATATAAAAAGCATTTATGATTCACCCATCCTGATCACGCGGACGAATCAATGTGTACTCATCCGCCTCAGTTCGCCCCGCGTACACACGCGAGACACCAGATCATAAAATGATTTTTTTCCATTAAAATTATAAAACTACTGTTAGTTTCTTGATTCTTTTTATGAAATTGTATTGAGAATCAGTGCATTTACTCTGGTAAATCAACTGTGAAGGCATATATATTTAGATTAGATCGTGCATTAACAGGTTGCATATTACACTAAAATTAGTACTTTGAAATTTACGAAGCCGAAAAAAACGGTTTATTTACAAATTTTTGTAGTTGCAAGTACGTATGTTACATATTAACATAGAACGGGAAACGCTGACATGCGTTGCCCTAGATATTGCGCATTGCAACCGCTGATGGCACGAGGCACCTTGTCAGCAACATTGGACACCGGACGTGCGGCCCCTGTGTCGTCGGACACTTTTGGTACATCCATCGACCAACTGTGACATGTTGTAATTCTAATACTTTTGTACTAATTATTCTTAATAAATAAGTTCTAAGAAATTTTGTATTTTTTTGGAACCTCCGGTTGTGACCGTCGTAATTGGCGCAGTCGGTAGGATAGTTGAGTAGAGTCAGTGAATCAAGCAAGGACTTCAGCTATCCGAATCTACACGGGCTGCAGCCAGAGGAGTATCAAGACATCGATACACCAGAGGTACAAAATTGTTAATGTAAGTACTTTAGAATTGTTCTAGAGTCGCTTCCTTTTTTATAATTATCCCGCTAATCCGCCAAGATTTTCCACCCACGGCAATCTCGGACCCCTAGGTTAGATCATAGCAATAGAATTCAATTATTAGACTCAAATAGGGACTTAGATATAACCGACGATTTATACATAAGTAGATCAAATATGTCTGACGCGGTAGTGGATCAAATTTACAAGGCCCTACGATTGGTACCTGAGTTCGATGGGAACTCGAACGTACTAACTCGGTTCATAAAGTTATGCGACCAGTTAGTACTACAATATATGAAAGATGGGCCGGATTATGAATTAAGTAATTTAGCTTTGGTAAATGGTATATTAAATAAAATAGTTGGACCGGCGGCCCGTACGATTAATTCCAATGGTATTCCAGAGAACTGGAGCGGCATTAAAAGTGCATTAATTAACAATTTTGCGGACCAGCGTGATGAGACCTCTCTATATAGCGACTTGTCGTTATTAACACAAGGTTCGATGTCGCCACACGAATTTTTCGAAAAATGTCAAAATTTATTTAGCACCATTATGACCTATATCAGTCTGCATGAAACGTTAGCGAGTACTATTGAATCGAAACGACTTTTATATAAAAAGTTAACACTCCAAGCGTACGTGCGCGGTCTACGTGACCCATTAGGTTCTCGCATTCGGTGCATGCGGCCTGATACCATAGAGAAAGCCCTGGAGTTCGTGCATGAAGAGATGAACACGTTATACTTACAGCAGCGTAACGAGCATGGCCCCGAAAGGAAAACGGATTAATGTTAATGACCCTAACTATCTAAATTGTTTCGAGAAATGCAAAACCTTGTTGTGTAATGATCCCATATTACAATACCCTGATTTTGAAAAAGACTTTATAGTAACTACAGATGCTTCTAACCTTGCACTAGGAGCCGTCCTTTCCCAGGGTCATGTAGGTAACGACAAACCGATAGCATACGCGTCCCGCACTCTTAATACTAGTGAAATTAACTATAGCACGATCGAGAAAGAGCTTCTCGCAATCGTGTGGGCTACGAAATATTTCCGCCCATATCTATACGGTCGAAAGTTCACAATCATAACGGACCATAGGCCCCTGCAATGGGTCATGAACCTAAAGGAACCTAACGCACGTGTAACTCGTTGGAAGTTGAGCTTAAGTGAATATAATTTCACAACTGTGTATAAGCAGTGTAGGCTGAACACTAACGCAGACGCTCTTTCGCGTATCGAAATCCATAACGAAGATATAAGTTCTCTCGCGGTCCAACCATCTGAAAAAGATCATACAGCTACTGGTTCTGCCGGATCATCCACGGCCACCGCCCACACAAGTGCCGAAAATCCCATTTTGGAAGTACCGATTTCTGAGGAGCCACTTAATAAGTTCCACCGTCAAATATGTCTTTTTGTCGAAGGAGATATTAAAAAGCGCCCTACTGTTTCCAAACCATTCGAATCACACACTAAAACTGTTATACAGCTGTCGGAATCTAATCTTGAAGGTGAAGTTATAAGTGCTATAAAGGAGTATGTTAACCCTAAGGTAAAAACGGGCCTAATAATTCACCCACCATTAGCCATGTACAAAATTATACCCATTATCCAGAGCGCTTTTAAAAGTTCCGCATTACAGTTAGTTTTAACTAAAAAGGAAGTAGAAAATGTCAAAGATTATCTTACACAACAGGAGATCATTAAAAAGTACCACGAAGGAAAAACAAATCACCGTGGTATAACTGAATGCTTCCTAGCCCTTTCTCATCATTACTATTGGCCAAAGATGAAGGATCATATAACAAAATATGTTAATGAGTGTAGTATATGCGGCCAAGCTAAATATGACCGCAATCCGATTAAACAGAAATTCGCAATAGTTCCACCTACAACCAAACCCTTTGAAATTTTGCATATTGACCTTTTTACAGCTCAAACCGAGAAATTTCTCACCTTAGTCGATTCGTTTTCAAAATATGCTCAAGCGTACTATCTAAGAGATGGCACGGCATTAAGTGTAGTCCAAGCCTTATTAACCTTTTGCACTCATCATGGAGTTCCTTTAACGATTGTAACAGATCAAGGACCCGAATTCACTAATGCACTTTTCTCGGAATTTGTTAGACTCCATAAAATACAGCACCATAAAATTCTTGCACATTCCCCGAACGACAACGGTATAGTAGAACGCTTTCACTCTACCTTATTGGAGCATTTGCGAATTCTAAAACTGGAAAAGCGAGGTGAACCCGTGATCAACCTTATGCCGTACGCAGTCTTAGGTTACAACAGTTCCATACATTCATTTACCAAGTGTAGACCCATTGATTTAATCACAGGACATTTTGACCCACGTAATCCCATGGACCTTGACTTATCTGAACATTTACTTCAGCAATACTCGCATGAACATAAAAAACGCATGACTCAGGTGTATGACTTAATAAATGAATCTTCCCTCCATGAGCGGACAACCCTCACTGAAAATAGGAATAAAGACAGAGAATCTGAAAAAGACTATACCCCCGACCAACAAGTGTTTATTCGTAATCCTTTAGCCAGTAGGCAGAAACTAGCACCACGTTACACACAAGACACTGTTCTAGCCGATTTACCCATACACATTTACACTAAGAAAAAGCGTGGCCCGGTCGCAAAATCCCGACTTAAGAGAAGCCCTAAACAACCCGTATTGTTACAGGATACTACTATTGTTACTGCTCCAAATGATTCGAGGACAAGAAGTAACGATTGATTCATTAGGAAACGGCCCTGGTCTACTCCCATTCAACTTAGGATCCACCCGAATCATTTCTCATTATCATTTATTTCTTAGCTACGTAAACCTCGATATAATTCACTCACAAATTGAATCAGTCAAACTCCAGATAACTAAAGTCAGGCCTGAGATAAATGATAAGACTCAATTTCTCTATGAACCTCATTTAAATTATCTGAACGCTAAATTAGATAAAATTGCAGATCAGTTACAGACATTTGAGCACATTCGTAAAAGGAGAGGACTCATCGATGGACTAGGTTCCATAATTAAAAGCATATCTGGTAATCTGGACTATACCGACGCGGTTAAATATGATAATGCGTTAAAAGTCCTTCAGACTAATGAGCATAAGCTAGAGACTGAATTTAGCCAACATATAAGTCTGACGAAAGAATGGATTTTACGTGATTCAAACTTACTAACTAACCTAACTAAAAATCAGAATAAGATGCGTGAGATTTTAACGCAGATTATGGGTACCACGCAAACTAATTATGTCAAATATGCTCATATAGGTCAGCATCTAATGATTTTAAGTGACAATATCGATAGACTATCGCAAGAACTTTATAGATTAGATAATACATTGGGGTTTATTCGTGCATCGAGCACCACCCACTCAATAATTAGTATAGTAGAGCTAAGAAAAATATTAAGTAAGCTAAGGATTTTATACTCACCGGAGGAAATCCTTGACATAGAGATTAGGGACTACTATGATATCGTTAAGTTAGGCTATTTTTATTCTGGAAATCAGATTATTATAGTGTTTAAGGTGCCGATTGCCAATCCCACATCCTACAACCTTTATAAACTAGCCCTTATCCCCAACAGAAACCACCAAATAATTATACCTACCTTACCATTTATTGCGATATCTAAAACAAATTCTATGTACATGGAGGCTGAATGCCCGAAGGTGAATAAATTGTACCTCTGTGAAGCCTAACTCCATTTCGAAACTCGTGATGGACCAGACTGTATTCAGCATCTTATCGTCAATCAAGAAATCCACCCTTCTTGTCAACTAACTACTGTTACATTGAAGAAAGAAGCCGTAGAACAACTAGATGAAAAGCATTACACTTTAAGTTTTCAAAAGCCAACCAAAGTGAAGATATCCTGCGGTCAAGAACAATATAAAATACTCGAGGGCAGCTTTTTGGCAATTATCCCATACAATTGCTATATGAAGACACCTGAATTCACGATAGCTAACTCTAATGACCACATCAAGGGTTATGCCTTGGAAATGATGGAATTACTAGCCTTTCAAGAACCAGAAGCCACGAGTGTTATGGCTATCACATTAAATACCGTTGATCTGCATACTCTACATTCCATAAACAAGAAGATATCTGAACAGCATCCAATCGAAGTAAAAGAGAGCGATCCGAGTCTTTATCACACCACAATCCCAATATACGTGATTTTGTTAGGATCAAGTGCACTTATTATCACGCTAATGTACCGTCGGCAACGAACGAAATGCTCTCGGAACATACAGTCCAAAGATGCAACCGCAGCTGCTTTACAAGAGATATATTCTGAGATTCAAGAAGTTCACCCGAGCCAGATAAAGGTGAATCACGAGAATAAAGCATCAACTCTCTCTCCAAAGATGTCGAAATAGTTGATGATCTACGGGGGGAGGTGTTACATTAATATGTACAAATCTATGTTAATACATAGAACGGGAAACGCTGACATGCGTTGCCCTAGATATTGCGCATTGCAACCGCTGATGGCACGAGGCACCTTGTCAGCAACATTGGACACCGGACGTGCGGCCCCTGTGTCGTCGGACACTTTTGGTACATCCATCGACCAACTGTGACATGTTGTAATTCTAATACTTTTGTACTAATTATTCTTAATAAATAAGTTCTAAGAAATTTTGTATTTTTTTGGAACCTCCGGTTGTGACCGTCGTAATTCGTATATTTGTTCTTTTGAATATGTTTATCGAGTAGCCCATCAATGAGGGTTTTTAGGATTTGTATGGCTATGACTGCCTCATTGGTCGAGTGGCAAGCGTATCGCTTTGCGATCTCGAGGTCCTGGGTTCAAATCCTAGGTCGGGCAAATTTAGTTTTTCAAACGAAAAACTTTCCAGAATGAATCCAGAGTCTGGAATTGTTGTCTATTACATGGGACCTAACATCGTCGGCAAAACGTGGGTGTACTCAGTACACCTGTATGTCCATGAATCCCCATTAAAAAAAATCAGCAAATAAAAAAGATTTTTGGAAATTGAGATTTCTGGAATAACCCCATTATAAGCACTCAGAAGCAAATATAAAACTATTGATAGGCGGGAGGATCAGTGATATATTGGTTTACCTGTCACCAAGAGTCATTAATTAAGCTGGAAAGGCTTTTAATTACGCAGGACATAAAGTAGGTCAAAGTAGGGACACTCTTTCAATCAGCCCGATGAATTTAAGCCTCGGCAAACTAATGAACCGCTTCATTGTGAATTGTAATATTTACGTAATGTTTAAATCATGGTTCTAATAGCAGTAACGGGTTTAGAGTCGCCATTACGTGAAAAAGGATGTAGTGATTAGGTTATGACTATGAAATGAGATGCAACCGAAGAGGTTATCAAACACGTACGGTGTTATACATATTTGGAATATCCACTTCTCAACTAATCATCTTAAAGTTTAAGGTGAGTCAGTAGACGTAATAGTATAAAACGTAAAATAGTCGAGAAGCTGAACTCGGAAAACAAAGCGGCTGTGTGTGTGAATGATCTACGCTGTTGGCCGCGGGGCCTTTACACCTTCACCGGATAAGAGGGCGAGCGTGCAACCACTACGCACGAGCCAGAAGGGCAAGGGAGCAACTAGCTCAAGGGCGCCTCAAGGAAGAACGGTCTCAGCTTGGGCAGTCGCTATGGGGGAGGGCGTATACTAGGTGTCTCGCCGTGGTGCTCTGCACCGGCCGGCGGGCAAGGGATTCTTTGACCTCGCCGGCAAGGTCGGTGTCCGATCCTGTGTGCGGTATCCGAAAGAAGGAATGTAAGGGCATCGGGAGGGTCAGTGAGAAAGTGAGAACATGCCGCGGACGGCGGTAGCGGCTGATAGGTGAGGAATTAGGTTCGTAGTCGGCGGCGGCTACGTTTAGCGGATTACTATGATTGGACGCGTTCGCAAAATATCGGGTTGTCGCCTTTTTAATAAAGGCGCGATTAGGTTTGAGACTGAGATCGGAATGGAGATCGACATTCCGTATGAACCACGGGGATCCGACGGCTTTGCGGAGGAAACGGGATTGAACCGTTTGGAGTCTTATCGATGTAAGAGCGGGCGACGTGCCCGAACACCTCACAAACGTACGATGGGCCAACAAAGCGACATTAATTCATCTGTTGTACGATATCCCACCCCTGGGCTGGAGATCTTCATTAGGGAGGAGTTCTGGGCGAGGGGTGTCGTATTCAGAAGATTTCGTGAGACACAGAGATAATCCTGTACAGCCCAACATGTCACTGGCAGCACATGTTACTTAGTTTATAAGTTTTTATATATTACTAGCTTCTGCCTGCGACTTAGTCTGCGTTAACTATAGACAGAAACCTTTTTTTTTCTGGGATAAAAAGTATGATATGTATTCATCCAGGTAATAAACTGTGTGCCAAATCCATTCAGCTGTGAGCTGTGTGTTGCGTGATTGAGTTACAAACATCTACACACCTAAACATACAAGCTTTCACATTTTTAATATTAGTAGAAGATTTTTGTGAGAAACTGTTGGAACTCTGTACTCTCTGCCTACCCTGTGACGGAGCTGGCGTGATGACGATATAGTAGATGTGTGTTTGCCTGTAATGTATCTATTTTCTATGGGCCTGTAGATTGCAGAAAATTATTTGTGAAATTTCAGTTGGCTGAATAAAATAACTTATTAAAGTGAAACTTTTATTAGATCGTCTCAAACTTTTTGGTCCGTGGAGTAGGGATAAAGTGAAAGGCGCTCGCCAGAGCAGCCAAGGTCAATATGTTTCACTTTTACCGTGGTTTCATAAAACCACACAAGGATTTTTTATTATTATTTTGTGTAAACAAAAACATTGTCTCAGGACAAGCCTGGTATTTTTAGACCACACGGATGTCAACCAAGTGTGGTCTAAGATTTGGATGAGTGGAAAGCTACGATGTTTGTTCTGCTGTTGTGAATTGTGAGTCTGTCTAGCTGTAATAATTTTCAGAGAATGTGGCAAGTATTGAGTATGAGCTTCGTATAATGTAAGGTATGTGTATGTTAATAAAGTGTTAAATAGTTGTTTGGAAAGTATACCAGTAGTAGAAACAATTATGGGGACTATCGCGACTGTATTCATTTTCTAAACTCTTTTGATCTCTAGTTGTAGTCCTGTATATTTACTAATTTTTGTTTGGTAGAGCGATATCTATTATGTATGTATTTATTTTCTTTATCTAAAAATGTAATATCGGTTCTATTATTATATATAGTATGATCATTCCTATTGTGCGATCATAATATAATATAACAGAATGATTCTCCAGTACTGGTGGGGTGAATAATTATAAGAAGGACTGTGTGGCTCATTAGTTAATTTATGTTTTGTGGCTTCATCGTTCTGTGTGAGTGTACTTCAGGCACCTATTATATGCTGGATCGTTTCCGGCTTACTATTACATTGTCTACATCGGTCATTAAGGGGCGTGTGGTCTTTCAACATGTATTTTCGGCGATTTATGGTGTTTATAGCTTGGTCCTGTGTACCTTTAAGGAAACCTTCAGTTTTTGGAAATAGTTCCCCTAAGTCCAGCCATTTATTGGAAGCTTCTTCATTGATGTGAGGTTGATCCAGGTAATGTCGGTGTCTGCCATGTGATTCTTTCTATGTCTATCTTCTATGTCTGTCTGTATGGCGTTGTCTTATCAATAGGCTGGACTACCCCATCACAGAGCTTTAATATTAAAAATAGGCTACCTGATGTAGAATAGTTTCTACTCCTTTATTTTTATTTACAACAGTTAAAAGAAGATTCAAAGACGATACCCTATTTCTCAGTAACATCACTAATATTTGGACATTTTTTTGGTCAATCTTATTGAATCGAATAGTAAACAGATTAAATACAAGTTAACATGTTAGTTACTTTTCGAACGAACATTATTAGTTATGCATCAATTCAGTAAGTATAAAAAAATGGGTCAAAGTGCGCCAGAGGTCTCGTCGGTCCGGTAAGCCTTAAGATAAGTACTAACATTAAGATAAGTACAAAAATAATGAAAATTCAATACACAGTATTATACAAAATATATTATTGGAAATAATCTTTTTCCGGACTTGGATGATTTATCAAAGAGATATTTAAAAAAAAAGCACATACTGACCTTTTAAATGGGTTCCGGATCCGAAACGATTTAAAGAATCAAATGAAAACACAAAATTATAACAACACTATATGTTATATTGCGGAGTCTTAGAAATATTACAATATGTGTTTTTTTTGTTAAAAATACTAAACTACACGCTTCCGTGGCTTGAGGTATAGTGAAATTATTCTAAAAACTTCCTATATTTTATTTACAAAAGAAAATATTTTATGAATATGCAAAAAACTCGAAAGGCCTAAAATGATTGCGACAATATCCTTTTGATCTCAAACCCATGCTCTACGTAGCTCTGATATGAAACGACGATTTGTAGAGGGACTGCTGATATTTATTGTCCTCTATACAATATTTCAACAGTAAAAAAACCTTTCCAATTTCAATATAACGATATTGGTAAAGTGACATTTCAGAAAATGTACCTATAGAACTACAAGGATATATTTTGGCTTATGGTTTACATTGACAGGGGGACAGGTTGGTATGAAATAAGGTTTATAACTTAATAAATATTTCAACAGGTGAGTCCGCACGTTTACTAATTTAAAAAAAAGAACTTAGGTAAATTCCATCATAGAGGTAGGATTAAAAACATAGAGGGATCATAAACGCGGTTCAACCGTGTACGGTTGAACCGCGTACTGTTTCTGGACACTTGGTACCATATAGGTAACGAATTTAAAAATCTTTGTTTCTACATGGTTCGAACTTCTTTTTTATTCAAAATTTATGAGTCATTTTGACTTAGGCTCCACGCAAATTTATCGGTTAATATTTACTGAGTTCTTAGATTTACGCGAATATTACACATGATTATTTTAGGTTAAAGAACACATAGCTGACCTAAAACACCGTCGCTCAAAGAAGTCTGCAGTCTGTGAACATGTCCTTGACCGCACCCGCCATAACATCAGATTTGATAGACCACAAATTCTCGTGAAAGAACAACGATTCCTACCAAGGATGGTCGGCGAGGCTATTAAACTTAAAAAAAAAAAACAAACCGAAAAAAAATTTGTTTTATTTCGGTTAATATCTGTTTGCCTAGTGACTGTGTTCTCGGAGACTTTCAATTTGTTTTCAATTAATAAAAAGATATATAATTAAAATATCTGTGAAAACATGGTGCCACAGAACTAAAAAAAATTAGTTTTATTTCGGTTAATATCTGTTTGCCTAGTGACTGTGTTCTCGGAGACTTTCAATTTGTTTTCAATTAATAAAAAGATCTATAATTAAAATATTTGTGAAAACATGGTGCCACAGAACTAAAATACCGTGCTTTATATTGGAATGAAAATCTTTTTGGTCTAGAAAAGCAGATGAAGCTAAATTATATTAGCTTCGGCCGGTGACTTGGTTTTGCTGTATCATGGTAAAAATAAAATGTATTTTCTAAAAAAGATGTAGGTAACTAGTTTGAAGATGCATAATAACTAAACCAGATTGACTGTTTTCCCTGAGCATAAATGATTAGATTTAGATAGAATCTTAATAAACGCACTCCCAAAGAGATTAGTCATAATGATTGGAAAATTTACATCGTTATCGATAGAATTTTCGAAAATTGGTAATTAAATAATTGTTAACGCATGTTTTTTTTGTTTTAGTATGTAAAACATTCAGGTAGGATCTCGCCACTGTTCATTAATTAAACAAAAACGCTTACTCGCTAGCATCACGATAATGTATTCTTTATACTCCCATATAATATGTACTTCGTGCGAGGCCTAAAATAATCCCTGTGCGTAAACTTCGTTATTCATGGAAAAACAAAGATTTTGATAAAATTAATCTGCAAAGCTTTCATTATTCGACGATTTTTTTTCACAATTTCTTATTTTAATATGAAAATGGCCTTGACATACCCATTACACTCCAGTAGAATGTTTGTGTAATTTCTACAAATATGCAAACCTTTCACGACAAGTTTGTGTTTTGAGATCAATTGCGATGATAATCGGTCGACAGATTTGTCGTTTTTGTGCCGTGACAAAACCTATGGATAAAACAGTCTCATGAAATCTTTATGAAACAAAAAACGTATCACTTGTCACCTGTCGCATGCCGTTGCCACTTTTATTAAAAAGGACATTGATTGCTTTTGTACTATAAGGAAAAAGGATTTCGTTTCTTTGTGTTACCCAGGTCACGACTTTATTGGTGTAGACACATACTTTCAGTAAAAAAACGTGAGGCCCATGCATTACATAATAATAAGAAGTGTAAAGAGTAGTTACCGTTGACCCAACAGAGAAAACACATGGAAAACTCGTGCAACTGAGGGCTTAGTACGAACAGATTGACATTGACAGTATCGTGACATTGTCAAGAAAGCTTGGTGTCAAGTGCATTTTTATTTAGTAAATTTGTAGTTGTACGCTATTGTGAATCTGTTCGTGCTAACCTCTCGGTTAATATAATTTAGCCATCCATATAACAATTATCTGTATCATGCGCCCCACGTTTGTTAACACGTCACTGCAAGACTTTTTGTAGAAGGTGTAACATAAATAACAAGTCTAAGAATCATATAGATATACTTAGTAAAAACCAAAATAACTATATAGCTTCCATAAAAAGGATCACCGGTTGATCCAACCTTAGCTCTTTGTCATAAATCGACAATTTCTCTTTTATATCTATCTCTATCTATCCATCTATATCATCACGCCACCTCGCTCGCGGGGTAGGCAGAGAGTACAGAGTTCCAACAGGTTCTTTTCTTACATACCTCTCTGGCTTCCTCCACTCTCATAGTTCGTCTCATACACACTCGCCGGTTACGGAGACTCTTCACTTGCCCTTTTATATATTTTATATATTTTCAGTATTAGTCTTTTTATGTCTCTATATTTCTTTTAATTTATTTTAGTAACAGTCAACAATAATAATGCTGTATGTTTTCCTTAAGTTAAATAAATCAATAAAAGACAAAAAGTAGTCCATTCTAAATCGGCAACTGAATTGATTCCAACTATTTTTAAAGGATGTACCAATAAACAAACCATCACGCCTATATTCCCCAAGCGAGGGTGGCAGAGGTGTACTATGTACACCCATCCACGCCGACGATGTTAGATCCCATGTAAAAGGGAGGGAACCTATTGCCATATATCGGTCACAATTCCAGACTCCGGACTCATACTGGGAAGTTATCCATAGAAAAACTTCATTTCTTCGACCTAGGATTTGAACCCAGGATCTCGTGATCACCAAGCCATTCACTTTGCCACAAGACCAACGAGGCAGACAAGGATGTACCACTTTTTTTATTTATCAAAAATTGCTGTTACTCGTTCAGTCCGCTGTATTAAACAGAAATTAAATCATTATTCAAAGCAAGACGGCTATTTTAAATGCATTTCTAATACATGTACCTCAATATTCACACAAAAGGATTATAAGATGCAGGTTTCGCGATTAATTTGGACACCAAAGAGCTAAAAAAATTAAGTAAACTACTTAAAATTGGATACATTTACATGGCTTACATTTCTTCCTTACTGGGCTGGAAGCGAAAGAAAAACTTAGAATGCCCCAATAGCCTTACTTTTGCTAGGCTGGTGGTAAGATCCGTCATCCGATCAACGACCAGAAAAGGAAAATTTGAAACAAACCCTATACCAACCCGCCTGGCCAGCGTGGTATAGGCCAAAAACCTCTTAACATGTTAAGGCACCTAAAACAAAGGCCCCCTGTTAGCGGTTGCGGTAACAGCAGGGCAGGGGGTACGAAGAATCTTCGGGCTCCGACACTGGCTACGTACAATGGACGCACTCTACGGCTGGACCAACACCTCACTGAACTCGAGGTATAACTAAGTCTAGGGAATACTAAGTCGAGGTAATACTAGGTCGCAAAAACTGGGCACATATTGGGGTTATCCGAAGTCCGAAGACAGGGCGAGGACACGATAACCCTTGAGTCAGGCCACCTGTTCTATTTTCGGGAAGGTGATCGGCCCTCTCAGGGTGGTATCGGTTTCCTGGTTAACAAAGCTCTCACTAACAACGTTGTGGAAGTCAGAAGTGTGTCGACACGAGCAGTGTACCTCATAATTAAAATCACCAACAGGTACACCCTGAAGGTGGTACAAGTATATGCGCCGACTTCGACATACTGCGACGACATAGCCGAAGCCATGTATGAAGACTTAGCCAAGGCATTACATGGCACCACCAACGCTCACTACAACGTTTTTATGGGGGACTTCAATGCCAAAGTGGGAGTACAAGAACACGGCGAAACGATAATCGGACCCCACGGCGTGGGGCGCCGAAACCACCGGGGGTAGATACTGGTCAACTTTCTGTAGTCGCAGGGGCTCTTCTTGATGAATTCCTTTTTAAGAAGCCTCATAGAAAGTGGACATGGCGAAGCCCCGACACTGTGACGAGGAACGAGATAGACTTCATCATGACTGACATGAATTCTAAATTTAGAGACGTCTCCGTGATCAACGGGTTTAATACCGGCAGCGATCATCGACTTATACGAGGCGCTCTAAATATAAAATTCAGGGCCGAAAGGCATCGCATGATGAGGTCTACTCTCAGACCTACTGCGCCTCAAATAGCTTTAGGGTCCGGAAAGTTCCAACCGGAGCTTCAAAATCGTTTCGACTTGCTGGAAATCGAAGGCAATGTTGACGAGAAAACCAACACAGTGGTCAAAACACTACAGGATGTGTCTAGAAGAGTGTTTCCCGGCAAAAGCGGTAACAAAGAGTCTAAACTCTCGCTCGAGACTCTCGAACTTATGAGGCAGAGACGGGAAATGTCATCCACATAGGCGTCTTCGCCGGATGGGAGGAACCTCAACCGGAAGATCCGAAAGCTGGTGCGACGTGACCTCCGATGTTCCAACACACGCGCCATAGCGGCTGCGATTGAACAGAACAGAGGCACAAAAGTTTTCGTTCGCCAGCTAGGTAGATCCCATCTGACGAAACTTAATACTGCGGATGGCAAAACCATGACCTCCAAGTTCGAGATACTCGAGGAGATTGAGTTTTTACAAAGACCTGTACACGGATGACTAAAACCACGAGACCCAGCGCTGACAAAGACATCCCTGATGTCAACCAAGACGAGGTCAGAGTGGCTCTCGAGCAGCTCAAAAATAACAAGTCGTCAGGCGACGATGGAATCACCACTGAGCTCCTAAAAGCAGGCGGGTTTCCAATCCTGAAAAAGCTTGCGAGCCTCTTTAATTCCGTCATCCACCAGGGCTTAACACCTCAAGCTTGGAGCGGGAGTGTGATGGTTCTGTTCTTCAAAAACGGTGACAAAATCTTGTTGAAGAACTACAGACCCGTCTCACTCCTGAGTCACGTCTACAAGTTGTTCCTGAGAGTACTCACAAACCGACTCGCCACAAGACTCGACGAGTTCCAGCCACCGGAACAAGCCGGATTTCGAAAAGGCTACATCACCGTAGACCACACCCATACTGGTCGGCAGATTGTACAGAAGACTGAAGAGTACAATCCGCCGCTGTGTATGGTTTTCGTGGACTACGAGAAAGCCTTCGATTCAATCGAAACCTGGGCGGTTTTGGATGCTCTGCAGCGATGTCGCATCGATTGGCGCTATATCGAGGTGTTGAGATGTCTGTATGATATCGGCACAATGACCTTCCAGCTCCAGGACCAAAAGACCAACCCGATCGAGCTGCGTCGAGGGGTAAGACAGGGGGATGTAATATCACCAAGCTCTTTACCAATGCACTCGAAGACGTCTTCAAGACGCTGGAATGGACTGGGCGTGGCATTAACATCAACGGCGAATACATCTCACACCTTCGGTTTGCCGATGATATCGTCATCGTGGCAGAGTCACTGGAACAGTTAAGCGAAATGCTACATAGCCTAAATGAAGCCTCTTGAGGTGTCGGTCTCGGCATGTACTTGGATAAAACCAAGATCATGTTTAATGAACATGTCACGCTGGGACCGATCTACGTCGATGGTTCGATGCTCGAAGTTGTTCGGGAGTATGTCTACCTTGAACAAGTTGTCCAATTTGGTAGAAACAACTTCGAGAAAGAAATCAACCGCAGGATCCAATTGGGTTGGGCAGCATTTGGCAAACTACGTCACGTTTTCTTTTCGCCTCAATGCCTGAAGACGAAAGTCTATAACCAATGCGTCCCACTCACAGTGGGACTAATCCACAAATTCAAAGTCACACGGCGGGCTATGGAGCGAGCTATGCTTGTTGTCTCTTTGAAGGATAAAATTCGTATCGAGGTAATCCGACAGAAACCCAAAGTTACCGAGATAGCTCGCAGACTCAGTAAGCTAACGTGGCAATGGGCTGGTCACATCTGCAGAAGGACCGACGGCCGATGGAGCAAGCGTGTCCTAGAGTGGAGACCGCGACTTGGTAAGCGTAAAGTAGGACGGCCCCCAGCTAGATGGACCGACGACTTTAAAAAGGTCGCTGGGACAGACTGGATGTGGAAGGTGGGAGACCGTGTGCAATGGCGCGTGTTAGGAGAGGCCTATGTCCAGCAGTGGACTGCGATAAGCTGATTGATGGATTTATTGACTTAAAATTGGAACTTTCGTATTCGTAAAGCGATAATCTAACTGGGGTATCTAAACTTTCAGCTGGTGCGGTAAGCGGTTGAGGTCGAAAGAGCTCAAACTTGAACTCTTTTACGATGCGGTTGTGGCATTATCTTTTCATATTATTTTTAAATATCGTCTTTAATCTTTTTATGGCAATAGCTATGTAGTAAAATAATATCCCACCAAAAACATTTTCATGTAAAATGTTGCCAAGATAAGACCAGACCGCACGATCAAAAAGTTGTCAGATCTCATGTAGCTAAGCTTCTTTTTGTATCGAATTCACTTCTTTTGTAAGTTGCTTATACGGCAATATTTTTATATTTTGTTTTTTTCTTTATTCTATTATCATCATCAATCACAGTGGGTACATTAGGCGTTTTGCGCGCGCTTAATTCCATTCCCTAATTTAAAGGGTGGGGGGTGATTTACTCAAACTCCTGAAATATGTATTTCAATTTTCAGACCTCTAGCATCAAAATTTGCGGAAGTCTCATACAAACTTTCAGCCCCTAGTTTAAGGGGTCGGGGGTTAAAGGTTCCAAGTTTTAGATTGTTTGTTGTTTGTGTACTACTAAGTATTAACTTACATACCAAATTTCAGCTTTCTAGGACTTCAGGAAGTACCCTAAGAATTTTGATGATCACCAGTGACGAAACCGGGGTTTTTTAGATATCAATAAAATCTAAAGTATAAGAGCTATGCAATTGAAACTTTATATTTTTGATGAGTCTAATATTGACATTATATCCCGAGAATTTTCTTTATCTGGTGTAATCCAAACCCAAGTTATGAGGGTTCTAAAATACGACGAAGCGCTTCGAGAGAAGGTAGTAGTACCCTTGTGCTTCGCTTGGTTCGTCTTGGCGGCGGCACTACCGTGCCCCCAGATATAAATGGACACCGTCACGCCTTCATTTTCCAAGCGCGGCTAGTAGAGATGTAACGTGGACCCACTGTGTGTACCTAAATACATTACGGACATAGAATGAAAGATATTTTAGATGGTAAAAGCGGTTTGTCAGGATTCGAACCTTGCGGTACGCTACTAGACTAACGAACTATTTAGTAAATCTCTATCATCTATCATATCTCTATCGTCTATCATACCCTGTCTTTATAATTATCATGTACTGTTATTTTGTTTACGAGCTGTAATATTATTATGGTGACCAAAACTTTAGGCAACACGAAATAAGGGCCACCTTATATTTTTTATATAATGCGAAAATTATGCGGGTTCTCGGAGGCTGACAAATCAATAGATTTGTTACGCCGTATTCGACGGATGATTTGATACTACGATATACCCATACCTAGGTATCAATAAATCACCCTTAGATCAATTACTAGACTAGACGGAGCGTCGTGCGTAGGATTGCCACCTTTAATTTGAGCAAATAAAGTACATTGGTTTTTAAAATTAGGCAAAAAAGTACATTGTATCAAACAAAATAAAGTATTATACCTTTTATTACTTTTAGCAATTTTTAATCACTTTTATCACTGCTAAACAGCGTCCCAGCATTTTTACGGTCTATGATAACTTGAATCTGGAGAAAGATAGTAGCAATTTGGAAGTGTTTATAGTATAAGTTAGTGAGGTTAGCTGTAACAATGATTTTTTTATTAAATCTAGCTTACCTTAGATTCAGATTTCAACACTAGACATCAGCAACTTTGATTTTAATTGCGAATACTCCAGCTAAATCATTCAGCCCTGATATGTAAAATTATGATCTTTTTTTTTACCGCCTTCTAAAAAGGAGGAGGTTCTCAATTCGACTGTATGTTTTTTTTGTATGTATGTTTCGCGATCATTCCACCAATTATGAATCGATTTTGATGATTCCTTTTGCATTGGGTTCAGTATAGCTCCACAGTGGTCCCATTTTAATTTTATCAGTATTGGACCTTGGACTTGGAAGATACACCAGGGAACTCCTTAACGACAAACAATACGAATGCGTAGATTGAGATATTATGGGTATTACGTCAATCCTATAGGTACCCTGCCATATAACTGATGATGATGATGATGATGATGTCCTCCCAGACGTATCCGTCGACGGCGACACCCTTAGCTCGTCTTCGCCTGGGCTCTTGCATGAGCGCGAGCATGACTCACAAAACCAAATTTTGTTTTGAAGGTCCTATTGCAAGAAGCGCAGTAAAGAGACCCACTTGAATTGCGAGTATAGTTGTAGGAGGGCTTGGGTCGAGTTTTTCGGATCAGGCGTTTGGCGTCAAGGTCTTCAAGACGGGAACGCTCAAAGTTTTCTATGCCCGTGTTGACAGCAGTTCGCCACTCCGACCTCTGCGTTGCAAGCTCCTCCCATGACTCACTAGACATGCCAATTGCAGTCAAGTGGCGTTTTAAGACATCCCTGTAACGCAGAAACTGTCCTCCAGGCTTTCGTTTACCTGAGCTAAGCTCAGAGTAAAATACCTTTTTTGGTAATCTGGAAGACTCCATGCGTACAAGGTGTCCACACCAGCGTAGTTGGCCTTTCATTAGCATACACTCCATTCCAGCGAGCTTCGCTCGACGTAGAACCTCCGAGTTTGGCACACGATCCTGCCATCTCACCCGAAGAATCGCCCGAAGACACTTCATGTGGAAGGTATCAAGGCGTCTGATATCTCCCTTGTAAAGACACCAGGTCTCCGAGGCAAAGAGCAACAATGGTAAGATTATGGCCCTGTAGACAGCGAGTTTTGTGTGGAGTTTCAGGTCATGTGATTTCCAAACTCGTCGGTTAAGACCACCGAAAGCTGCAGCTGCTTTGGCGACTCGCGCAGAGATCTCAGACTCGAGACGATTATCACTGCGCAAAATAGTTCCAAGGTACCGGAAGGTAGGTACCTACTTCTGGCAGTAGTTTTCCTCGTAGGTAAACAACACCATCGTCCGCAGATTTACCTTTCGCAGGTTGTTTTAGAATCTGGGTCTTAGAAGCACTGATTACTAAGCCGAATTTACGACAGGACTCATCTAATTTGTCCAAAAAACTCTGTAGGTCGTCCAAACTGTCAGCCATAAGGCAGACATCGTCGGCATACAGAACATCTATTACTGAAACAGAGTCTATTTTGCGTTTTGCTCTGAGACGTGCGAGGTCGAAAACGCTTTTGTCCATGCGGACATTTATGGTAATCTTGCCATTACAGCTTTTAAGAGCGTCATTCATTACTGCAGCGAAGTAGATAGCGAAAAGGGTCGGAGCCATTACACAGCCTTGCTTGACACCGCTAGTGACCGGGAACTGGTCTGTAAAGTTGTTTTCGTGACGCACACGGGCTGTCACGCCTTCGTGGAACTGGCGCACTAAATTGACGAACTTTGCAGGACAGCCACATTTTTCTAGAACAATCCAGAGGGCGGTCCTAGAAACACGGTCAAAGGCCTTTTCCAGGTCCACAAAACATAAATAGAGGTCGCGGTGTTGTTCAAAACTTTTTTCTTGAAGTTGCTTGACTACAAAGATGGCATCAACCGTACCTCTTTTAGGTCTGAACCTGCACTGGGTCTCCGGAAGGAAGCTTTCAGCTAAATTACTAAGGCGACTATTGATGATGTGCGCCAGAATTTTTCCAGCTGTGGAAAGCAATGCAATGCCTCTAAACGAGCCACAATCAGAGAGGTCCCCTTTGCCTTTATATAGCTTGCTAATAGAAGCATCCTTCCAGTCCTGTGGAACCATCTCAACATCCCAAATCAGTTTGATAAGTTCAAAAAGTCTGGACCTAATACTCGGTCCACCGTATTTGAAAATTTCAGAAGACAGACTGTCCGAACCAGGTTATTTACCATTTTTTAAACGGTTGATCGCAGTAACGAACTCGGCGTACGAAGGCGGGTCATCCAAGCCCGAAGCAGATGGCAAGCTCTCAAGTGAATTAATGTAAGACAGATCTGCTCCTTGACTACCGGGATTGAGCACTTCATTAAAGTGTTCAGCCCAACGAAGAAGAACCTCTTTTGGATCTGTCAACTTCTTAGCTTTGTCTCGCGAGTAAACAGGGGCAGTTTTTTTAGCGCGGGGTCCGTAAACGGATTTTAGCCCTTCGAAAAATTTTGCTGTTTGGCTAGTGTCAACTAACCATTGCAGTTCTTCGGCTTTACGGCGCCACCAACTATCCTTTTGTTCTCGGATCTTTGCTTTAAGATCCTGCTGAAGAGACTTGCGCTGCCCTGCACTGATGACTCCTCTTAGAGCGAGACGATAGTTTTCAACAAGCTGTCGTATTTCCACATCAGAATCATCGAACCAGTCTTGATGTTTTTTATGTGGTGTGCCAATAACTCGCTGAGAAACACCATAGAGAGCCTTGGAATATGTACGCCACCTGGCATCTACTGAGGTATTGTCATCAGTGCTGGGCATTGCTGCCTCAAATTCCGCATCTAGCTCACGACACAGTCCCTCATCACGCACCAGACGCGCATAAGCAAGTCGAGCTAGAATCCTGTGTTCTGCTCTACGCGGAGGCTTGTAGTAAAGCCTCATCCTGGATCTAATAAGACGATGGTCAGTCCAGCCTTGGGCACCACGCATTGCTCTTGTAATAAGTACATCTCTCAGGTCTCGCCTGCGTACAATGATGTAATCAAGCAGATGCCAGTGCCCAGAGCGTGGGTGCATCCAAGATGTCTTGTATTTATCGGGTAGCCTGAAGAATGTGTTTGTTATGCTGAGGTTGAATTCGGAGCATAACGTCAGGAGAGCAACACCGTTGGTGTTGCACTTACCTACTCCATGTCTCCCCAGTACGTTCTTCCAGGCAATATATTCTGTGCCAACACGCGCATTAAAGTCACCCAGCAGAATCAACTTGTCACAATCTGGTATCCCCAGCAAAACATCACGCAGATTCTCATAAAATTGAAGTTTGTCCTCATCAGGTGTTGTCATAGTAGGCGCATACACGCTTACAAGATGTAGGTATTTCCTGGGAGCCATGTGGAGTCGTAGTGTCATGAGCTTGTCATTGATCCCTTTTGGAGGCTCCACTAGCGATCTAGCGATGTTGTTTCGGATCGCAAATCCAACACCATTTGCGGCTCGTTCACTTGCAGGTTTACCCTCCCAGTAATACGTATATCCACCCAATTCCTCACAGAGCTCACCGCTATCCGCTAAATGTGCCTCGCTGATTGCGGCTATGTCGATGTTATAACGGGACAATTCACGCGCTATGAGTGCAGTTTTCCTCTCAGGACAGAGGTTGTTTTCATTGTCCAGTAACGTTCTTACGTTCCACGCAGCTAAATTTAAGAATGCATTTAATTTATTATTATGTTTCTTTCGACCGCTTTTAGTTGGTGACCAGATGACCGCGGTTAGCCACCTGGCTTGCATTGAGGCGAGCTTTGTTTAGGCCACCTTTTCTAGGCCCCTCCCCGGATTGGGGAAAGCAGTGTGATCCCTAAATAGGGCTGCTATGTCGTCGGGTGAGCTGCCGTACCAGTTCTCTCGCCTCTAGTGAGTTCCAATACGACCATCACCACCCAACCGCCGTACGTGCAAAGATCTAGCTAGAGACCAAACTCACCTGCTCAGTCCCCACCGCCAGTCCTCATCACCGCAGGACTTGCACTCTCCGTCCAGTAATGAGCCAGGGGTCATCAGCGCGGGAATATATTAAAGTGGGTAAGCATTTGCGCATACACGAACCCACTCTCTCGTCTTCCAGTCCTTGTTACCAGTGGGGTGGAAGTCCGCTACGACGACTGATTAGCACTAGAAGATGCAGTGACTGGCCGCATATCTCTTGGATCCCGACATACGCCCTATCAGGCATGTCACAAGTGCCCTGCTGCAGCGCCACGGTCGCCGGGTTTGAAGCCATACTGACGGTGTCCGCCTTCCGAGCCGCTGCAGACTTTATGCAATTTATGGGGGAATCAGCCCATTAAACTAAGTTTGTGAAACTCAGTCCCCTTCACTGGATTTTGCCCGTGGATCGACACGGTTTACCGGGATACGGCCGCTGCATGCACAACAGCTACTTGGAGCCACCAGTGAAGACATTTATGGAATGTTTACAATGTAGACAGAATCCACCATCTGCGATGCAGATCGATCGGTAGTATTCTGCAAGATTCCACTGCAAAACATCCCACTTATATCCCAATCATCAATCCCATATAACTAATCAGAATATTAACTGACTTCAAAAAAGGAGGAGGTTGACAATTTGTCTGTGTTTTTTATAACGTCTTTATTTATGAACTGATTTTGATGATTCTTTTTGCGTTGGGTTTTGTATAGTTTCGATGTGGTCCCATTTTATTGAAATCGGTATTGAACTTTGGACTTTGAAGAAACATCAGGGGACTCCTTAACGGCAAACAGCACGAATGTATAGATTCCGTTATTATGGTTATTATATCAATCCTGTAGGTACCTTGCTGTAAAACTCAGTAAAATAATATAATATACGTATATAAATATTAGTAAATAATTCACTTCTCACTTAAAATTGTAAAATAAAAATCTTTAAATAAAAAACTGACTTCTAAAAGCAAAAAATTAATATTTAAAGTCGGTGCCAAGTAACCGACTGCACTAACCGGTACCGACTTGAAGACGGTTTTATTTAAAAAAAAAATCATTTAATGATTTACGTAAAATGAATCTTAGAAGAATCAAATTATGCGAAATAAAGTATTTTAGCGTACTTTATAGTTCTATAGGTAGAGGTATAAAGTATACTTACCCTAAGTAACGTCGAAAACTTTATAATAAAGTACGAGTGGCAACCCTATGCACACGAGTGCGATAAATTATACGCACGCGCACGCACTCATTGGCAACTTTTGAATAAATCAAACACTGGCATTACTGATTTTAAATCCTAGCTCTATGGGCATTACACATAGCGCGTAGCTGAGACCGCTTTCGGTACCATTATTGTTAGCAATGTTCCGTCTAGACAAGTCAAGTCTAGGAAGTCACCATAAGTCCGAAATTCAAGGATGGCCCTTATTTTGTTTTGACTAGTATATGTACACATTTATTTGGGGGTCTGTCCAAGAGCGTGCTCGTCGCGACCCCCGCCAGTCATTATGGCTGCAATCTTGGACCGAAGACGTACCGCAGTGGGGGCTAGGGCGTCCCCCCGAGGCGACGCGTACCGGCCCGCGCCCGTCGGTACGAATATAGGTGGAAGCGGCGATGGGGGCCGCCACCCATCACGCCGGGCCCGAACTGGCGAGTCGTGGGGTGCAGAGTGCCGAATAGGCACTTGGAATGTAAGAGGTGGTATGGAAGATAAGATGCATGAGGTGATTGATGTGATGAAAGAGAGACGCCTGGATGCTCTGTGTGTAACAGAGACTAAGCGGAGGGGCAGTGAAACCTGTGATCTTCCTGATGGAACGATGGCTCTGTGGTCTGGGGTACCGCAGAGCAGTCGTGCCAGCATGGGGGTGGGTATCTTGCTGTCCCGTCGCCTGGCCTCTGGAGTGAGAGATTATGGCCTGTGCGATGCGAGACTTCTCTGGGTCCGTTTAAAACTGGGTGTTACTAGAGTATTTTTGGTCGCAGCATATGCTCCCGTAAGCTCGTCGACACCCCAGGACCTTGTGAAGTTTTGGGATACTGTCAGGGAAGTTCTGGATTTGGCTGAGGCTAACGAAAAGGTGATTCTGTGTGGCGATCTGAACGGATGGTTAGGAACCAGGCGGCAAATTTGCGACGCTGCTCTGGGTCCTTATGGTAATAAGAGAGTGAACGATGCAGGTAAGCTCATTGTAGATGTTTGTTTGGAAAGGGGTCTCCTTGTGTCTAATAAGATATTCCAGCACACGGACATACATATGCATACGTGAAGAAGGAATGAACAAAAAAGCATGATAGATCTGATCCTGGTTGATAACCGTCTCCGAAGCAAACTACAAGATACGCGTGCGTATAGAGGCCCCACTCTGGAATCAGACCACTATCTCGTAGTTGCGCGGTTTAGTGGTCTGTTCAGGAGGTGGAGGCACTGGCGAAAGCGAATCCCCTTCGGAGACCTTGAAAGAATAAAGGTTGAAAAGTTGCAAGATGAGAGCGTGAGGAGAATGTATGAAGACAGAGTCCGGGATAAGCTTTTGACAGCAGGCTCTTCGGACTCAAATGTAGATGAATGCTGGCATAGCCTGAAAGAGAGTTTGGTGGAATCAGCGAAAGAAGTATGTGGTTGCTCAAAGAAGCATATTACAGCAAAAGGTGATGCATGGTGGGATGCGGAGTTGCAAAGCTCCGTAGAAAGTAAGAAGAAAGCGTGGCAGGACTATGTATCTTCTTTGAACCTGAATGCCAGTATGACAGAGATGAGGAAAGAAATATACCGGCAATGCAAGAATGCCACTAAAACTTTAGTGAAAGAAAAGCGTGAAAGAGCCAGTATGATTGAGGAGGAGAAGCTGGCGAAGAACTTCGAGAACAACACCTCTTTTGGAGCAAGGTGAGAAAGGCTCGAGGTGATTCGTCAGGCTCCAGAATGGAAAGGATAAAATCTAAAGATGGTGACATTCTTGCAGACACACAAGCTGTGCTAAACTGGTGGAGTGAATATTTTGGAGAAATGTATGGAGATGACCCGGATGCTGATGCCGCAGACGTGCCCAAAGGCGAGATTGCGGCACCAGAATCAACGGAGGACATCACTATGGAAGAAGTTGAATGGGCGATAGGAAGTATGAAAAACGGTAAAGCTGCGGGAGTAGACATGATATCTGCCGAGATGATCAAATATGGTGGAACTTGCGTCCGGGACGCTTTCCGGGCCCTTGCAAACCTTTGCTGGAGGACCGGTAGAGTCCCTACGGATTGGCGCCGCGCAGTCATAGTACCCTTGTATAAAGCCAAGGGTTCACAATATGACTGCGCCAATTACAGAGCCATCAGTTTGAACAGCTTGGCAGCCAAGGTGTACGGTAAAATTATTGAACGGAGAATGTGCGTGAAGTCCGATGGAATGTTGTGCGAGGCACAAGGGGGTTTCAGGTCTGGAAGAGGATGTTCGGATCAAGTCTTCTCACTCCGCAACATCGTAGAGAAGCATCTGGCAGTGGGGCGGAAGGTTTTCTGCGGTTTTGTAGATCTGGAGAAGGCATTTGACAGAGTTGTGCGAAAGAGACTTTGGGACATTTTGCCAGAGTATGGTATAGATGGCACTCTGTTGCGAGCCGTCCAGTCCACTTATGTGGACTACAAGGCATGCGTACGGGTGGGTGGTAACAGGTCACCCTGGTTTGACGTTAAAATCGGCGTCAAGCAGGGTTGCGTGTTGTCCGCTAGACTGTTTATAATATATCTGGAAAAAAGTCTTCAAAGACTGAAAGCGATGAATGAAGGTGTACAAATGGGTGACTTAGTGGTAAACCATCTCCTTTATGCAGATGACGCGGTTTTAATAGCGCCAACAGCCACTGATCTGCAAACACTAGTCACAGTTATGAAAGACGACTGCATGATCCAATGGCTTACACTTGAATGTGAAGAAAACCAAGATTATGGTTTTTGAAAGGGAAGAAACCAGAACGAATGTAAGGATTGTGGTTGGTAACGATGTGCTGGAGCAAGTGAATGAGTTTGTGTATCTTGGATGCGCCTTCAGTAAGGATGGGAATACACCGCTGACATAGAGAGAAGAGTGAGTGCAGGGAACAGAGTGAATGGTACGATGGGAAAGCTACTCGGGAGCCGGCACTTAAGCCATAAGGCGCAGCTGGCCATACATAACGGAGTTCTTGTCCCAACGCTGTTATATGGTAGCGAGAGCTGGGTATGTAAGAAGGAGAATGAAAGTAGGATAAATGCGGAAGAAATGCGAGCTCTGCGGAAGATGTGCGGAGTGAAGCTGACCGACCGCATTAGCAACAGCATAGTAAGACAGCGAGTAGGTATGAAAGATAGTATCGGTGTAAAGATGAGAAAGGGCATGCTCCGTTGGTTCGGGCATATAGAAAGAATGACAAAACAGATATACAATGTGAAAGTGGAAGGATGCAGGTACCGGGGAAGACCTAGACTATCTTACCACGACCAAATAAACCGAGTCTTATCTGATGGAAAAGTCAAGAGTCTCCGTAACCGGCGAGCGTGTATGAGACGAACTATGAGAGTCGAGGAAGCCAGAGAGGTATGTAAGGAAAGAACCTGTTGGAACTCTGTACTCTCTGCCTACCCCGCAAGGGATCTGGCGTGAGGTTATAGATAGATAGATAGATAGATAGATATTTATGTATTGTACTATACAGATATAATAAAATACATAAATTTAATGCGAACGAATTTTAAATAGTACTAACTCGAATAATTACCGCCATCCGTCTATTTGATACTCGCGGCCCGTCCCGGCTTCGAACGGGTGGATATTATTGAAATTTAAGTAGGGATCCCGAATTTTTTCTAGTCACAAATATATGTTACTCAGGGATAATGTAGCATTTTAATGGTGAAAGAATTTTTGAAATCGGTCCCGGAGTTTGAGTTTATTCGTTACAAACGTACAAAAATACAAATATTTCCTCTTTATAATATATAAGTGTGGAAGTGTAGATTTATACCACCCGTTTTGGTTTTTTGGAAGAGATCGCCTTTAGCGATAAGCGTTAGCTCCAACATTTTCAATTAAATTTTCTTTGTGTTTTGTACTACTCACTGCATAAAAAACTCATCTATATATCAAAAATAATTAAACGGGTAAACTCAGTTCACTTGTATACTATATATTATTTATACAAATTAGCATATCTACGTACGAACTCGAATACTGTTAGTCCTTTGGGAACTAATACTAATATTACCCCGTTCGTAACATGTAGGTATTATCTTGTTATAACACAGGGTCGAGCCATGTAGCAAGCGTTTGTTTTTTATTCTCTGGTCGCAATCGATAGCGCATTATCTGACGGACGATTTACCGCAGTGGTTAAGAGCTTAAGCTGCTCCGCCCACTGTTTCTAATAGTCGCGGGTTCGATTCCCGCACGGGTCAAATCTTTGTGTGATCCACAATTATTTGTTCCGGTCTTGGTATTTCTGTATGTGAATTTTCATGTTTGTAAACACACCCACGATACAGGAATAAATCCTAGTGTGGGGCTACGTTTAAAAAACAAAAAAAAAATTATGTGACTACTTTTCGTTCTAAAATCTCATTCCCGTACATTTGACGTTTGCTTTGTTTTCTAACGACTGTTGAAAATCAACTTGGTTACAAGCACTGTATCGATAACGATATTGACACTAAAGTTGACCGACAGTCTCCCACACTGCCGCTTTAAAATAAATATCATCTAAAAGCAGCGTCCAGTCGTAACTGCACGTCGCGTGGTGAAGCCAAAAATTCAACGAAACTCCCGCATTCACTGCACTTCCCACCCGCGTAATGTTAGCAGCCCGGAAAGATTACCACCATGAGTCCCTCCCGTGACCATGGGTGCTGCAAAGCACTCGAAACGTCGGGAACTAAAAATAAACTACGATAAAATCCGTAAAATAGTTTTATTTCATATGTATGTGTTAGTCAGCTAAATATTGTACCTCTCGTGCTGTGACAAATAATATTTGTTTCTTTTTTTCTTGCGGTCTAAAGGGCCGCAACCTGATTTGTATAAAATATTTCTGAACTCAGGCCAGGCAGGTTTGTAGCTTATTTATTGGCCTTAAATGTTGTTTTTTCAAGGAGCGAAGCTTTTATGCTAGGCAACAGAGCTACTAAAACATTTTCGACAACAAATCGCAGGGAATTCGTTAAAACTAATTCATATTTTTATTTCGTTTTCGAATCGTCGTATATTTAAAAACAAATTATATTATATTCTATTGACATTCATTTCTGAGTAACGTCAAAAGTTTAGGCTTAGCTTATTGGGAAGTTCGTTTGAATTTTTTGCTTAACCGACATACATACATAAAATAAACAAATATTATAAATCAGCTATATATAACCTTCATATTCGAGCGTCTCCGTGCTTCGGAAGGCACGTTAATCTGTTGGTCCCGGTTACCACTTAATGTGGTAGTCGTTAAGCCGAGTTGGAAGCCTTAAAGGCGGCTTGATAAGTTCCAACAGCAGGTGGCCACAAACCTGCCTCCACCAATCCGCACTGGGTCCGCGTGGTGGAGTATGACCTAATCTCTCTCACCTCGATTTGTGAGAGAAGGCCTTTGCCCAGCAGTGGGCAGTATAGGCTGATATTATTATATATATATATATATATATATATATATAATAATAATAATATCAGCCTATACTGCCCACTGCTGCATATAAACACATACATACACTCAAAAAACACTACCCACCTTCTAGAACAGTTGGGTAAAAATACTAAATACTTTACGGTAAGTTACGGTAAGCAGACACTTATATTAACCTATCCAAATTCACAAAGGTAATTTTAGGCCCAAATAGGCCGTTAGACAGTCGCGTTGCCATTTCTGGACAAGGGCCACCACCCGCAGTGACCAAGTAAAACGGACTAATTTTATAATTAAACTGTTCAAGTTTTTGAAGTTGTAATTCTGTTCGGGCCAATAAGGTAAAAGATAACGTAACGTAAGTATCCCTCGATACTTCGGGCGTTTTTTCCAGTAAACAACATTTTGTTTTGATTTTTTTTTTGTTTTTAATTTTTTCTTTTTAAAAAAAACTGACGTCCCAGTTTTTTTTTTATTTTTAAACGTAGCCCCACTCTAGGATTTATTCCTGTATCGTGGGTGCGTTTACAAACATGAACATTCACCTACACAAATACCCAGATCGAAACAAATAATTGTGGATCACACAAAGATTTGTCCCGCGCGGGAATCGAATCCGCGACTATTAGACCCAGTGGGCTAAGCGGCTTAAGCTCTCAACCACCGCGCTAAATCGTCCGTCATATATTTTGTAATTTTGCTTCATTAAATGATTAAAACAAATCTCAAAAGAAATTTCTAAATAAATATTGACCGTGAAGCATTCCACTCCAATATTCTTTTATTCGAAGTATGCACTACCTAATTTTATACTTTGTGAGAATGCCATCATTATTCGACATAAGAAGAAGAATATTATAAAAAGATATAAATATTTCTTGATAGTACCTTATTTTACGTCTACCTCCTGTTTACAATCACGTTTCAGTATTCAATGTTCTCTGAGTTAAAACTAGAAAAGAAATGGTTTAAGACAGTCGCTTTAGGAAATTACACACAAACCTCTCATATCCGCTTTCCCCGAAAGGGCACAAAAAGATGCACATAATACGCCAACATTTCACCGCGATATTTTCGATTCCCATCGTGACACAAGGCAAGCTTGTATGGATATTTCAGAACATTTCAAGTACAACGAGGTTACAGGCATTGCTAATTTCGCTTACAATTTTGTCTTTATTAATTTACTTAGCCAGGGTCATACCTATGAAGCTTACCGGAGCTTGTCGTTTCAGTCTGGTAGCAAGTAGGTGGTAGGTAGGTATTTAAGAATAAACACAGTCAAGTTTTAAGTAAAACTAGATCCTACTGACTCAAGCTCACAATATCATATGATAAATAAGTGGAATAAACAAAATATATCTAGAGCTTTTTATTGGCGACACGTAGCGCAAGTAGTATATAGGTAAAGAATTATATAATTATACAATTACCAAAATTATTTAATTACCAGCTTCTTATTATATATATTCTGCGCAACAGCGCAGAATATTCTTAACTTTCACTCCTCCTTCTATTCAAGTTGTTAAATGTAGTGTAAAGTTCTTCTTAGTTTGAAAATCAAAAAAAAATATGGCCGAGTTTAATTGCTGAGTGAATGCATGTATAAATTATCGAGTAACCTTTAAAAAGGGCTTATTTCCTTCATTAGAATAATAATGTTAGAATTACCGTATCTCATGTCAAATCGGCTTAATATTCTTTGAAAATCGACATATAAAAGCGCATTCCTGCACAAAACTTATTTCCCTATACAAGACCATAAATAAATAAAGTTGCTATTGTCTGAAGTGTTTTGCATTTTTCTTAAAACGATTCTGAGTAAAGAATAAGTCCTTTTAAAAAGTGACTCTTAAAATATGATAGTGCTCAAATATACTTTTGATGTAACAATGATTGTAAAATGAGCGCAAGCATTCGATAGGGATATTTAGGCGGCCATGATAATATTCTTACAAGCCATATATTTTTTTTAAATTAAGTTTCATATATGCTTTTTGATCGATCTGTTACTTGACCAATATTATGGACTTTATGAAATTTGATTACGTCTTTTAATTGGTACATCCTTATGAACGAGGATGTCATATTAAAACACAAATTATAATATCGATGAGGGAAAAGGAACGACGTTACGTCGGACATTTTATAGGTAACAATATTAATTTCATTATTAAATCGGGAACATTGCCTGTCGACCCTTATTTATCAATTGGCAGCTTTCAATTAACATACCTACAGACATAGCAGCTGTCAGTGACAGGCAACGGGAGTAACCTTCGTAGAGATTTCTAATATTATTATAAGTTTTTATAATTTTTTTACAAACTTATAAAAAATATATTATAAATAACAAAATATTGATCTAGCAACATTTTGTTGACTTAATCCAGTGGATCGACTAGTTGCGGGTTCAATCCCCGCACAGGACAAATCTTTGTGAGGACCACAAATTGTTTTTCGGTCTGGGTATTTGTGTATTTGAATTTGTTATGTAAACGTGATTGAGTCACCATTAAATGTAACAATTTTATGTGCAATAAATAGTAAATGAGGAGGCTTTGGCTGAAAACCAGCGCTGGGGGGGCCTTTGTTCCCCTCCAGCACATGCTGAGCCAAAGCCCTTCGACACAGCTCACACCGAGGCAAATGCTGCAGTAGCGGCTTTTTGTAGCTTATTTTTTTCTTTCTCCGTATTTTTTTTTGCAATCTGTCATATATTTTCTGATAGTAAAATGTGCGCTGTATTGAATAAATATTTTTCATTTTGACTTCATTTCAATTTCATGTTTGTAAACGTACCCACTAAACAAGGACTAATTCCTAATGGGTCAATGTTTTTGTTTTTCAAATAAATAAAATACCTATTACAATATTATGGACGACGACGATCCTACCACGACCTAACACTAAGATACGGCGTGCCTAGGGAATGAAGCGCTGAAAACAAAAGCACCAGAGTACTAAATAAACCACACACACATCAACCCTCAGTGCCTAATAGAATGTGCAAGGCAAAAAGGAAAAGAACATTGAAAAGAAATAAAAGAAAGATCAACATAGAGTAAACCGTATTACCATCAGGAGGAAAAGTAGCATCAAAACATTTTAAAAACAACATTAGAAAATTAACACGAATAAAAGTCAAAACAGCATGAGAATAGCAAAACAGAATCAGTAAAAATTAAGAAAGAATGGAACGTGTTATAAGAATTAAGTATAAAAATAATACAGAAAACATTGTTAAAATTAGAGATTTAAACTTGTAATACTGAAAAACATACAATGCAATAATACATAGAAAAGGGACACATACAACATAGAAAAGGGCTCCGACAAATATCGGGGGAAACTCTGGCGAGCATTATTATAAAAAAGAAAACTAATGTACGGCCAAGCCAACGCGTCCAGCCGCGTCCGCGATGGCGTGCACGGTGTCGTTCATCTTCTGTAGTAATATTTATGTGTGAAACTTCACACCAACGCGTACTGCGTCCTGCATGCGTCTGGGCGGCCGCTGCACGCGCAATCATAGGGAGATACTGATCGCCACCGTGATCGCCGCCGGAGATGCCATCGCGGACGGCTGAACGCGTTGGTTTGGCCGTACCTTTACACAACGCCAGTTTACAACGTAGTAGCTATATCTGTGGTAAATCATGCGAATTAATAACTAACTACATAATTGTGCATCGCTACAAAGAGGAAATTCTGCCCGCCCTCTAATGGCGTAGTGATTATATGCTCTTTGACGTCGCGACGATAGTGCCAACCTTAATGCTAGCTTGATTTCGTTATATACATGTTATATATGTACCTATTTATTCTCATTATTTATATGTTATATATTTTCCTCTTAATTTTTTTTGGTTCTATGATTTTACACCTACTGCACTCGTTTATGCATCACCCTAAGGTATACTGGTAGAAAGTCCATCTTTGTACCAATAGTGCATAAGAATTAAATAAATAAATAAATAACCATTGAAATAATTTTAATAACTCTTTCACCATTAGAAAGTTATTATCCTGTATTACTACTACTACATAGGCTATATTGTAATAAATAAATTATATAATGTCCGTGTGGTGACGGGAAAGAATACATGGGTCATCACCCCCTATCATCCCGTGGGTGTCGTAAAAGCCGACAAAGGGAACACACTCTCGCAAACGACCCAGTGCGTAGAGAAGGAAAGCTTGAAATCAAACCCTATACCAACCTGGCCAGCGTGGTATAGTAGGCTAATTTACCTCCCATGAAAGCACAACAATTTAACCGGCCCCCAGTTCCCGGTACTCCCGCTGTTCCCGATCACGGTAGCGGTCGGGGCGACAGCGGGAGAGGGGGTGCTAAGAATCTCCGGCCTACGAGAGGCTACCATAAAGAACTGACCCTCGCGACGTATAATGCATGCACACTACGGCTGGACCACGACCTCACCGAACTCGAGGTAGAACTGGGTTGCATAAAATGGCATATATTGGGGTTATGTGAGGTCTGAAGAAAGGCGGAGGACGCGATAACCCTTGAGTCAGGTAACTTGTTCTACTACCGAGAAGGTGATCAGCTCTCCCAGGGTGGTGTCGATTTTCTGGTCAATAAAGACCTCGTTAGCAGTGTTGTGCAAGTCAGCAGTGTGTCGACACGGGTAGCGTACCTTATACTGAAGCTCAGCGATAGGCACTCCCTAAAGGTGGTACAGGTATATGCGCCGAACTCGACATATGCTGACGAAATAGCCGAAGCCGTGTACGAAGACATTGCGAAAGCACGACACGGCACCCCAAAGGCTCACTACAGCGTTGTTATGGAGGACTTCAACGCCAAAGTGGGAGTACAAGAAAGCGGCGAAACGAAAATCGGGCCCTTCGGTGTGGGGCGCAGAAATAACAGGGGGCAAATGCTAGTAAACTTTCTCGAGCCGCAGGGGCTTTTCTTAATGAACTCCTTATTTAAGAAGAAGCCCCATAGAAAGGTGGACTTGGCGAAGCCCCGACAACGTGACAAAGAACGAGATAGACTTCATCATGACGGATAAGAAGTATATATTTAGGGACGTCTCTGTGATCAACAGGTTTAATACTGGCCACGATCACCGACTCGTCCGAGGCACCCTAAATATAGACTTTCAAGCCGTAAGGGCCCGAATGGTGAAGCCTACTCTCCGACCTACCGCGCTCCAAACAGCCTTGGGTTCCGAAAAGTTCCAATTGGAACTTTAAAACCGTTGTGACTTGCTGGAAACCATTGGCAATATTGACGAGAAAACCGACACAGTGGTCAGAATGCTACAGAACGTGTCTTGAAAGTTTCTGTGCGGAATAAGCAAAAACAGGGACTCTAAACTCTCGACCGAGACTCGCGAACTTATGAGAAGTAGGCGAGAAATGCCACCTACGCAGACATCTTCGTCAGATCGGAAGAACTTAAACCTTAGGAGCCGAAAGCTGATTCGGCGCGACCTCAGACGCTTCAACACCCGTATCGTCGACGCTGCGATCGAGCAGAATAAGGGCACTAAGGTCTTCGCCCAACAGCTCGGACGTCCCCGTCTGACAAAATTCAAAACTGCGGATGGCAAAACCGTGACCTCTAAGTTCGAGATTCTCGAGGAAATCGAGGGCTTCTATGGAGAACTGTTTGCATCACGGACAGGCCTACCAGACCCAGCAATGATGACCACAGAGCCCCACTTACGCGCCATTACACGGAAGACATCATATGTTGATGAAGGCGAGGTCAAGGCGGCTCTCGAGCAACTTAAGAACAATAAATCTCCTGGTGATGATGGAATTACTACCGAACTCCTCAAAGCTGGTGGGACTCCGGTTCTCAAAGAGCTGGCAAGTCTTTTCAATTCCATCATTCACCAGGGCCTAACACCTAAAGCGTGGAGCGGGAGTGCGGTGGCTCTGTTCTTCAAAAAAGGCGATAAATCCTTGCTGAAGAACTACAGACCCATCTCACTTCTGAGCCATGTATACAAGCTGTTCTCGAGAGTAGTCACAAACCGCCTCGCCAGAAAACTCGACGAGTTTCAGCCACCAGAGCAAGCCGGGTTTCGAAATGGCTTCAGCACCGTAGACCACATCTATACTGTTCGGCAGATTGTACAGAAAACTGAAGAGTACAATCAGCCGCTGTGTATGGCTTTCGTGGACTACGAAAAAGCCTTCGACTTCATCGAAACCTGGGCAGTTCTGGATGCTCTGCAACGATGTCGTATTGACTGGCGTTATATCGAAGTGCTGAGATGTTTGTATGATACCGCCACTATGACCATACAGCTCCAGGAACAAAAGACCAACCTCACTGAGCTGCGCAGAGGGGTGAGACAGGGGGATGTAATATCCCCTAAGCTTTTCACTAACGCGCTTGAAGACGTTTTAAGACGCTGAACTGGGCGGGACGGGGCGTGAATATAGACGGTGAGTGCATCTCGCATCTTCGGTTTGCTGACGACATCGTCATAATAGCAGAGACGCTGGAACAGTTAAGTGAGATGCTGCACAGCTTAAATGGAGCCTCTCGACGTGTTGGTCTCGGCATGAATTTGGATAAAACCAAGATCATATTCAATGAACATGTCACGCTGGGACCAGTTTACGTCGAAGAATCGATGCTCGAAGTTGTTCGAGAATACACCTACCTTGGGCAGATTATCCAGCTTGGTAGGAACAACTTCGAGAAAGAAGTCGACAGAAGGATCCAATTGGGTTGGGCAGCATTCAGCAAACTACGTCGGGGTTTCTCTTCGCCTTTACCGCAATGCCTGAAGACGAAAGTCTACAACCAGTGCGGTCTACCAGTCATGATATACGGTGCCGAGACGTGGACACTTACAGTAGGGCTAGTCCATAGGCTCAAAGTGGCGCAGCGAGCTATGGAGCGGGCTATGCTCGGAGTCTCTTTGAGGGATAAACTCCGAAATGAAGTTATCCGTCAAAGAACCAAAGTAGTTGACATAGCTCGCAGAGTGAGCTCGCTAAAGTGGCAGTGGGATGGCCATGTCTGTTGAAGAACCGATGGCCGATGGAGCAGACGAGTTCTAGAGTGGAGACCGCGACTCGGCAAACGTAAGGTAGGGCGCCCCCCAGCTGGATGGACCGACGACCTGAAGAAGGTCGCAGGGTGGGACTGGATGCGGAAGGCGGAGGAACGTGTATTGTGGTGCAAATTGGGAGAGGCCTATGTCCAGTGTAGGACTGCAATAGACTGATTTGATTTGATTTTGAAATTATATAATACAGCGCCTCATGCCTATATTCCCCAAGCGGGGATGGCAGAGGTGTACTCAGTACGTCCACCTTTCGCCAAGGATGTTCGGCCCATGTAAAAAGGGACGAATCTTTTGCCATATATCGGGCACATTTCCACACTCCGGACCCATACTGGGAAGTTTTTGTTAGGAAACGCACCACCGCGCACGCTCATTAGTCAAATCAAATGGCGCGCGCTCATTAATCAAATCAAATAGCGCGTGCTTGCGCGGAGCCACCGCGCGCGCTCATTGGTCAAATCAAATGGCGCGCGCTCATTAATCACATCAAATAGCGCGTGCTTGCGCGGTGCCACCGCGTGCGCTCATTGGTCAAATCAAATAGCGCGCGCTTCCCCGGTTCCACCGGGCGCGCTCATTGGTCAAATCAAATAGCGCGCGCTCCTCGGTTCCACCGCGCGCGATCATTGGTCAAATCAAATAGCGCGCGCTTCCTCGGTTCCACCGTGCGCGCTTACTTATTGCCTGAGACATTTCCTGCCAGTTTACCTGGTAGTGAGTTAGTGAGGCAGCAACTGTGGTATAGACGCAAATATGCGAGTATTCAAAAAGAAGACAAAAACTAGGAAAATTAATACAAATAATATTGCAGATATTACTAATAGGAGTAGAGGTAGTTGGCTCTACTTCTTATTTAAAAACTAATACCAACTTATACCTAACAATGTCATTAACTTGTGGTCTAAAATTCCAGGGTGATCAGAACTACGTCATTTTATTGAAAGCTAGGATTTTCTGAATGAATAGTCTATTATGTTGTTACAGTCACGTAAGCCTTTAAAGATGGTTAAGTACGAAAGGTACATAAAAATCTCTATATCATATCATGAAAGCTGGTATAAACAATTTTACGAATATTGATACGATACTGCCAAATACCAATACCAATTTGCCGTGGGCGCTTACTTCTGTAAAATGCTTCAAAAGCGCCTAATAGTATTTTCATAGCAACTAATCTCGCTAAGTCTGATTAGTAATTAAATATATGTATATGTTGTGATTTTTAAAACACTCAAATAGTAAGTTATTGTTATTTCCAATAATTGTAAATAAATAAAATTAAATTATAAATATACTATATATATATATATATATATATATATATATATATATATATATATATAGGTGTTGTGGCTTAATATTTGCACATGCCAATATTAATCGTTAGTACATGTTACTACATAAAAAAATACTGGTTTAAACTGGTTGTAAGTAAATATTTTGTATAATGTATATAAATACCAGAGGGCTCAAGTTATTGTTATTAACGACGAATGCGATTTTCGAAAACTTTGTTATACCGCTAGCAAATAATGGTGCCGTTCATATTTATTTAGTAAATTTGTTGTGCGACAAGATTGGCATATCAATTCGCTATCGTTACGCTAACGTCAATCTTTTCGTCTCAGCCAAGGTCTCAGCTTTCATACTATGACATTGGCTAGCAACATATTTATGTACCTTTTGTACGTGTAACGTCTTAAACGGCTTTCAAGCTAACGAGTATAAGTAATAGACTATTACTTCACAAAATTCTAGTTTTAATAAAATAACGTAGATCGAGTCTCTATCGCCTTGCCCTCGTCATTATATTTTTACTAAATACAATTTTCGCCCTCGTTCATTTTATGTTAATCCATCATTCTATAGTTAGACATTTTCATGTCTTATTAGACAGGGATGTTTCCTGTCTTCCTGATTTATTGAAGCATCGCAGCGTTTCTATAAATCAGGAACAGTAAAGATTAAATTAACTTAGGTACTATAAGATTGAGGCGACATTATACCTTGGTATTCGTATGTATGTTAATATTTTAAGTAAATTAACAATATTAATGTACATGGCAATTAATAAAAGCCGTATTACGTCTCATCAAATGACATCATCGTTCAACCTTCGTTAAACATAATTAAAACTTGACGTTCCACAGGATGCCGAAGTAAAATCTATACATATAATAAAACTGTAAGGAAGTCGTGTCTGTACATGGAATATTTTTAGGATATAACAACCCAGGGGTATCCTTCTATCGACGTAGAAGCCAATTCTACAATTTTTGGCTTTCGAGTCTCTTTGTCTGTCTGTCTGTCGGTCTGTCGGAGGGTATGAACAGTCTTCGCGCAAAACTGCTGGGCGGATTTTCATTAAAACTTTCCATGCAGATACTCTAAAATGTTCGCTAACATATTGTATAGTATTTATCTCGGAAAATCAAAAGGTTTTTCCAGATAATACGAAAATAAGCGAAATATTGTATTTCTAAAAAGACACTTTACTCCAAACCTGTTTGATGGATTTTTAATGAAATTTTGTGTAATTGTAACCTGTACAAAAGGTCTTAACTCTGTGTACTTATATTTTCGAAAAATTTAACAGTTGTTGAGGAAAAAGAAAAAAAGTCAATTTTGATTTATCACTCATTGTTCCAAAACTACTGTTCAGATGTCAGTAAAACTTAGCATGGAGATATTTCATATGACAGACAATATAGTTAATATTTACGTTTTCAGGAAATCTAACAGTTTGTAGGGAAAAGTAAATCATCTATATCTCTACATACTACATATAATAAAAGTGTAAGGAAGTCATGTCTGTGTATATTTTTCGGAAATAACAACGCACGGATATCATTCTATTGATGTAGAAGCCAATTCTACATTTTTTGGCTTCCATGTCTGTGTGTCTATTTGCCTATCTATCCAACCATCATAACGCAAAAACTACCAGGTAGATTTTGATGAAACTTTGCAAGCGGATATCTTAAAATGTTGGATAACATATTCAATAGTATTTATACCGGAAAATCAAAAGGTTTTTTCAGAAAATACAAATTTCCAAAAAGACATTTTAGTCCATACCTGTTTGATGAATTTCAATGAAAGTAAGGGACAGATGTAGGATCACAACTCTGTATACTTTTATTTTCGAGAAACGTAACAGTTTCTAGGGAAAGAAAAAAAGAGTCGATTTTGATAAATCATTAATTGTTCCAAAACAACTTAAGCTACTGTACGCGGGATATTCCGCAAAACTTTATTACTGTTTGTCCCGAACTGCAATGTTACGACGTAAACTATGTGCTTTTACCCTCACATGAATTCCTCCATGAATTGATATTGGACTCAGGTTCGTCTCCTCACGAAAAACTATGCAGTAGTTAAAAGCACTCATTGGAAATTGTTCATATACGTTTGATATAAACACTTAAACATAATTTCGTGCATAAACCGACGATGCATTCAGGATTGTTTCTTCCGGAAAGAATTCTAACGATGAATGGGCCGGATACGAAACTTTAAGGACGATTAATATCTTAGGAGAAGACTTGCAGTTTTTCAGACGGCGTTAGTGGTATGTGTTGAATAAGATCGCGCTGTAGTTTATCTTATATTTTACAAAGACCACCTGTGCGGGCTAAGTGGGGCTAAGACTGAACCCGATGTTGATAGAGATAGTTGATACAGAAATAAGTCTGGTGGAAGTTGACAAAACATACAATATATTCATACACGGTTCGTCCGGAATAGCCGTTATTTCTTCATACTAATATGGCAGAATGGATCTTACTAACACTTTCTAGGTGTTTTAGGTCTCTAAATAATATTCGAGATATTTTTTATCCCGGAAAGAATCACGGTTCTTGTGACATAGCTGGCTAAATGAATTTAATTGAAACTTTATATGAAGGTGTCTTACACTGTAAAATAAAACAAAACACTTTTAATTACGAAAAATATACAACATAGCAAAATATACAATAGCATGACTTCTGCGGAATATCTATTATTTCTTCATACTAAAATGGCTGAACAGATTATAAAAAAAACTTAATATGAAAGAGACCCAGAGATATAAAATGAGCACGTGAAAGAACGTTGATATTATCCTGTATTATATGCATTTAGTGGGATTTAACCGGCATGAAGTACAAAGATATTAATCTTATTTTGTCGAAAGAAAAGCCTGGCAATGCGTCGATTTCCCTCTTTCTCTTCATTGACGACTGGAAGCCTGGGGACCTGCTGAAATTGTTCTACAGCGAAAATTTACTCATATTTAAGTCGACTTTATAAATACTTTTGGAAAACAAAGACGACTTGGTTTAAGCTACAAAACGTAGACCGCCTTAGTTACTTTGTCAAATAGTCGCAGGTACGAGCCCCGCACAGCACACGGGAATATTGATATGGGATTTGTGATTTTAAAATAAAGAAGATATTTTATGCACATACAGGCACAATAAAAAAAAGTTTGTACGTGTTAATATCCAGAACGGTGGAACCGATTTTAAATACGCTATCATTGGAAAATGTAGGATTTCTTAGAGACTATTGACTACTTTTTACCTTGGGAAATGCAAGATTTCAGGGGATAGTTGATTTTATTTCTCCATATTAACACGGCTGAACGGATTAAAAAGCAACTTAATATGGACGTGTCTCTTAAGTCTTGGAAAATTATTATTCCAAAAAGGCCTACCTATCTATGTCAAATTACAAAATAAACGCGTGCGTGCCGTGGGAAACAGCTAGTCATAAATAAAGGGGATCATGGGCTTACACGTAACCATTAAATCCAATTTTCAATTTCTACTTTTCATCAATCTCTACTTCATTCAATTTCATTTTTATCCGAGAATGTGTTCACCGATCATCCTTTGTGCTCGGTCGTCTCCATTCGTTAATCCGCAAGCGGAGTAAAATGTCCCTTAGAAATAAGGTGACGCTTTACAAAACTTGCGTTCAACCCATCATGACTTATGCGTGTGTTGTGTTCGGGCATTCGGCCCCCTCTCACATCGATAAACTCCAAGCGGTCCAAAACCGCTTTCTCCGTAAATCCGTAGGAGCCCCTTGGTTCATACGGAATGTCGATCTCCACTCCGATCTAGGTCTCGAACCTATTTGCGCCTATATTAAAAAGGCGACAACACGACACTTCGCGAACGCATCTACCCATGCGAATCCGTTAATCGTAGCCGCCGCCGACTACGATCCCCCCCCCCAGACCCCTGCCGCCACCGCCGGCCGCGACATGTTCTCACCGATCCCCCCGATGCTTTGTCATCCATTCTTTCCGCTCAGAATACGGGCGACGGCGACGTAGTCGTTGATCCCCTTCCATAGCCGGCGGTTTACCGGTGCACTTAGTAGTGCACCCCGTCCCCCCACAGCGACTGTCCCAACCGAGGGCGCCTCTTCAAGACGCCCTCGAGTATGTCGCCCCTTGCCCTTCTGGCTCGAGCGTAGTGGTTGCACGCTCGCCCTTAAGTCCGGTGAAGCTGTAAAGGCCTCGCGGCCAACAGCGTACATCACTCACACACACAAACACACACACCGAAAATGTATTTCAAGTGTATGTCGCGTGTCTATTTTTATGACACTCTTTATAGCCTAAACGGTTTCATGGACTTTGACATATGTGTTGTCGTTTTCGTCTCAATTGTGAGAGTGAGTGGTATTGACTGGTCATAGACCCAATATAATCGAAGGCGTGTTTGTTGCCCTTAGAGCATAGTTCCAAAATCTGGACTATTATTTAATAACACTTTTATTTGGTGGAAAACCTCAAAAACATTTTATCGGATTCGAATCCTCGTGATCACCAGCCGCACCATGCACTATTAAACCAATAAGACAATCACACATTAGTTTGATGACATAGACATAATTATATACTATAATACTACATTATTAAACATAATACAATCCTAAAGTCCTTAAGCGGGTTAAAATTAAGTCATATGAACCATAAAGTGAGGGTGATATCCTCTACAATAGCGGCGAATACGAGTATAATGTAAATGTGACGACAGCAAGCTAGTTAGCGCATTAATTCAAATGTTTCAATATATCCCGTAACAAGAACCAGGAATTACATTGTTGTGACGTAATACACGTTTGTTTACGAATTGATATAAGATGAAAGTTGGAGGAAAATCTAGAGTGGACTGGCACAAGACAGCGACGAAAAACGTAAAAGGTTTAATGGAGTACTGACGATGGTTATAGACTAGACCAGTGTAGCAACCACGGAATAAAGAAGTTTACCAGTCTTCTTTGATTTGTGGTACGAAAAACGGCTAGAAAAATATGAGCACAAGTCGTATCGCCTTATTTCAAATTAGTTCAATCCAACCATAGACGTTTAAAATACTACGGTTTGTTAAAACTGCCATGATAAAATACCTATATTTATAATTCAAAACTAATTTTCACAGTAGCTAGCTACGAGTAAGTAGGTATAGAAAAAAACGCATATTTTCCCCAAGCGGGGGTGGTAGACGTGTACTCAGTACACCTACTTTTCGCCGACGATGCTATTAGGACCTCGTGATCACAAAGCGATGCGAATATAGGCGTGGCGGTGTTTTTAAATGGTGTAGTTTTTGCTTAAACTACATGGTGTAACATAATTAACGCAAGACCTGAAAGTAGTTTGTTCTAAATCGGTAACTGAATTCATTCCAACTATTTTTAATATTTTATATTATTTCAAAATTTGTAAAAAATGCTGTTACTTCAGTGCGCAACAAACTAAATTTATTATGGATTCAAAGCAATATGAATTTTTTAAATACATTTCAAAAATGTATTTCGCCATATGCACACATACACGTACAAGTTTCTTTGTTAATTTTTTTTTTCGTATAATAAACGTAGCCCCACACTAGGATTAATTCCTGTATCGTGGGTGCGTTTACAAACATGAAAATTCACATACACAAATACCTAGACCGAAACAAATAATTGTGGATCACACAAAGATTTGTCCCGTGCGGGAATCGAACCCGCGACTATTAGACACAGTGGGTGGAGCGGCTTAAGCTCTTAACCACTGCGCTAAATCGTCCGTCAATTAGGGTATAAAAGTGCTTACAAAAAGGTAAAACCCTTTAAATTTGCAAATTGGGTTTTCGTATAGAATTTGTGAAGCAATTAGCTAATCGGGGTGTCTGAGGTCTTGCGTTATTTACGATACAGCTTGTATAACAACATTTTATGGTCTGCCTCGTCAGAGGCATTTGTTGCCACGGTCCATAGGAAGGCTTCCGCGAGGACATGGGTACAAAAAGTACGGTCAGCATCGTAAGTGGCTTAACATTCTCAGTTATTCAAATCAATTAATACTCTTATTTACCAAACGTTGATGTAAATTGTCGCAATCAAATTATTAGCCACATAATCAAAAACATTTAGATAAACAAAAATAATAGATTTGGTGCAAAACAAAAGCGTGCAAACGATTTGAAACACGTACTCTTGTGTGATATGCTTTGCCTGCCAACTACTAAAAATTTAGGAAAATCAGCGAACGGATCCCGGAAGGTGAACAGTGAGCTGTATGTCGTCGGAAAAAGTTATTAGTAAGGAAGTGAGGGTTGTGCGTGAACTAAATTGTTGCATAAAGATTCGGACACCGCTATCGTTATTATTAAAAAGTATCCTGTGTGCCGCCATAACTAACATTCGCTGTTCTCACCGACCCTCCCGATGCCCTTACATCCCTTCTTTCGAATACAGTATCGCACACAGGATCACACACTAACTTCGCCGGCGAGGTCGAAGAAGCCCTTGCCCGCCGGCCGGTGCCGGCGGCCAGCACCACGGCGAGTCACCTAGTATATGCCCTCTCCCACAGCGACTGACCAAAACGAGGCCGTTCCTCCTTGAGGCGCCCATGAGCTAGTTGCCTCCTTGCCCTTCTGCCTTAAGTGTAGTGGTTGATCGCTCGCCCTCTTGTCCAGTGAAGCTGTAAAGGCCCCGCGGCCAACAGCGTAGATCATTCACACACACACAACTAGCATTCATCTATAAATCCTATTTATATTTTAAAATTTAATATGCAGTAATATAACATAGATATTGATCGTGTTATTTTAGGGCAATGAACTCGTTTACACAAGCAATATAAATATTAAATTTGTATCGTTATATCCAAGAAAAAAATGTCACACCGGTGGGTACCAGAGCGAGTAAACGACACTTTGTTACTTGAGAAATTATCCCGCATTTTCGTAACCAACGTTTATTTTTTATTCAAATCGCTTTTGTTTTTATTCCTCCTTACCGAGTAGGACTAACAGTAATTAGAAGTGTTTGTTCAGGAAATATTATTTTTCCAAGAAACGGGTAAACGTAAACATAAGAAAACACGCGATTAATGATATTCCACAAAACCTTATACGCTGAATCAATTCCGTACCGAGCATTAAACACGAATAAATTTCACAATATTTAGGGCACGCTTATTTTTGCTTAAAATGTGTTTCGGGCGTTATAACAATATCCTGTGCAAGTAAAATTCCGTGGCAAAATATTTTGACCTTATTGATTTACATCCCATTATTTTTTGGTAGACTGTGTCAGCGGGCCTAGCCAATTTTGCAAGCATTTTGTATCTATTCTCTTTACGCAATCGATGACGCCTTATTCTGACCACGTGTCTTTCGTTTTGAAATGTCATTACCGAACAATTTTCTATCTCCTGTTAGCATTAAGGCTTCTAGGAACTCAACTTAGCTACACGAGCAGATTTACCTGAAGTATATCGGCTTGCTGAATATCGGCTTGCTGCTTTGTAGACACAATCTGGCTACCGTCTATGGGATTCGGATTTGGTCATGCTCACTATAAAGCCTTTGCTTGCGGTGGATGTCTGGTCACTCCCTTCCCACCAATATGGAAGAGGGGAGTGATGGCTGTTCCAGCAGTCATACTCGTAAACAGGTGCTGTTTGGTATATCGGCTTGCTGAATATCTGCTTGTTGTTTTGTAGACACAATCTGGCTACCGTCTTTGGGATTCGGATTTGGTCATGCTCACTATAAAGCCTTTGCTTGCGGTGGATGTCTGGTCACTCCCTTCCCACCAATATGGACGAGGGGAGTGATGGCTGTTCCAGCAGTCATACTCGTAAACGGGTGCTGCTTGTGGGGACTGGTACATCTGGAATGTAGGTATATGTTATTAACTACTATACTTAGTTAAGTATTTAATTATAATATATTACTGTAATAATAATTAAAAGTTGTTTAATTACATTCTTATTAGGTAGGCACCGCTTAATGGCCTGTATGATATGCACGTCACTGATGGTTAGGGTCCCATCGTCACCAAGGGTTGACGAGCCATCTTACGAGTATAAAGTTCTGTTTTTCTTTCCAAAGAGTTTCGTTTTGGTTAATCATTCATCTAACTTATAATAAGATAATAATATAAACGGTACAATAATCATAAAACCTATGCATAAAACGAATTATAAACGTCATAAATTCCTCCCAGTTTACGTATTCTGTTCAAATAGAAACCTTCACGGAGAGCTAAACCATAATAAATAAATGTTAGTACTGAGTGATGGATGTCATTTTTAATGTGAGCTGAGAGTGGGAATTATTATTATGAGTGCCAAACACAAATTGGGTTTCAATGACATTCATATATGCTATTTATATGTGTGTGTGTGTTATTTATTTGTTTATAAATGGACTGTTTACGATTTTTTAAAGTTTGCATTCGTAGAAAAAATTAAAGCGACGTTACATAAACTGTCGGGCCACAAAGCGCGAAAATCGGACTGGCGCTGGGGCAGAAAGATACTAGAGTGGAGATCGCGTATTGCCAAGCGCAGTGTGGGACGGCCGCTTACCGGATGGACCGACGATCTTGGGAGGATCGCAGGAAGTCGTTGGATGCAGGTGGCATCAGACTGGCTGCGCTGGAGAGCGATTGGGGAGGCCTATGTTCAGCAGTGGAGAATTATAGGCTCAGATGATGATGATGATTAACATAAACAGAATAAAGAGAACGTTATCAAATCGTCATACAAATTGAGCGGGTCAGACTGATAAAACAATTGAATGTTTGAGATAGTGAAAAAAATGCAGATACATATATGTAAAAAGCTTAAGTAAGTCACGATACAAACCGAGAATACACAGTTATAGTGACAAATACGTCTCAAACAATAGTAATAAGTGGAAAGCCTTCGCGATGGAAAGTAAGCAGAGATAAATGTCGTAATATCAGCGCCGCCCCCGTTCACAATTATTCAGCAATTTCCATTCTAATGTCCCGTCTCATCTTTCGCGTTGAAAAGGGTACCTATCTATGTACATTGTACGTACATATTATTTGCACATTGCGCGGTAAAGTAGAAACTCGTGTTCTGTGCTGGAAGTTTGTCATTTTCTGATACCTGATTGAATTATATAAAATGATGAATGGATATAAATATAGATTTATAAATCTGGTAGCGAATTTATTTTTATTTTAAAGGTACATACAACTGTATGACTACTTCTATTTTAAACCCCTTTTTAATGAAAAACGTAGTCCCATACTACAAGTTATTTCTTAATCGTAAGTACGTTTACAAACACGAAGTTCACGTAACACAAATACCCAAACTGAAATAAGTATTGCTGGGTCACACTAAGCTAATCGAAGCCGAGACTACTCGATCTAGTGGTCCACTGAACCAGGCCGTCGTCCAATTTTCTATTTTAGTACCTAAACTAAGCATTTGGTTCTAACGAGTCACTCTCGGTACTAAATCCAAAGCATCTCAGAGAAATTTTACGAAGGTAACATACACATTCTCATATGTATACCTCATCACCGTCTGAGTGACGTCAGAATGACGTAAAACCTGGCCAATGTATAGTTTAGGTATTAGCGTTAATACATTAATAATAACGCTTGTCTAAACTAGACCTAATCTATATCTTATGCTAGATTATAATTGTGGGTGGCGTGATGGGTAGATAAAATTACGTTTAACACTTAGTTCTGTTAGATATGACGGACGGACGGACACTCAAAGGAGCACTGCGGTGGTATTTCCAACTGTAGAGTTTTCTTGTCCGGTTAAGGCCCCGCGGCCAACAGCGAATCTGTAGGAACTCTGTTCACACACACAAAAAATGTAAAGTTTTATGCAATTTCAAAGCCGTAACAGTAGAACACGTGTATGCTTCTAGACATTATATGATGGTGCGACTGTGAAACAGGTGTGTGTGCTTCTAGATATTACATGAATATATTGTAGCCGCGCAGTGCTGCAGTAGTTCTGTTGTCTGTGTTTTGTTTATTAAAAGAATACTATAAAAGATGTAGGCTTTAAGTAGGCAAAGCTGAAGTGGGGTTGGGCAGGACAAGTCGTGCGTATGGACCCGCAAAGGTAGGCAAACATCGTCACGGTATGGACCCCGGAGGACGGTCACAGACGCCGTGGAAGGCCGAGACGAAGATGGCGTGACGACTTGAACACTTATGCAAAAGACATGGGCTTTACAGGCCCAGGATCGATTTGTGTGGAGACGTAAAGGGAAAGCCTTCGCTCAGCAGTGGGATACAAAATAGGCTTTCAATTTTCAAGCAATGTCCGAAGCTTCGGCCACCTTCGGCCAAAAATACCACCATCGGTCAATCCTTCGGCTCCGGCCAAAATGGACCGAAGTTTTTGCCGAAACCTAAGGTTAAGCACTAAAAGTGAACGATCTATTACGATCTACGACTTACGAATGCTTTTAAGTAAATAAATATTATAAACCAGAACGAATGTAAGGATTGTGGTTGGTAACGATGTGCTGGAGCAAGTGAATGAGTTTGTATATCTTGGATGCGCCTTCAGTAAGGATGGGAAATACACCGCTGACATAGAGAGAAGAGTGAGTGCAGGGAACAGAGTGAATGGTGCGATGGGAAAGCTACTCGGGAGCCGGCACTTAAGCCATAAGGCGCAGCTGGCCATACATAACGGAGTTCTTGTCCCAACGCTGTTATATGGTAGCGAGAGCTGGGTATGTAAGAAGGAGAATGAAAGTAGGATAAATGCGGTAGAAATGCGAGCTCTGCGGAAGATGTGCGGAGTGAAGCTGACCGACCGCATTAGCAACAGCATAGTAAGACAGCGAGTAGGTATGAAAGATAGTATCGGTGTAAAGATGAGAAAGGGCATGCTCCGTTGGTTCGGGCATATAGAAAGAATGCCAGAGGAAAGAATGACAAAACAGATATACAATGTGAAAGTGGAAGGATGCAGGTACCGGGGAAGACCTAGACTATCTTACCACGACCAAATAAACCGAGTCTTATCTGATGGAAAAGTCAAGAGTCTCCGTAACCGGCGAGCGTGTATGAGACGAACTATGAGAGTCGAGGAAGCCAGAGAAGTATGCAAGGAAAGAACCTGTTGGAACTCTGTACTCTCTGCCTACCCCGCAAGGGATCTGGCGTGAGGTTATAGATAGATAGATAGAAATATTATAAATAATATTATTCCAGGGTTATTATTTTTAACCAGTTGTAAGTAATTTTAATCATCTCGTTTACTTAAAACAGACAACGTAACTTTTTCAAAATTTGGGCAATCATGAATTATGTTTCTCAGGGACATTAAGCCTTCGGCTTGGGCCAAGACTCGAGCTTCGGTCGGACACTACATTCAAATTATTACTTAAACAGTGTATGAAAAACCAGATTTAGGTGTGTCCTTGCACCGGTATAGTCGTCTACATTAACTACCAAACATATTTCAAAACGAATCGTGAGTAGGTGGGAATACATTGAACATGATGAGTGAATAACAACCGCTCGTTACGAGTTGCGAATTAATATCGAACAAATATCGTAGTGATTTAAATAACCACGAGGTGATTTCTAAATTGAACACTATTACTTGACTTGACTTGACGGACGATTTAGCGCAGTGGTTTAGAGCTTAAGCCGCTACGCGAACTGTGTCTAATAGTCACGGGTTCGATTCCCGCACGGGACAAATATTTGTGTGATCCACAATTATTACTTCCGGTCTGGGTATTTGTGTATGTGAATTTTCATGTTTGTAAATGCACCCACAACACAGGAATAAATCCTAGTGTGGGCTTTTTCATTTAGAAAAAAAATGATACCACAGAAATGGCTGAAAAGTAAATAATAATATTGAGGCATGCACGATGTGACAAATAAAATTTCTTTATTTCTGTCTTTCATTAGTGCCGCTTATGTATTTAAGGCCCACTTGCACAAACTAGGGTTACCCATTGACTAACTTGAGGTAATAACGTTAAGTTGAAGGCAATTTAGCGTTATAACCTCGATAAATACTTAAAAAAATAAATAAAAAATCTTTAACTCCATCTCTAACCGATTTAATCAAATAAGTATTACGAATCACGACCTATGAAAAATCGTTTACAGTTAAAAATTAATTAAAACAGTTTACAACTTTAGTTAAAAAAGTTTGGAAATCGTACCAGTGAATTGATATTTATGAAGTCTGTTCATCATTTAGCAATGAAGTATTATACCCTGATACGAAAGTTAGGTTTCATAAATAACAATCATAACTTAAACTAGATTGCTATCAGATTTATTACACAGGCGAATTATTAGATACTAGGTTCTGCCTGCGACTTTGTACGCGTTGACTTTAGATAGGAACCTAACATTTTTCCGGGATAAAGAGTATTCCAGGTGAGAAACTAACTATCTGTGTGCTAAATTTCATCCAAATCCGTTCAGCCGTTTTTGAGTAACAAACATACAAACTTTCACATTGACAATACTAGTTGGATTGCAATTATTATATAAAACAAAAACAAAAATTACAAAGAATTGAAAAGTAATAATGAAAATCATATAAATTGTTTATATGATTTTCATTATTACTTTTCAATACTTCTCAGTACTATAATTGTGACATCGTGAAGATAAAAAAGAAACAACTTCACGCCTTCGTATTTCCCAGGCGCGGGTGGTAGAGATGTACCATTTCGGTTTTTTCGAATTAGAATCTTAACCCAAAACAATAGTACCACTCATTAGGTACACTGAGCACAAATTGGGATAGGGCTAGGCATTGCCTGCTACTAATAATATTTTAATAATAAAGAAAAGCTCTGTTTGTCCCAAGATCCTAGCTAAGAAAAAAAACCGTCATGCGTCCCTAGAAAAACGATATGAAAGCCTATATTTATCGAATTGAATAATAAAACTAACAAGTAGAACTACTCCTTCGTAGTTTCAAATCAGTAAGAATCTTCAATTAAAAGAAATCGTCTGAAATGAAAGGTCTAATTTACAATTCGGCGTTTTTATTAACTTTTTCAGAAAGGATTTTTATTTTTTCTAATCCAAAGTAGATTAGGTAATGTATTTAGCCGCAAGCTATAAGCATGGGCGTAACATTTTGTGTACTTGGTCCTCTTATAATTAATTTATTAACCGACTTCTAAAAGGAGGAGGTTCTCAATTCGACTGTATGTTTTTTTTTGTATGTATGTTACGCGATCATTCCGCCAATTATGAATCGATTTTGATGATTTTTTTGCATTGGGTTTAGGATAGCTCCAAGGTGATCCAATTTTAATTTCATCGGTATTGGACCTTGGACTTCGAAGATACACCAGGGAACTCTTCAACGACAAACAATACGAATGCGTAGATTGAGATATGATGGGTATTACGTTAATCCTATAGGTACCCTGCCATGGAACTAATTAGAATATTAACCGACTTCAAAATAAGAGGAGGTCGACAATTCGTCTGTTTTTTTTATAACGTCTTTATTTATGAACTGATTTTGATGATTATTTTTGCGTTGAGTTTAGTATAGTTTCGACTTGGTCCCATTTTAATGAAATCGGTCTTGAACTTTGGACTTTGAAGATACATCAGGGGACTCCTTAACGGCGAACAGCACGAATGTATTTCGATTCCGTTATTATGGTTATTATATCAATCCTGTATGTACCTTGCTGTACAACTCAGCAAAATAATATAATATAGGTGTATAAATATTAGTAAATAATTCACTTGTCACTTAAAAGTGTAGCTTCTTTTTAAAAAGAATTTTTCACATTTTATAAATAACAATTTAAGGTCACGGCGCTACTTCTACACTAAACGCTTTTTAGTAATTTGTGAATAGTGCCGTGGGTAGCGTGTTAACTCCAGACTGTTTTTTAGTTTTATATAGGTATACCTACTTGTACTATCATTAAAATTAAATTGACACGCTCGTGAGATTGGAAGACTCTTGACCCGTTCATCAGATAAGCTACTAACTACGTAGTTGATGTATAGTGTTGAAATACCATGGGTAGAAGTACTTGTTAAATTAATGAAGCTCAAATATTGACCCTATATTACATACATAATGGTCGTGTGGTTGCCTTCGGCTCCGCTATTAGCAGGAAGTAGGACACACGAGCCTTGTAGGGAGGAGCTGGGTAATATTTCAATATACTATTTGTCGGTTTCAGTTTATTGGACCTTTATGACTTAACTGGTGAGTCTGGAACTTCAGTAAGTACCTACGCATTAGTAGAATGTTTCCACACGTACTTTGTCATAAAACCCGACTTCAATTTATCAAGCATCCTCTCACGCAAATGTTGTCACTGGCAAAAACGACACTACATCATGGATCTCCCTCACTATTTCGGACAATTTTGGTGAAATAGGTGCCGTTTGAATGCGTTTAGTAGAAATTATATTATACTTATAAGTCAAAACAATAAGACTTAAGTTCTCAGTCGACGTTTTAAAAAACCCGAGCACATCTCTACCTAATCTTTAAATATTATCACAATCATCAGCATCCATTAAAAATTTGGCATAAACAGTAGGCACAGGAAGGAAATATGATTTATACAGACGTATAACATTTATAAATTTACGAGCATGGCTAATTTATTTATTTTCTCAGAATCCAGGACGAGAATAGCTCATGGTATAATCTGAATTATAGTGAAGTTACTATTCAGCCGAATGTACTCTGCGTAATAAAACGTGGAGGCCATATTTAAGTATTTTGGCGGAGTTAATGTGCCTTAGGTACTTGGCTTTGACGATAAACCTCACTGAGCAACGTATTTTCTTAACGGCAAATTGGGATGAATCGTTTGATACTTACTGTGTAACTTGCAATAAATTTCTATGAGGAAACAATTCTTATTTAAAAACTTTTTAACAACGATTGTCGTGATAGTCCTTTGTCAATTTTAAATAGATTTCATAACTTTCGTCAGTTTACACCTTGTATGTATATCTGTTTCAATATTTTTATGACACAAATATTTGTGTTATTGAAACGATATTCAAAAATATTACACCACAAATTTCTTCTATCTATCTATCTATCTATCTATAACCTCACGCCAGATCCCTTGCGGGGTAGGCAGAGAGTACAGTGTTCCAACAGGTTCTTTCCTTACATACCTCTCTGGCTTCCTCGACTCTCATAGTTCGTCTCATACACGCTCGCCGGTTACGGAGACTCTTGACTTTTCCATCAGATAAGACTCGGTTTATTTGGTCGTGGTAAGATAGTCTAGGTCTTCCCCGGTACCTGCATCCTTCCACTTTCACATTGTATATCTGTTTTGTCATTCTTTCCTCTGGCATTCTTTCTATATGCCCGAACCAACGGAGCATGCCCTTTCTCATCTTTACACCGATACTATCTTTCATACCTACTCGCTGTCTTACTATGCTGTTGCTAATGCGGTCGGTCAGCTTCACTCCGCACATCTTCCGCAGAGCTCGCATTTCTACCGCATTTATCCTACTTTCATTCTCCTTCTTACATACCCAGCTCTCGCTACCATATAACAGCGTTGGGACAAGAACTCCGTTATGTATGGCCAGCTGCGCCTTATGGCTTAAGTGCCGGCTCCCAAGTAGCTTTCCCATCGCTCCATTCACTCTGTTCCCTGCACTTACTCTTCTCTCTATGTCAGCGGTGTATTTCCCATCCTTACTGAAGGCGCATCCAAGATATACAAACTCATTCACTTGCTCCAGCACATCGTTACCAACCACAATCCTTACATTCGTTCGGGTTTCTTCCCTTTCAAAAACCATAATCTTGGTTTTCTTCACATTCAAGTGTAAGCCATTGATCATGCAGTCGTCTTTCATAACTGTGACTAGTGTTTGCAGATCAGTGGCTGTTGGCGCTATTAAAACCGCGTCATCTGCATAAAGTAGATGGTTTACCACTAAGTCACCCATTTGTACACCTTCATTCATCGCTTTCAGTCTTTGAAGACTTTTGTCCAGATATATTATAAACAGTCTAGCGGACAACACGCAACCCTGCTTGACGCCGATTTTAACATCAAACCAGGGTGACCTGTTACCACCCACCCGTACGCATGCCTTGCAGTCCACATAAGTGGACTGGACGGCTCGCAACAGAGTGCCATCTATACCATACTCTGGCAAAATGTCCCAAAGTCTCTTTCGCACAACTCTGTCAAATGCCTTCTCCAGATCTACAAAACCGCAGAAAACCTTCCGCCCCACTGCCAGATGCTTCTCTACGATGTTGCGGAGTGAGAAGACTTGATCCGAACATCCTCTTCCAGACCTGAAACCCCCTTGTGCCTCGCACAACATTCCATCGGACTTCACGCGCATTCTCCGTTCAATAATTTTACCGTACACCTTGGCTGCCAAGCTGATCAAACTTCTTACAACACAAATTTCTTATTATTTATAATATGGCCTTACACGCATTGGGCACGAAATTAAGTCATTTTTACCATTGTGGAGTATCTTAATCTATCAACATTTATATTTATTTGACTTCCGATGAAAATTATGACAACGATGACAATTAAGTTTATGAAACACTCCACCCGGAATAGGAAATAATTGGATAATTCACAGTCCAATTACTACGGGCATTTATTGGGGAATCTAAAAGTCCCTTTTTATGCTGTTATTATTGTATACGTGTATTTACTAGTGATGAGACTGATTGCTATTTTTACTTCATTTAATCTTCATGCAACTTCTTAGAATCTCCTTATTCAAGGTTCCTCTATTCGCACTATTCGCGGATTGCGACGAAAACTGCGACCAAGTTCCTGTATTCGCGGCCAAAATTTATTTATTTGCGGACCTAGTCGGTGTATTAAAATGTTTCGGCATCCTATGTTAACGTATCGACATCCTTGGAGTAATGCTGGAACGTACCGAGGCGGTTTTTACAAATTGGTGTTTTTTTTCTTTTAATTGTCAGTCTTTGTATGTAGTTCTGACGGTATAACACGTGTCTCTTTTGCTTTGTTCTGAATTTATCATGTCAAGTAAAATGGTAGAAAAAGTAGATCCGATGCGTAAAAAAAAATACTAATTCCTTACCCAAACCTGACGATAATTATTAATAGATATATACGAGATAGAAAACTCTGATTAAATTAATTTTATTTTAACCTTTTGAATTTATTTTGGAACATTGGAACGAACCATATTCATGGTTTCTATACTCGCGGCATATTTACGGAACCTATACCCCGCGAACAAGAAGCTTTTACTGTATGTTCATATTGCTATGCGATTACAGATAGGCGATTTCAAAAAAATGAAAATTATAAGTTTATTATGGTTAATTTAGACTAGTGACACCTGCCTCGGAATGGTGTCATTAGTATTATTTCATCTATGTTCGGTATTGGCTATCGACCCAATTTGTGTTAGAGTACAGTAAAGATACAGAAAACATTCATTAAAAGTGCAACCCACAACGTTATCCTCGGTTGGACGGTCTCATTTGTTACAAACTATTGTTACAAGCTTTTATCTAAATTGATTCGTTTATATTTTGATTTATTTTTCAAGCAGTCGCTTCTCATCTATGTAAATTCAATGTCAATGCTTAATAAAAACTTACTTAAGCATACAACTTTTGAAAATATTGCCAGCAAAAAAAAAGCTTCTTTTAAAAAAGAATGTTTCACATTTTATAACTAACAATTTAAGGACACGGCGCTACTTCTACACTAAACACTTTTTAGTTATTTGTGGATAGTGGTGTGGGTAGCTTGTTAACTCCAGGCTGTTTTTAATTTTACATAGGTATACCTACTTGTATTATAATTAAAATTAAACTTACACGCTCGTGAGATTTGAAGATTCTTGCCCGTTCATCAGATAAGCTACTAACTACGTAGTTTTATTTTGACACACAACACAGATTACAATCAAATATAACACGTAGTTCTAAGTATTACAATAGATCTGGATTGTAATCCAAAACATGTGCATTCAGCTAAATAAAATTAAGCAACTAACGAAACACTAAAAAATGAAGAAATAATAAGACAGAAGTAAACACATTATCCAAGAATAAACACAGAACCAGGTACACATCTAATTATATAAAAACACATTATTTATAAGGATGGGTAACAAAATATTACACAGCATGACATTATGTAGCATAAACGATATCTTAGTAGTAGTTGATGTATAGTGTTGAAATACCATGGATAGAAGTTCTTGTTAAATTAACGAAGCTCAAATATTTACCCTATATTACATACATAATGGTCGTGTGGTTGCCTTCGGCTCCGCTATTAGCAGGAACTAGGACACACGAGCCTCGTAGTTACAGGGAGGAGCTGGGTAATACTTCAATATACTATTTGTCGGTTTCAGTTTATTGGACCTTTATGACTTAAACTAGGCCCTGTGTGAGTCTGGGACTTCAGTAAGTACCTACGTATTAGTAGAATGTTTCCACACGTACTTTGTCATAAAACCCGACTTCAATATATCAAGCATCCTCTCACGCAAATGTTGTCACTGGCAAAAATGACACTATATCATGGATCTCCCTAACTATTTCGGACAATTTTGGTGGACCCAATTTGTGTTAGAATGCATTAAAGATACAGAAAACATTCATTACAACCCACCACGTTATTCTCGGTCGGACGGTCTCATTTATCTTAAAACTAGCGTCTTGCTCCGGCTTCGCACGGCTGGATTATACACATGAACCTTGAATCACTCCGTCCACTGGAGAAAACCGTATGAAAATCCATTCCAGGGGGGACTTGTTTTATAATATGTATTGATTATCAATATATCACATACATTATAGTATAACTTACAGTATCTAAGTGTACTTACACTTAAATATGCACACTTAAATACTAGAGTCCAAGTCCAGCTGAATCCAAAGTTGTGACAAGGTTAAATTGCACCTCAAATGAACAAACTCCTAACTGAATTATTCATTAATAAAACATTAGAGTGGACCTGAACTATAATTGTTGAGCTGGGTTACTCAACATTTCAAATAATAATTTTGCGACCGCAGAGGTCCTTCACAGATTATGTGAATATAACAATATAACTTTTAATGAATTCCCGAAAGGGGCATAGTGGCTAAAGGGTATATTAGAGCTATAATACCGACAAGCTCTATTGGACCTCAAAACTTGAAGAAATAACGGATACTACACCGTCACGCCTATATTCCCCAGAGGGGGTGGCAGAGGTGTACTGAGTACACCCACGTTTCGCCGACGATGTTAGGTCCTATGTAATAGGGAGCGAGCCTATTGACATATACCGGGCACAATTCCAGACTCCGGACTCATACTGGGAATTTTTCGTTAGAAAAACTACATTTGTCCGACCTAGGATTTGAACCCGTCCTGGCTCGTGATCACAAAGCGATGCGCTTTGCCATCAGACCAACGAGGCAGGATACTACAACATGAGATATATCAATTGAATTGACCAATCCGTCTAATTTTCTATACATTAGGTGCATATATCTTAGGTACTTTTATCATTGCTTCTTCCTATTGCCAATACTTCATTATACTTCTCTTCGTTGTACGTTTGTATGTAATTGTTATATGTCTTGCCATCAAAGATGGGCAAAATGTAATCAGATAATTGGGAAATAAAGGCGTGATGGTTGGTGTATCAATAATTAACGTTTACACTTTTTATCTTGAATCATGATTGAATATTACAAAATGCAATTGTAATTATTGATCTGATTACATTTTGCCCATCTCTGCTCGCCATAAAACTCGTATACACGGTGTAATTTTAGTACGTGTAGTACTGTTTGGAGGTACTTGCGCCAAATCGTTCCGAGGGGCGACGATTGGTGCACCAGAGTGTTTACTTTGTTTAGAAGATGACACCGAGACCTGGACTTCAAACGTTATGAGAAAAAAAGAGCCGCCATCTAATATGAAATATGACTTGGTTAATGGTATCCTGCCGTGTCGCAAATGTTTGCGAACCTTTACAGCCGAGATAGGTATATTCATATGCAGGCACATGAACGACGCCTTGACAACAATTAGGGCAAACATTGGTCGCCGTGGCCGAAACGGCTAGGAAGAGTATGTTGTTATATGTAATTTTAGTCGCCTTGAAGCGAAAGCCCAGGTGATGTATCCAATGCCTACTATTTACTGGTAAAAAAACAATGAATAAGAACACTTTAATATGTAACATCTACCTACTGACCTATCCAAATATCATAGCCAGGGTGAAAATTCGGAACACTGAAGGTAACTACCGGCCAGCTGACAAGCCGCGCCGCCTCTCATTGTTATTTTGACCTTGGTTTAGGTGTTTATTATTGCACTAAATTAGTATTGTTATGGGGATGTTACTTATTGAAGTGTTATTTTTTTTAAATGTTTTAGTACCAGTAACCGGTTGGCGTTCTCAAACTAAAATAATTAATTTTGTATAAAACCTGCAGGAGTACTTACAAATTGTCAAATAACATATTTTTTGTTTAATTAAACTACTAATGTACTACCGTATCGGAACGCGGCCTCCACTGAGAAGATCCGGCGAAGAAACTCAGCCGGCTTGTTCTTTTTATTTAATTCTGTTTCTCTTTTAACCTTTCTATTTTTTTTCTATGTTTAAGTTACAATTTCGATGTTTACGATTTAGCTTCAGTGTGATGCCTTCCGACCGAGATATTAGACTAATGATGTTATTTCTAGGAAGCAAAGGTGTAAAGGATTCCAGATGGTCCAGTCTTCACAAGCAGCACCCGTTCACAAGTATGACTACTGGAACAGCCATCACATCCCTCAAACATATTGGAGGGAAGCGAGTGAACCGCACTAGACAGCCACCGCAAGCAAAGACATTATACAGACCAAAACCAAAGACGGCAGTCAGATTCTACAAGGCAGCAGCATTGGATTTATCGCCCGGGCATTCGCTCCAGGACGATTAAAATTACAGCGTGTATACCTGGTTCACAGACCGCTCTCTCGCCAAAGTGAGGGCAGTCATGTAAAGTCGTCAGTTGTAATATCATGCCTTTGCCTCGTCGTTACTACCTGGCACTCACATTGTTTTTATGAGGTCAAAAAACTGAGCAACGTGAACACGGTCGTACGATTAAATTAGTATCGTTTGCGTTTTTTTTGGTAAACAAAATATTTATAGAGCAAAACATAAAGCTGAAAAAATAATACAAAAGAAATTGGATACAACTACTACTACCAATTGCACATATACCCTTAAACTAATTACATTATTAACTAATTACAACCAATTGCACATATACCCTTAAAAAACATGCACTTAAGCGGGTCGACGAAATTTGTGATCTCGGTGTTATTCACGACTGTAAACTGTCCTATGAAAAGCACATTAATCACCTATCTATCTATCTATCTATAACCTCACGCCAGATCCCTTGCGGGGTAGGCAGAGAGTACAGAGTTCCAACAGGTTCTTTCCTTACATACCTCTCTGGCTTCCTCGACTCTCATAGTTCGTCTCATACACGCTCGCCGGTTACGGAGACTCTTGACTTTTCCATCAGATAAGACTCGGTTTATTTGGTCGTGGTAAGATAGTCTAGGTCTTCCCCGGTACCTGCATCCTTCCACTTTCACATTGTATATCTGTTTTGTCATTCTTTCCTCTGGCATTCTTTCTATATGCCCGAACCAACGGAGCATGCCCTTTCTCATCTTTACACCGATACTATCTTTCATACCTACTCGCTGTCTTACTATGCTGTTGCTAATGCGGTCGGTCAGCTTCACTCCGCACATCTTCCGCAGAGCTCGCATTTCTACCGCATTTATCCTACTTTCATTCTCCTTCTTACATACCCAGCTCTCGCTACCATATAACAGCGTTGGGACAAGAACTCCGTTATGTATGGCCAGCTGCGCCTTATGACTTAAGTGCCGGCTCCCGAGTAGCTTTCCCATCGCACCATTCACTCTGTTCCCTGCACTCACTCTTCTCTCTATGTCAGCGGTGTATTTCCCATCCTTACTGAAGGCGCATCCAAGATATACAGACTCATTCACTTGCTCCAGCACATCGTTACCAACCACAATCCTTACATTCGTTCTGGTTTCTTCCCTTTCAAAAACCATAATCTTGGTTTTCTTCACATTCAAGTGTAAGCCATTGATCATGCAGTCGTCTTTCATAACTGTGACTAGTGTTTGCAGATCAGTGGCTGTTGGCGCTATTAAAACCGCGTCATCTGCATAAAGTAGATGGTTTACCACTAAGTCACCCATTTGTACACCTTCATTCATCGCTTTCAGTCTTTGAAGACTTTTGTCCAGATATATTATAAACAGTCTAGCGGACAACACGCAACCCTGCTTGACGCCGATTTTAACGTCAAACCAGGGTGACCTGTTACCACCCACCCGTACGCATGCCTTGCAGTCCACATAAGTGGACTGGACGGCTCGCAACAGAGTGCCATCTATACCATACTCTGGCAAAATGTCCCAAAGTCTCTTTCGCACAACTCTGTCAAATGCCTTCTCCAGATCTACAAAACCGCAGAAAACCTTCCGGCCCACTGCCAGATGCTTCTCTACGATGTTGCGGAGTGAGAAGACTTGATCCGAACATCCTCTTCCAGACCTGAAACCCCCTTGTGCCTCGCACAACATTCCATCGGACTTCACGCGCATTCTCCGTTCAATAATTTTACCGTACACCTTGGCTGCCAAGCTGATCAAACTGATGGCTCTGTAATTGGCGCAGTCATATTGTGAACCCTTGCCTTTATACAAGGGTACTATGACTGCGCGGCGCCAATCTGTAGGGACTCTACTGGTCCTCCAGCAAAGGTTTGCAAGGGCCCGGAAAGCGTCCCGGACGCAAGTTCCACCATATTTGATCATCTCGGCAGATATCATGTCTACTCCCGCAGCTTTACCGTTTTTCATACTTCCTATCGCCCATTCAACTTCTTCCATAGTGATGTCCTCCGTTGATTCTGGTGCCGCAATCTCGCCTTTAGGCACGTCTGCGGCATCAGCATCCGGGTCATCTCCATACATTTCTCCAAAATATTCACTCCACCGGCTTAGCACAGCTTGTGTGTCTGCAAGAATGTCACCATCTTTAGATTTTATCCTTTCCATTCTGGAGCCTGACGAATCACCTCGAGCCTTTCTCACCTTGCTCCAAAAGAGTTTGGTGTTGTTCTCGAAGTTCTTCGCCAGCCTCTCCTCCTCAATCATACTGGCTCTTTCACGCTTTTCTTTCACTAAAGTTTTAGTGGCATTCTTGCATTGCTGGTATATTTCTTTCTTCATCTCTGTCATACTGGCATTCAGGTTCAAAGAAGATACATAGTCCTGCCACGCTTTCTTCTTACTTTCTACGGAGCTTTGCCACTCCGCATCCCACCATGCATCACCTTTTGCTGTAATATGCTTCTTTGAGCAACCACATACTTCTTTCGCGGATTCCACCAAACTCTCTTTCAGGCTATTCCAGCATTCATCTACATTTGAGTCCGAAGAGCCTGCTGTCAAAAGCTTGTCCCGGACTCTGTCTTCATACATTCTCCTCACGCTCTCATCTTGCAACTTTTCAACCATTAATCTTTCAAGGTCTCCGAAGGGGAAACGCTCTCGCCAGTGCCTCCACTTCCTGAACAGACCACTAAACCGCGCAACTACGAGATAGTGGTCTGATTCCAGAGTGGGGCCTCTATACGCACGCGTATCTTGTAGTTTGCTTCGGAGACGGTTATCAACCAGGATCAGATCTATCATGCTTTTTTGTTCATTCCTTCTCCACGTATACATATGTATGTCCTTATGCTGGAATATCGTATTAGACACAAGGAGACCCCTTTCCAAACAAACATCTACAATGAGCTTACCTGCATCATTCACTCTCTTATCACCATAAGGACCCAGAGCAGCGTCGCAAGTTTGCCGCCTGGTTCCTACCCATCCGTTCAGATCGCCACACAGAATCACCTTTTCGTTAGCCTCAGCCAAATCCAGAACTTCCCTGACATTATCCCAAAACTTCTCAAGGTCCTGGGGTGTCGACGAGCTTACGGGAGCATACGCTGCGACCAAAAATACTCTAGTGACACCCAGTTTTAAACGGACCCAGAGAAGTCTCGCATCGCACAGGCCATAATCTCTCACTCCAGAGGCCAGGCGACGGGACAGCAAGATACCCACCCCCATGCTGGCACGACTGCTCTGCGGTACACCAGACCACAGAGCCATCGTTCCATCAGGCAGATCACAGGTTTCACTGCCCCTCCGCTTAGTCTCTGTTACACACAGAGCATCCAGGCGTCTCTCTTTCATTACATCAATCACCTCATGCATCTTATCTTCCATACCACCTCTTATATTCCAAGTGCCTATTCGGCACTCTGCACCCCACGACTCGCCAGTTCGGGCCCGGCGTGATGGGTGGCGGCCCCCATCGCCGCTTCCACCTATATTCGTACCGACGGGGGCGGGCCGGTACGCGTCGCCTCGGGGGGACGCCCTAGCCCGCACTGCGGTACGTCTTCGGTCCAAGATTGCAGCCATAATGACTGGCAGGGGTCGCGACGAGCACGCTCTTGGACAGACCCCCACATTAATCACATTGCCAAGAAAGCTAACCAAGCCTTAGGTTTCGTATTTAGAACATGTTCTCAATTTTCCAGTATAAAAGTTATTAAAATTCTATACTGCTCTTATGTGCGTAGTACCCTCGAGTATTGCTCCCAGGTTTGGAATCCGCAATATGACGTCTACATCGATAGACTCGAAAGTATCCAACGAAAACTACTTAGATTTTTACAATATAAGTGTAGGGGCCAAGAACAAGTATATGCAGCGAGATGTAAGAAGCATCATATACTACCTCTAGAAGAGAGGCGAAAAATTGCTGACATCTCCTTGTTGGTGAAAATTGCGAATTCCAAAATAGATTCGCCATATCTCCTTTCTCAGATAAAGCTCCGGGTTCCTAAGAGAAACCTAAGACAACCCATCCCTCTATGTATCCCACACTGCGCTACAAAGTACAGACAAAACTCATTTTTTGCTCGTTCAGCAAACACTTATAATCAATTGTTTGACATCTCCATTCTAGATTTGTTTTTCTCAAATACGAACACATTTAAACAAATATTAACAAATAAGTGGTTCGATATGGTTCTCTAACTAACTTAATAGACATATTTTTGTTGTTTCTTTTCCTTTCTTTATTTTCATAAGTTTTTAATATTATCTCTTTTTAACCATAAAAAATAAAAATAAAATAAAAAATATCTTCAGTATCAAACAAGCTTTCGAACATATATGCGAAAACAGTGTAAATGTGTATTACTCAGAACTAAATTGTTATTAGTTTAGATATGTTTTACTGTATTGTTTTCCAAATAAAATAAAATAAAATAAAATAAATAAAAATAGCTCACATAAAATGGTTTTGGTATGCATTTATTAGAAAAATATAATTTCGGGACAAAAGTTATCTGATATGGCGAGTTTTTATAAACATAACAGAGAGCACTGTCAAAAGTTCTACTTACGCGAAATAATTCGAATACGAAGTACTTATGAACCGGCAATATACAGTCGTACAAAGATCTTTTTCCCGCTGGCAAAATCGTAAATAACGCTGTCATTAAGTGAAATGTCACTCCATGACAATCGTAGAGTTGCCGTTTGCTATGAAATTTACCCAAGTTCTTTTTTAATTAGTAAACGTTCAGATTCCGTGCTTCAGAAGCCACGTTAAGCTGTTGGTCCCGGCTACCATTTAATGTGGTGGTCGTTTTGCCAAGTTGGAAGCCTTAAAGGCGGCTTGATAAGTTCCAACAACGGGTGGCGACAAACCTGCCTCCGCCAATCCACACTGGGTCTACGTGGTGGAGTATTACCTAATACTCCACCACTCCATCTTACCTCGATTTGTGGGTGGAGGCCTTTGCCCAACAGTGGGCAGTATATGCTGATATTATATATAACCGTTCAGACCTACCTGTTGAAATATCTCCTTGGAAGAAGGAAAATTTTACCAAATGTTAATATCACACCAACGCCCCCCAGTCAATGTCATTTATGTGCCAAAAGATCCTTGTAGCACTATACCTAATCAATCGACCCCATGACGTAACGCTATGCTTCAGAAACCAATGGTACAATAACAATTTGGTACCGTATTAAAGCTACCTATGTGTGAAGGGTTAAAAAACCAGATTTTGTTTTCAAATCTGGCAAGAAACAATAAAATACCAGTGTAGCAGTACATATTTACTTCGGGGCCCAGACATTGTTTTACATAAAAGCCTAAGGGACTAATTTGCAAGTAAGGAGCTTTGCTCTGTAAGTGATTTTTGTAAGAATTAATAGTGTGTGTGTGTGTGTGTGAGAGTGATGTACGCTGTTGGCCGCGAGGCCTTTACAGCTTCACCGGACGTAAGGGCGAGCGTGCAACCACTACGCTCGAGCCAGAAGGGCAAGGGGCGACATACTCGAGGCGCCCTCGGTTGGGACAGTCGCTGTGGAGGGACGGGGTGCACTACTAAGTTCACCGGTCAACCGCCGGCTATGGGAGGGGATCTACGACTACGTCGTCGTCACCCGTATTCTGAGCGGAAAGAATAGATGACAAAGCATCGGGGGGATCGGAGAGAACATGTCGCGGCCGGCGGTGGCGGCAGGGGTCGGGGGGGGGGGGGGGGATCGTAGTCGGCGGCGGCTACGATTAACGATTAGTGGTGTTCACCTCCTGCATTATAGTATATGCATGAAGGAGCTACAATTTTCTGCTGGAATGGACGAGGTTAGCACAAATCATTTGCCGTTACAGTAACTTTGTCGAGTCTCTCGTATGCTGTTGCGTTTATCTTTATACAGTACGTGTGAAAAGGACGGCATTTTAAGTCTATACCGTAACTATACCGTCAATCTGTTCGAGCTTGTGTCTTAGTTATTTGCCCGTGGGATGTAGTTTCCATTCTCGCCGTATGCTTGACGAAAGTTTTAATTTTATAATTTAAAACGTGAAGCCCAGCTAGTGTAGTATTATATGCTTTGTGGGTGTAATATTTTCGACTAAACTCATTTACCCGAAAACGTAACCATTAGCCATGAAATTAACCACTGATTTATTTAACAGGGGAACAACTCATAAAAAGTAACGAGGTATATATTTTTACGAGGTCCTGGGTTCAAATCCTGTACGTGTAGTTTTTCTAACGAAAACTTCCCAGTACGAGTCCGGAGTCTGGAATTGTGCCCGTTATATGGCAATAGGCTCGCCCCCTATTACATGGGACCTAACATCGTCGGCGAAACGTGGGTGTACTAAGTACACCTCTGCCACCCCCACTTGGGGAATATAGGCGTGACGGTGTGTATGTATATATATTTTGCAGATTTAGAAACAGACTGCCTTGTTATATTGTTGTTTGTATACAACATGCGACTGGTGACCGCGAAGTCCTGGCTTTGAATCTTAGGTTGAACTAAGTAGAATGAACTAAGTTAATTAAATATAGAAATACTAAAATTGATTCAGAATGAAAATCCTAACAAACTTGTCAGTCAGTGCAGATAATGGGCAAATACCTGAAAACTGGTTGCGATCTTGCTCTGTGACGTTGCCAAAGAAAAGGAACGCCAAGAAATGTGAGGAATACAGAATAATAAGTCTTATGGGTCAAGTCCTGAAACTATTTCTCACCATCATTGTGTAATCAGGGTGCAATGTGACGAGCAACTCGGAGACAGCCAGTTAGGATTCCGATCGCATGTAGGCACTAGAGAGGCATTGTTTGCACTACAGGTTCTGGAACAAAAGTGTCTAGACATGCAACAAAACGTTTTTCTTTGCTTTATTAATTATGAAAGCAAAGCATTTGATCGAGTTCAACATGATCGCTTTATAGCACTCTAGAAAGATATCAACTTAGATAATAAACATACATACTTCTTCTTCTTCTTCTTCTTCAGCCGAAAGACGTCCACTGCAGGACAAAGGCCTCCCCTAAAGACCGCAACAACGACCGGTTTTATGCTGTACGCATCCAACTTCTACCCGCGACCTTCACCAAATCATCGGTCCATATAGTAGGGGGCCTACCCACGCCACGTCTACCGGTACGTGGAACATACATACAATCATACGGAATCTGTACTGAAACTTACGAGCCGTTGTCTGTGTGGATAGCAGAAACACAAACTGTGTGGAGATTCAAAGAGGAGTCAGAGAAGGATGCATATTGTGGCAGAGTCTCTAGAAGACTTAAATTGTGGCGTAAAAGTTAATGGCCGCATCATAAATAATTTGCGATACGCTGACGACACAGTCCTAATAGCCGCCACAAGGAGCCAATTGGAGCAGATGGTGGAACGTATTAATCAGTGTAGTATAAGGGCTGGTCTTAACATGAATGCTGCCAAAACTAAATACATGGTAATATCAAAACAGACTGGATAGATCCCGCTATACTTGTCGCTAGCCACTGTCTGGAGCGAGTGGCTGAATAAAGACTGGGATAGCACTATGGAGATTAAAACCCGTATTGAAATCTCTAGAAATGCGTTTAACAAAATAAAGAATATTCTTTGCATTAACTCCTACACTGTTATATTTGGCCCGTGCTTTTATATGGATGTGAGACCTGGACAATCAATTCTCACAAAAAGTTGCGAAGAGTGGGTAAGTTTCTTGCTGTATTTCTTACTTTAATCAAGTTATAGAAGGTAAATATTATGTTTTTTGACTTCATATGGGTGTAAGTGTTCTGTTAATACGATTTTCTACTCATTTACACAGCTTGAAACATTATTTTTAGGGGGGCAATCACTGTACCGCCTGTATGAAAGTACATTGGCATGGATGTTGATCATTGAAAAACTTGTATCGGATTTGACTTGAGATAATAATGATGTCCAGATTTCTAACAAACTTCAACGAACTTAAAAGGGTAATAATGTTTTATTAAATGGAATTAAATAAATTATGCCTATTGCCCATTATCATCAGCGGTGTTATTGTGAGCGTTATTCTTTATGAATATTGTAATAAATAATGAAAATAATATTTTTTTACTGGTGAAAATCACTTTATTAAAACGTATTTCTGACTTACTGAGGATGGCTGTAAGCACAGGTTGTTACAGCAGATAACTGTCAAAAAACAAACGAAAAAAAATATTATTTCGAAAAAGACATATTCAGGGCATTCATTGCTATTCAAAATTTCAACTATTTATAACGTTATATTTTTGGAATATTAGGCATAACCTTTGAAGAATTTACTGCTCTACCTAATTACTTAACCGAATTTACTTCTCTAATATTCTTTAACAGTACTCCCACACTTCTGTGTGGGAGCACTGTTATAGAATATTAAAATGTGTTTGCGTAATAGGGGTTTAAGAATCTTTATTTCTCTTTAAGAATAACTCTAATTCAATTACAGAGAAATTAAAACTTAACAAAAATAAACTTAAGGTTAGCGTACAGAAAAGATGTTTTCGTTAAAATATTTTTATAAATCAAAAGTGAGTAGTCAAAGATGTTACGGTACAAAACGAATACAACAAACACGAATGTAAAGTTAAACAAGATGTGGCATTGAATGTGATCTGCAATTATAAGAATTTTAGAATACATTTGGAAAGAATATTTATTAACTTGTTTAGTTGAGAGGTTAAATGGTTATATTTGTATTTATTGTAAAGTGATATTTTATCTTATTCATTAATTTCCCATCACAATTACTCAATGGTCTACATTCATTGGAACCACTTGCGCGTTGTGATTGGCCCTGCCAATCGTTATACTTTTCTTGTGTTAATCACTGTTTTGAAAGGTACCAACCCTTGTTTTTTGGGAGTTCTTCCTTATTTTGGGTAATTTGATATAGAAAGGATAATAAATTTGACTAAATAAGCATTAATAAAAAATCTTAATTCTTTGCAGATTCTAACGCTATATTTCATTAGTAGATTACTAAACGCATTTAAGAGCTATTAAAGCTCAAACTTGAAAGTTTTCGTAAAGTGTCAGTCATTGTACTCTTTCCCTAGCCTAAAAAAGGATAAAATGTCACCAATATGTCAGACAAATCAATGACTTTCATAAAGAATATCAGTAACTTTGAAAAATACGGCGACATTCATTATGTTAATACACGGAACAAAGATGATCTTATTGTACATTCTACTTGTCTTTATAGAATCAGTAACTCTTTCATGGGGCAATGTACAATTCCCACAAGGATATTTTGACTAGCGGCCAAAATCCGAACTAACGCTGTCATGCAGTAAAATGTCACTTCATGTCAGTCAACGTCATGACAGACAAGCGGCAACTCTATGTTGCCGCTTGCTATGAAATTTACCCAAGTTCTTTTTTTAATAAGTAACCGTGGGACCCACCTCTTTAAATATTTCCCTGGAATCAGATGTTTTTACTTAATGATTACCCTAATATCACACTAACGCCCCCCTGTTAATGTCATCGATGGACCAAAATATTCTTGTCGTACTATATACGCTTCTCTACCATAGATAACAGTTTCCCGCGCCTTCATAGCCGGTCGACAACAGCGCCACCTACCAGGTCTATATTACAGGGACTTCAGGGAGTACCCTAAGAATTTTGATGATCATCAGTGAGTCAGTGACGAAATCAGGGTTTTTGAGATATCAATAAAATCTAAAGTATAAGGGCTATGCAATTGACACTTTATTTGTTTAATGAGTCCACTATTGACATCATATCCAGAGAATTTTGTTTATCTGATATAATCCAAACCCAAGTTATGAGGGTTCAAATAAACGACGAAGCGCTTCGAGAAAAGGTAGTAGTGCCCCTGCGCTTCGCTTGGCTCGTCTTGGTGTGAGCACTACCGTGCCCCCAGGTTATAAAATTTCGGAATATATCGACGATAATACTGATTGATAAGATAAAAATTGTGTTAATAGTGACACAGAGAAAGAACAAAAAGACGCAAATGGTAACGTGGTCGGTCTGAGAAGTTTGTTGAATGCGTCTCTTATGCCTGGTCGTATGTACCACAGTATAGAGATTAAACAATGCACTTACGCTAAAAATATATAGTGCGCTACGAATGTGTAGTAATACTCCAGAGAAATTGAATTCAGGATATGCAAAAGATTGTACAAGAAAACCAATATCGTACCCAATATTGCCGTAATAAAACCATACGTACCTTACGGCATGCTAAGTGTAGTTTACCGATTTTTTACTACCCATCAAATTTGTTAATGCGGGTAATATTCCGCCCCAAAACGATCATACGCCATCTGATAATCAAAAAGGCCAGTCTAATAAATCAATTAAGTTAAAAGACTAGCCCGCTGAGTTTCCCGCCGAGTTTTCTCGGTGTGGGGCCGCGTTCCGATCCGGTGATAGTTTTAAAAAATACTAATAATCATTGATTTTAGATAAAATATTCATAATAATTTTAATAACTTAAACTTTGTAACTTTGAGGCGCTCGTAGCGCTGTGGAGGCGCTCGTAGCGCTGTGCGACCGCGGTGTTCTTACCAATCACCAAGGTTAAGCAGCGTTCGACTCGGTCGGCCTGAGATGGGTGACCGTTTGTGGCATTTTCATATTCGAGCGTCTCCGTGCTTCGGAAGGCACGTTAAGCCGTTGGTCCCGGTTACCACTTAATGTGGTAGTCGTTAAGCCGAGTTGGAAGCCTTTAAGAAGGCTTGATAAGTTCCAACAGCAGGTGGCCACAAACCTGCCTCCACCAATCCGCACTGGGTCCGCGTGGTGGAGTATGACCTAATCTCTCTCACCTCGATTTGTGCGAGAAGGCCTTTGCCCAGCAGTGGGCAGTATAGGCTGATATTATAAACTTTGTATGTTAGTAAATCAATATTTTATGTTTTATATTATTATATTGAAATTAAAAAATGTAATATATATTTTGACGTTTGTAAGCGCCCTTGTTGGTCTATGCAATAAAAGATTTTTGACTTTGACTTTGAATTTGTATTAGTACCCTATTTCTAAAAATAAGGGCACAAACCAGGTATACAAACAAACCGAATATTCATCAAGTCTAGAAATCTACGAGCGAATGTGACTCTTCGTTCACTATTTCGATACGAAAGGTATGGATAAGTAAAGAGCAGGGATGTTATGGATATGACATTTCGGAACTGGATATGGATACGGATATATGAATAATCGTCACATGAGTATGGTAAGGAGTGGGTCGGGGGTATTCATAGATTATACCCTAGGATGTGTTAGGGCAGGTTGAATTCGCCCTGGCGGCGGAGCGGAGCCGGGAAAATGATCCCCTCGCTGCTCCGAACCGTCGTCGGAGAGTCGGGCGGAGGAGGCGGGCGGCTGCCGACCTCATGCCGCCGTGATGGGGGCCTGCGGGCGACAGCAACGGGGGTTGCTGTTGACTACGCAGAACATTTGGCCCCCGAGGTTGGAGGACGTGCCAAGTGGTCCGGTGCGCCCTCACCATGTAGAAGGCACAGGGCGGGGATACCCCGATAAAGTTGAGTCCGAAAAACGGACAGCCGCTGACGGGTCGCAGAAGTATGTCCGCGTCCCCGTGACTCGCCTCTATAGCGGGCGATGGAACACGGTATGGGTTTTAGTGGGTAGGACTTGCTCCAGCGACGGCCGGAGTTACGCCGACCGTCGCTGGAGCGAGTAGTCCCACATAACCTGTTCACGTCCCCGTCGTGAACGGGTATCCAAGTTAATTTCCCAACTTAAAAAAAAAAAAGTTGAATTCGCCCGAGATCGCTCTTGGATTGGTAAATCGACACTGTATCAAAAGTGTTTGGATAGGTTCGCGAACTCGTACAAACATACTCTCCACACTATGGTGCGCGGTTAGCTGACATTTTTCTTTATACGCCATTTTTGCGATATGGCTTGCCATTTTATCATGTACTTAATTAATGATAAATGTCTACTTATTAAATTTTAATGACTATCATCTTGCCACCAATCTTTTAGAATGCGCCTTTATAATTCGATAATTATAATGCAACAGCGAAGTTCCTGGTAGCGCTTTCGTGTCCGCAATGTATAAAAAATATCTGTAATAAATGAAATGTCAAACAATTCCACCCAGGTTTAGCGAGAAGTTTAGGCTTCAGGTGCTGGTATATCTTGTAGAAGACCGGCTTGATGATCGATAAAGTTTATCCGGGTTTGGTGGATCGGGTGTAGAACGATACGTGTAGAAGAGGCATACAAAATCAGTTTATTCTTGTATAAACTTTGGAATCTTGGTATTCCTCTAGTTCCGAGTCGGACTGCCAAATAGTTCAATATTTTATTTTATTTTATTTTATTTTAATACTTGAGAAAACTTACAGCTAATACAGTGAGTAAGTACATAACAATAAATAGAATAAGGCCAATTAAAAGTTTCCACTAATAGAAAATAATTATAATATATACTTTCAACAGTGAATATGGAACATATTATACATAATGTTTTATATGAAATCTTAGCAAGAGCCCTTTATTATCCGCGGGTTTGGAAGGATAAGCCAACTGACAGTAATTCTATTTGCAGATAACTATCAAAATGTTATTGAAAGATATCTATCCATGGTTACAGATCGATCCTCCGAAAAATAGAATGTTATAGTTAGGAATTTGTATCTTTGTTTATTGAAACAGTCTAATGAGCAGAAAGTTACTAGAGATAGATATTTTAAAAGATAGTAAGCGACCGATAGGTTATTGAAAACAGCCGTTAGACTCCGTCGCTATCCGAAATTATTCGAAACTTTTATACCCGATTCGGTTATGTTTACGGATAGATTTTTATATCGGATATCCGATAGTTTCGGTTACGGAGCTCCATAACATCCCAGGTGAAGACTCGTAGCACTGGTATTTAGGTATATACTCTTTTTTAATCGTAGTACTTTTTAATCGTATCGCTTTTATCGTACTAGGAATTATTTCCGTATCGTGGCTGTATTTACAAACATGAACTACACGTGACACAAGCACCTAGACCGAAACAAATAATTGTGGATCACACTTGACCCGTGCGGGAATGAACCCGCGACTACTCGATCCAGTGGGCGGAACAACTAAAGGTCTTAATCACCGGTCCAAACCGTCGTCAAACAAGTCAAATGTACGGTATAAGGAATCATCCGTAAATTACGTCACACGTTGACATGACAAAGAGGAGAACCAGTCATAACAAAGACTCATGCGCGTCGTGACATCATATGTATATATAATATCAGCCTATACTGCCCACTGCTGGGCAAAGGCCTTCTCTCACAAATCGAGGTGAGAGAGATTAGGTCATACTCCACCACGCGGACCCAGTGCGGATTGGTGGAGGCAGGATTGTGGCCACCCGCTGTTGGGCTTATCAAGCCGCCTTTAAGGCTTCCAACTCGGCTTATTATTATATATGTATATATCTAAAGTAAATTGAAACTTCAACTCTATCAAAAAAATATTTCATTGTTGATGATATTAATAAAATAATATTTTTAAAAAACACACCGTCATGCCTATATTTGCCAAGTGGGGGTGGTAGAAGTGTACTGAGAACATCCACTTTTTTCGACGATTTTAGTTCCCATGTAATAGGGGGCGAGCCTATTGCCATATACCGGGTACAATTCCAAACTCTGAACTGGGACACACCGGGAAGTTTTCGTTGGAAAAACATCGTTTGTCCGACCTATTATTTGAACCCAGGACCTCGTGATCACCAAGCAATGCGCTTTGCCATTAGACCAACGAGGAAATCATTATTAATAAAAATAGTAATAATACAAATAGTTTTGTAACTGGCATTTTTATTTAAAACCTAAAAAAAAAAAGTTTATAAATACGACTGCAATATTTATTTATTTCACTTAAACTTATATAGTGATACCATAGCACTAAGAAACGCTCATAGCGCTGTGCTACTGCGGCGTCCTAGGCGATCACCAACGGTTAATCAGCGCTTACCTCGAGAATTTTGAGATGGGTGACCGATGTGACATTTCCATTTTCGAGTATCTTCGTGTTCCAGTACACACGTTACAAGCCATAATTACCGACTACCACTTCTGGCATGCTTTATTAAGACGATTTGACGCGATTTCGCATTTCTAAAAGCCTTATTGGCTACTTAATAAGTTCCAATAGCAGATGGTCACATACGTGCCTGCACGAATCCTCCCGGGTCCATATGGCTGAATATGATTGACTCTCAATTCGATTTGTGTGAGAGGTTCTTAGTAGTGAGACAATATTGGCAAATCTAGCTGATTTATGATATGATATTGTCCCACTGTTGGTAAACCTAGATCCCTACGCGACAGAACATGTAGTGTGGGTATCAAAGCAAATGTTAAATTGTTATTTTTCAAATAAATGTTTCCTCATTTTCACCTGATTTACCTAATGACAGAAATCTCGTTTGTAAAATATAGTAACTACTTAAGGAAAAAATATTTAAATGGCTTCATCGTTCCAAACATTTGAAACTTCGTGCTCATTTTTATTCATTGATTAAGTAATGAAAATTTCAGGTGATAAGGGCGAAATTGTAATTTTGGGAGTAAATCAATATTTTCATTTTATTTTCAGTATTAATTTTCTATTCAGAATCGAATACCTCCGAATGTCTGCCGTATTTTTGTAGGGAAAATGTAAGTAGGTACTTACCTAAAATTTTCTGCTTAGATAGATATCGGTACGTACACATAACATATGTTTGATATAGCCACCTCGTTGGTATAGTAGCGCATGGTAGCAGCTAGCGATCACGAGGTCCCAGGATCGAATACTATCGCAATGTTAGACAAAGAGTTATTAAGGTCATTCTACAAAAAAAAACCCAGTAGTAGTCCCAAGCTTAGAATTTTCCCCAGTATGGCGGCAATAGACTTGACCCGTATTACAATGAGACATGAAATCCTCTACGAAATGTGGGCGCATAAAATATTCCACAGCCAACTCGCTTTTGGAATATAGATAAGACGGTGTTAATATTTTGTGTTATTTTTGGTATAACAGTCATATACACGGAGTAATTTTAGTCGTCCTGAAACGAAAGCCCAGGTGATGTAGCCAATGCTTGCTATTCAGTGGTAATAAAAAAATAATAAAAATACGCTTCAATAAGTAACATCTCCGTCACTTGAGTATCATGAATATTAATTTAAATCTGAATTAATATTCATAATACTCAGTAGTTGTCGCCTGCTAAGTTGGAAGTAGATATCTAAGTGACTATCTAGCCACGGGATACGATTTCTCTTCATTTCATAGTTGTCTTGTTTTCATCGTTTACTAGGATTTATGGCTAATCTTATGGCCATTGATATAATATTGTATTCACTATGAGATTGGTGTGATTTGTGGCGTATATTTACTTTGTTCCTCGGCAAAACACTAGTCACTTCGGTCATGAAAGACGACGGTATGACCTATAACTTACATTTGAATGTAAGGAAAGGATTGTGGTTGGTAACGATCGTGTTTAGAATGAACAATACAATAGGTACGTGGTGGTGCTCGTCAAGAAATTTGCAGTCTTTTGCGATGTGTGGCGGAGTTATAAGCCGGGAAAGTTTCGTTAGACCTAGCCTAGACCTAGACAAATTTAACAGGTACGGTAATTCGTGTTTTGTATTATAACGAATTTGTGCAATATATCTGCTTACGAAAACTTAGTTGTCCAATACTTTATAACATATTTTGAGGGAATTTATTAAATCGTTTGAGGTTATATCGTTTTAAATTACAATGGCGCTTAATATAGTATGATTTGACCAATCATTACGCGAATTGGTTTTTGCAATTACGAAATCCTGGACTTAAATTCTAGGTCAGACCAATGTAGGTTTTCTATCGAGATATTGCCAGTATTAGTGCCAGACTTTAGTATTATTTTCTTAATTAATAACAAATTATATATCTATATTTTAATTATTAATATAATAATATGATCAGAACTTTTGAGCTTGTCCAAAGAAGTTCTCTGCTAATATTCAAGTATGTAAACATTTTAGTCATAGTAATCAGCGTGGCCCGCTAAACGATAGTTGAGAACTCATTTATTTTCTACTCATTTTGGTTGCACTGTACTGTATATACCGACCATAGTCTTCTTATTTCTGCGCTGCCATGGTTGTGCCAACTACCCACACATTTCGTGTAGTCCGTCCATGGCAATCAAAATAGTGGCAACAAATTACGGAACTGCAGCAACGTCAATCCGCGTATCTATTGTAATTCCATGTTGCCAACAGGAAAATCAATATTGACTAAAGTGTCAAAGCTGAGAATTAAAAATCGCGGCAAATTTAAATAAATTTTATCGTGCAACCTTGGTTGAACTGGGAATAAATGAATTTGATACATGAATACTTTAGTAAAAAAAAAGTAAACAATTTTGTCCCTACCTGTCGTTCACTAGAACAATAGAAATATAAAATAATAGAATCCGACTAACACAATAAATAATAACTCTCAACTTTCATTAGACAGACAATAGTAATCACGAGGTTCCGCAGAGTTAGTGGAGTTAGAATTTTTTATAATTTGAAAAAAGTCTTCGTATATGGCTGAAGTCTATATGTATAGGTTCCCTTATTAGGATTTAACGCTGTCGGCTAACAATACAATTCTGCTACTTTCGTTTGGGGAATGAAGGCGTTACGCTATTTTTACAACTATATGAACCTAACATAAAGTAAAACAATATTATACATTTATTACGAGTAGTAGGCATAAATATCCGATATTAATATCCCTACTTCGTAAGTTTCGGCCCGCGCTCATTCGTTTTATATGTACATATGTATGTCAAAACTTGTCGTCATAAAGCGATCGGCAAATCTACGCAAACGAGTATTTTCGATTAAAACGCTTGGAAAAGAAACTTACGTTATTGTATTACAACAACAAATTAATTGTTGAGGTTGTAAAGAGTAAATAAGGCCATAAAACCTGTCACACCTGAACACATTTCGTCATACCTCTAAAATGACCGCCATGGTTCTTAAAACATATTTTTCCATCACTTTTAGTTTCGGCGGTCCCCATACTGACCCTTCTTGATTTTACACCCATTTACATACGAGAATCTAAGATCTATCTACCTGCATCTATTATTATGCCAATGAAATATAAATATTATCCATCCATTCGTGGTAAAATACTGAGAAATTTTAACCCTGCATGAAACAATGCGGCGTTTTATGTTACATATTACTCGTTGTTTGTTTTCTTCTTTTGTTGTATGGAATAAAAAAAATCCATTAGCTTAAAATGTAAACATTTTCGGTTACTTACGTTAAAAATTATATATATTTTCTTTTGTTCGTGTTTACATTGCTTTCGTTTATTTGATTTAATCAATTTGAGTCAAACCTAGTATACAAATTGGTTGTAATTTAAAGCTTTGCACTTTTTCCAGTACAGATATTATTTGAGATTGTATAATAACTGACAAGAGCAACATTAAACCCAATGAAACCCACGTTAGTATATAACAAGAGTTGCTAAATTAACCAAGTTAATCAAATTTTTATTAAATAATATGTACCATACAGAGAAAGAATTTAACTAATAGCCATATATCTTCACAATAGTGAGCATGTATCGTAAAGGATTCGTAAAATTACGGTTATAAACATATAGTTTCGGTATTTTACTTGACTTTATGAAAGTATAAGTAGTAGACAGAACGGCACGCGATAAATCCGTTTACGGTCGCCCCAAGGCTTTCAATAATTGGAACTTCGGCTTTTATTTTTAACCACATTTTATCACATCATTTGATGTTATCAAATGGCAATGATGGTTACTCCTTCCTCCTACTGGTTATTTCGATTTTTTTGATCGAGTTCGTAACATTTACTACCATTATTTATTTATTTCAACAGACTTGCACTCGGTACCAATGAAGCTTAATTAGAGGCGAACCAAGCTTACATTAATAGAAATTAAACTGGCGATCAGACCATGAACACTATTTATTTGTATAGTACTTGTTTATACCAATCTAACAAGCCTAAACACGCAGGGGTTACGTTGTATAGTTCACATGATCCTATGGCCACCTTCCGATTCCATCATCAGACCTCCATTATTATTTCATTATTACTATCAGCCTATACTGCCCCACTACTGGGCAAGCCTTTCTCTCACAAATCGAGGAGTGAGAGATTAGGTCATACACCACCACGCGGACCCAGTGCGGATTGGTGAAGGCAAGTTTGTGGCCACCTGCTGTTGGAACTTATCAAGCCGCCTATAGGGCTTCCAACTTGGCTTAACGATTACCACATAAAATGGTAACCGGGACCTACTGCTTAGCGTGCCTACCAAAGCACGGAGACGCTCGAACATAAAAAAGGTCATGAACGGTCACCCATTTCAGGCCGACCGAATCGAATGGTGCTTAACTTTAGTGATCGAAAAGAACATCGCGGTCGCACAGCGCTAGAGCCTCTTTACCAGCTCCATGGTACCATATTATTGCATTGTCACCGAAACTTTTGCCAAATTTCAGCTCAATCGGATACCCGCAAGTCGTTGAAAAATGGGTCACAAGATTTGAACCGCAAAAACAGACAGACGAATCGATACCTACCTACATTGCAAGTTAAATAAAAACTTGATGATGAATGACATTATAATAATGAAAATATCTTATACTAAGGCGGGTCAATAAGTCCGTGTCTTTTTGAATTTCCCGCCTCTTAATTGAAATGGCAACACTGCTCCTGTCAACCAGCAACTGTCAGTTGACTCCTGTCAAAATTTGAACAAGCTGCGTCAGTTAGTTTGTGTTTGGCAGCCGTTGATCGCAGACTACCGCACGTTTTGAGAAGAAAATGGAAAAAAGTGAATTTCGTGTGCTCATTAAGCATTATTTTTTGCGGAAAAAAAAACAACACTCAAAACCAAGGCTAAGCTTGACAAATATTATGAGGACTCGGCACCATCCATTTCCATGGTAAAGAAGTGGTTTACTGAATTTCGATGTGGCCGTACAAGCACGGAAGATGCCGAACGTTCTGGACGCCCAGTTGAGGTCTCTACATCCGTGAGTGAAAGTGAGAGAGATTGTGGAAGCCAAAGACATCTCACATGGCTTAGTGGTTTCAATTTTGAATGATTACTTGGGTATGAGAAATCTTTCCGCAAGATAGGTGCCGCGTTTGCTCACAATCGACCACAAACGCAACCGTGTGACAATTTCGCAGGAATGTTTGGCGTTGTTCAACCGCAATATGGACGAATTTTTGCACCGTTTCGTAACCGTGGACGAAACGACCGTTTTCTGGAATGCACGCGGTATAATCCACATTGACTACCTTCAAAAGGGGAAAACAATCAATGGCGAATATTATACCAACTTATTGGGTCGATTCAATTAGGAATTGAAAAAAAAGGGACCGCATTTGGCCAAGAAAAAAGTTCTTTTCCACCAGGACAATGCAAATGGAATTTTTGCCATGGAAACCGCACACATGTGCAGTTTCCATGGCAAAAATTCATGAATTGGACTACGAATTGCTCCCTCACCCGCCCTATTAGTTAAAAAGTTAAAGTTATCCAGTTTTTCCTACCTAATTCAGCAAAAACACCTCCTGAATCAAATAAGATTGAGGCACACACGTGTGGACAATTCACAGTGTACTTGTCCTTGTCTTGCTATGGTTCCTAATATAAAATATTTAGGAGTGCATATTGACGCAAGGTTGGACTGGCGTAAACACATTGATTCCCTCTGCTCTCGACTTCGAAAACTAACATATCTCTTCAAGGAGCTTAGACATTCCGCTGACTATGATACATCTACACTAGTCTATCGCAGTCTCTGCGAGTCCATAATTACGTACTGCATACCAGTGTGGGGTGGGACTTTTAAAACTGTAATGCTGAGGGCAGAACGAGCTCAGCGAGCAGTCCTCAAGGTAATATTTTTTTTAAAAAAAGTCTATCCCACTACTCAGTTGTACTTAGATGCTCAAGTTCTCACTGTAAGGCAGCTCTACATCCTTCGAACTGTGTTGCGGTGACACTCCATGCTCATCATCATCATCATCTCAGCCTATACTTGTCCACTGCTGAACATAGGCCTCCCCAATCGCTTTCCAGCGTAACCGTCCGATGCCACCTGCATCCAACGACTTCCTGCGATTTTCACAAGATCGTCGGTCCATCTGGCAGGCGGTCGTCCCACGCTGCGCTTGCCAATACGTGGTCTCCACTCTAGAATCTTTCTGCCCCAACGCCCGTCCGATCTACGCGCTATGTGGCCCGCCCATTGCCACTTCAGCTTGCTAATCTTAACGGCTATGTCGGTGACCTTGGTTCTTCTACGAATCTCCTCATTCCTGATTCGATCGCGTAGAGAAACGCCGAGCATAGCTCTCTCCATAGCTCGCTGAGCAACTCAGCTTTTTTATGAGACCTATTGTAAGAGACCACGTCTCTGATCCATATATCATCACTGGTAACACACATTGACTAAAAACTTTAGTCTTAAGGCACTGAGGTATTTTGGATGAGAAGATGTTGCGCAGTTTCCCGAACGCTGCCCAGCCGAGTTGGATTCGTCGATTGACCTCTCTCTCAAAGTTGGACCTACCTAACCGGACTACCTGTCCCAGGTAAATGTATTCGTCGACAACTTCAAGAGTAGAGTTCCCAACGGTGAGTGCGGTGGGTACGACATGGACTTTAGACATTATTTTCGTTTTGTCCATGTTCATTTTAAGACCCACTTGTTGAGATACTCTGTTGAGGTCACCGAGCATTCGTCCTAGATCTTCCAGCGACTCCGCCACGACCACAATGTCGTCGGCAAATCGAAGGTGAGTGATGTATTCGCCATTGATGTTGATGGCAAATCCTTGCCATTCCAAGAGCTTGAAGGCGTCCTCTAAGGTGGCCGTAAACAGTTTCGGAGAAATGACGTCTCCCTGCCTTACTCCTCTTTTTATGGGGATCGCTTTCGTGCACTGCCCCTGTACTCGGACTGACATGGTGGCGTTTTTATACAAGCACCTCAACCGGCCGATTATACTCCTCGGTCTTCTGTATAATCTGCCGCAGCGTATGTATGTGGTCTATGGTACTAAAGCCTTTCCGGAAACCGGCTTGTTCGGGAGGCTGGAAGTCATCAAGCCTGCGTTCGAGACGATTCGTGATGACTCTCGAAAACAACTTATAAACATGGCTCAGCAGTGTGATCGGCCTATAATTCTTCAGTAAAGTGTTATCACCTTTCTTGAAAAAGAGTACCACCACACCCCTGTTCCACGCTTCCGGCGTTTTTCCTTCGAGCAAGACGGAATTTAACAGCCTCTGAAGGACTTTAAGTACCGGCGATCCGCCCGCTTTCAGAAGCTCTGCGGTAATTCCGTCTTCACCCGGCGCTTTGTTGTTTTTAAGGTGTTTGAGAGCCATCCCAATCTCGTACAGGCTGATGTCCGGGATATCTTCAGTGTAGTGTCGGGTTAGCTTGGCTCTTGGGTCTTTTACCAAGTCAACAACAGGTTCAGCTACTGAGGTATACAACTGCCCATAGAACCTCTCTATCTCCCTGAGCACCTCTGACCTATTCGACGTTACGTTTCCGTCCTCCGTCTTCAGCTTCGTCAACTGGCTTTGCCCAATAGACGCGTCTCTTGCAAACACTTTGGAGCCCTTGTTCTGCTCTATGGTCTCCTCAATACGTCTTGTATTGAAGGACCGTAAATCGTGTCGCAAGGACTTCAATATCTGTCCATTGAGCTGCCTATAGGACTTAGTATCATCGGAGGTTTGGAGTGTCATGGTACGTCGCTCAGCCATAAGGTTTCGGGTGTAGTCAGATAGCTTTTGAGGCCTATTTTTACGGTGGGGCTTAAAATGCTTGGACCCGACCGTATGGACAGTCTCTACCAACCTATTGTTGATTTCGTCCACTGATGCGCTGCTGTCTAGCAATTCGAAGCGGTTTGACAATTCGAGTTGAAAGTTCTCGGGGTTTTGGATATGTGCATTAGAAGGTCGGAGCGTAGACTTCATCAGACGCGATCTTTCCATTTTGACATTAATATTTAATGTGCCTCTGACCATTCGGTGATCACTGCCGGTTTTTACCCTGTGAATCACGGAGACATCATTAAATATTTGTCGCTTGGTGCTCATGATGAAGTCTATCTCATTTTTTGTGAAACCATCAGGGCTCATCCAGGTCCATTTCCTATGAGGCGGCTTCCGGAAGAAAGAGTTCATCATAAAGAGTCCCTCCTTCTCCAGATATTCGGCCAGCCTCTGACCCCTGGGGTTGCGTTGCCCATATCCAAATTGCCCCACTCTCAATTCATCATCGCCCCGTTTGCCCAGCCGCGCATTGAAGTCACCCATAACCACTGTAAAGTGTGCTTTGGAAGTATGTATGGCTCTACTAATGTCCTCATACATTACTTCGACGTCATCATCTGAGTATGCCGAGGTCGGTGCGTAGACCTGTATGACCTTCAGCGAATATCTTTTGGATATTCTGAGTATCAGGTACGCTACCCTGCTCGACACACTAGTGATGGACACAACGTTGTCTATGGGTGACTTGTGGACGATAAATCCGACACCACCTTGGGACTGCTGTTCGCCCTCTCGGTAGTAAAACAAGTTGCCGGATTTTAAGGTTATCGTGGCCTCGCCCTTTCTTCGGACCTCCGATAAACCAACAATATTCCACCGCAACTTGTTTATCTCTTCTTCCAGCTCAACAAGCTTCTCATCTGTCCTTAACGTGCGTGCGTTGTATGTCACCAGGGCCAATTTTCGGTGTTGGTGGTAGCCGAATCTCTGCCGGAGATTCTTAGCACCCCTTGTCCTGTCGTTACCATGGCTGCTACCGTGGCCAGGACGAACAGGACCGACTCCATGCTAGCTCTTGATAAAAATATAGCAAATCGACGAATTGGATTTCCAGTCTGTCAATTGGTTAAGTGTCGTACTGCACTTGCGCGAAGACACTTCTGCGCTTTAAGCTCTCGGATTTACAATAAAATACACAAAAGTCTCTTTATATATAAACATACACGGTACACGGTGAAACAGAAACTTAATAAATGGCTGCAGTCGTTAAACTATGAAGACACAGAACGAATACTAAAAGCAATTTCATAAGACTCTCATACCTTTGTCTTTTAGTAAACACGTACTTTCTCCTACATTACTCACGCACACACACACACACACACGCACATACACATACATACACACACACACACATACATACACACACACACACACACACATACACACACACACACGCGGGGGCGCACAGAATTTATATTTTATAGTTTAAGAATTTTAACATTTTAATTCCCTTTTCTATCTAATTTCTATTCATTGTTGTTGTTTTTATTTTTATAATAATTTGCTTTGTTCATAATATAAATTAATTTAACACCTTACACCATGGGAGAGGGCACTGACTTCTGTAACACAGGTTATTACCTAGCACAGATGTCAGGGACTTCACAAAATATAGTATTCAATTTTATGACAATAAAAATTATTATTTATTTATATATATATATATATATATATATATATATATATATATATATATATTATTCTCCAGATTTAGCCCCGAGTGACTATTTCTAGTTCCCAAACTTGAAGAAATGGCTCGGCGGAAAGAGATTTGACTCTAACGACGAAATCATCTCACAAACAAATGCCTATTTTGATGACCTCGACAAATCATATTTTTCGGAAGGGATAAAAACTCAAAGGAGACGACTATATTGAAAAATAAAATAACTTTTTATCTAAAAACCTGTGTTTCACTCAAAAAGTCACGGACTTATTGACCCGCTCTCGTACCTATATAAAATAAAGTTAGTTTCTAATATAATATTTCAATATTCATAATCCAAAACAAGTAAAGATAAAGTTTCGAAGCACATTTTAGTTTTAAAGGGAGAAATCAAAAGCTGGTATTTTACTAGTTCATTCTTAGCTAGATTGACTGTTTTTAATCAGAAGGCGAAAAGATTGACGTTAACGTGACACTAGCGAGTACGTCACGTGCTGTCACGTTCATGTTTATTTAATAAATTGAAACGTGACAAGGATGGCATATCAACATGCTAGCGTCCCGCTAACTTCAATCTTGTCATGCTAACACCCCCAAAGCTTAGCAATAGACGTTAGCGGAATGCTATTAGTTTACTATTGACTTAATGCGCCATCTTTATCATAATACAAATTTAGTAAATAATTATTAAAGTAACAGCAATCACGCTGTCACGATTGACAACGTCACGCTATTGTCATAGATCTATTATGGTCTGACAAGGATCTTTTGGCCTGCGGCCAATTTGGAACTAACTTTGTCATCAAATTAAATATCACTTTATGACATTCGCAGAGTTGCTGTTTGCTATAAAATATATATTTTTTTTTCTTTTTAAAAAAAAACGAAGCCCCACACTAGGATTTATTCCTGTGTTGTGGGTGCGTTTACAAACATGAAAATTCACATACACAAATACCCAGACCGGAACAAATGATTGTGGATCGCACGAAGAGTTCACACAAGAGTCACAGTGGGCGGAGCGGCTTAAGATCTTAACCACTGCGCTAAATCGTCCGTTCAAATTAGCAATCTTGCGGACCCACCTGTTGAAATATTTCTACTATATATTTTCACTATATATATCGGCGCAACTACAATATTTCGTCGGTTATAAGAATAATTTGATTGTTTTAAAATTATTTCAGAAGCTATCAGCTTATATTTGATTACTTTGTGATTATTAAAATGAAAAATTAACGTAAGAATGTTAGGTTATCTAAAACATGAACAAAATTCATTGTATTTCAAATAATTCAATACTTAACCTAAAAACTTGTGTACACGTGCATGCGCGACGTACTCTATAAATTCGGCCGCACAGAGCGCGCTCGAGGCATTCTCGCTCGAACCGCTGGAGAGTGCGGACCTCTCTCGGACGTCGTAACGCTGTCAGTTTGGAATAAAAACGAAGCTTTGGAAGTAACCGTGAAGTTTTCTTTTGAAGAGCGAACATGAGTAACCACCATGAAAGTGACATCAGTGACGTCAGCTATGCTGACGTCACACCTTTTAAAAACACTACGGAAGGGCGTTTTCCGTCATCAGAAGTGGGATTGCAGGAAGCTCCTATCCAAGCCACTTCCTCATCAGCTCGTTCACCATCTGATCAACCGGAACTAACCAACACACAGCAGCAAGGGCCTGTGTTGGTCAACAATACACCGCTGGAAGCAGTACTACAATCAAGACCACAAACATACGCTCACCATGGAATGCAGATGGAAGGCATACCACCACAATTTCTGATGCAAATGATGGAGATGATGCAGAAAATGTCAGAACGCCTATGCGCTCCATTCACCGATACAAACATAAGGATCAAGGACGTCTACTTACCATCATTCGACCCGGACACACATGTCGGTGTTCGAGAATGGTGCCAGCATATAGACCAAGCAATTGAAGCATACAGACTCAATGATTTTGATGTCCCAATGAAAGTCTGCAGTCTGTTGAAGGGGCGTGCAAAAATGTGGGTAGATGATTGGATGGTCACTACTACTACGTGGGAAGAGTTGCGGAAAAATCTCATCACCACGTTTGAACCTGAAAATAGATACTCTCGGGATATCATCATGATTAGAGAACATGTTCAAGACTCAACAAAGGACATTGCGGAGTTCTTGTCACGTGCGTGGATCTTGTGGAGAAGAGTCACCAAGGACAAACTGGGAGATGAACACGCGGTGGAGGCAGTAATTGGGTGCGTTAACGATGAACGTTTGCGTATTGAATTATTGAATGCCAGAGCAACCACTGTTCCTGAACTCATCTCAGTAGCAAGTCTATACGGAAGAAGCGTTCTTACCCAAGCTCAAGTTCCACAACACATACCAAGCGTCCACGTTTTTCGAACAGCACACAAGCAACATCAAGCTGCCGTATATGTAAGAAGACAAACCACTCCACGAACGATTGCCGATTCAAACCATCGGAGAATAAACCTGAAGCTCGCAACAAGGATTCAAAAACACCAACCACACCTGCGTGTACCTATTGCAAGAAACCGAGTCACACTTATGAAACTTGCTTCAGTCGCAAACGTTTCTTGATTTCAAACGTGAACTGCGTGGCAAGCAATAAGCTGGCTCCTATCACCATCAAAATAGGCGAAAAGATTTTGCAAGCTGTACTCGATAGCGGGGCAGAATGCTCAATTATACGAGAATCCGTTGCTACAGTTCTACCCGGTCAAAGGAGACCAGTAGTCAATTGTTTGGAAGGGATTGGTCAATTCTCCGCCCTATCGTTAACCAAACTTGCAACTGTATGCGTTATAGACACCGTCAGTGTTGAGCTGGAGTTTTACGTATTGCCCGACTATGAAATGTCAACAGACATTTTAGTGGGTATGAACCTGATTCATGGTACTAATCTAAGCGCGATTATCACATCCAACGGGACGAAGCTAATTCATAAAGCACACATCAATCCTGTAAGTACCAGTTCTCCTCTCTTCAACCACTTGGACTGCGACCTAACCAACGAAGATGACGTCATGCAACTACGTAGACTTCTGAATAAATACGAACACCTGTTTATTCGTGGATATCCAAAGACGCGAGTCAACACCGGCGAGCTAGAAATCAGACTGAAAAATCCAGATAAATTCGTGGAAAGAAGACCATATCGCCTAAGTCCAGTGGAACGAGAAAAAGTGCGCACCATAATTCAAGAACTTTTGAAACACAACATCATCCGTGAGAACAAATCTCCTTACTCAAGTCCCATCATCTTAGTAAAGAAGAAGAATGGTGACGATCGACTTTGCGTAGACTTTCGAGAACTTAACTCGAATACGCTGCGGGACCATTACCCGCTTCCATTGATTTCAGATCAGATTGACCAGTTGGCAAATGGTCATTTCTACACAAGCCTCGATATGGCGGCTGGTTTTCATCAGATTCCTATTGGTGAGACCTCCATAGAAAAGACCGCTTTTGTCACACCAGATGGTTTATATGAATACCTCACCATGCCGTTTGGTTTGAGCAATGCTTGCTCGGTTTACCAGCGATGCATCAACAGAGCTCTAACATCATTGCTGGGAACAGCTGCACAGGTCTACGTGGATGACATGCTGAGTAAATGTGCAGATTTTCCCGAGGGAATATCACACCTGGAACGAATCCTTATAGCACTAAAAGACTCTGGATTTTCTACCAACGGCTGCATTCCAAGTTATTCATATGGACATAACAGGAAAGCTGGGCACTCCAGATGATCAACAATACGTCATAGTCACGATTGATGCCTTCTCAAAGTATGTGTTACTGTATTTCACCAACAACAAAAATCCACATAGTACATTGGCTGCTCTGAAACGTACAATACATCTGTTTGGCGCACCAGTCCAAATTATAGTCGATGGAGGAAGAGTTTCTTGGCGAATTCAAAGAGTACTGTGACCAGATCGAAATAAATATCCACGATATCGCTCCAGGAGTCAGCCGAGCTAATGGACAAGTCAAAAGGGTTGTTGCAACCCTCAAGAATGCATTGGTAAAGATCAAAAACTATGAAACGGAGCAGTGGCGCACTGTACTTGAGGGACTTCAACTGGCAATGAACTGTAAAACTCATCGTGTCACCGGTGTTGCACCACTGACACTCATTACACAACGAAAACACTGCGTACCTCCTGAACTTCACAACCTGGTGATCAGTTGGCCGTATCGGCGGGAAACGAATCACCCACTCACCGAGACTCTGTCGCAGTGCTAACCGAGCCCATTCCATCGACCTCTCGAGAAGAGATGCAATTCCAGTCAAACCACGACCTGCTGGTTGAAGACAACTCATCACAGTAAACTGTAAGTAACTCAATTCAATAGTACCAAATAACTCGACGAGAAACTTTTACTTATTATTTGCGAGATACTTCGAGAATCCTACCAGAAACTCCGAGAAACTATTAGACACTCCGAGAACCCTACGAGAACCTTCGATAAACTAATAGACATCCTGATGGATCAGTCCTCGGCTGATGCCATTAAAGAAGCCGGGTACATGCTGCACGCCGGGCTTGACCGCAGCTACTTCAAAGTCCTTGAAACGTCAGAGGACAAAGAGGAGGCTGCGGTTGGGTCCGATAAACCAGCGGTAGTACCCATCACTACTCCGGTGGAGACACTACCAGACCATCAGCAGGGGGGAAACACCCCTGCAACAGATAAGGAGGAGGCACTGCTCGCGGACTGTCCGGTCCCATCGCCAGCCATGTCGGTGAGATCGGATGGACTAGCGGGCGGCTTCGACAATCTGGGCATCACGTCTTCCCCGATAGGGGAGGATGATGAAGCCCCAGATAGCAGCGAACCGGAGGAGAGCTGCAAGGTAGGTAGTCCCTAGTGTGGACTACCAACTGAACACAACCAGGCAACAAAGGAGCTTGGCCTAAGGTGCGTACAAATCAACTTGCACCATTCTAAGGCGGCTACGGCGATGCTAGATCGCCAGCTGCGAAGAGCTAAATTTGACTTAGCACTTATTCAAGAACCCTATATTTATAGGGGACAGATAAAGGGCCTTGATGGAGCGGGGGGTAACCTGTTTCACAATTGCACAACTAATGACATGAGGACCTGCATTTTTGTCAGGAATGGCATAAACGCTTTGCCTCTGTCCATTTTCTGTTATAGGGACCTCACCACGGTGAAGCTAAAACTGGAAGGTAACAAGGGTAGCCGAGAAGTCATCTTCTCGGCTGCCTATCTGCCCTACGAAAGCGCGGACCCTGTTACAACGCATCTGCGGGACTTGGTTGAATATTCCTGCAATAAGAAGGTTGAGCTAATCGTAGGATGTGACGCAAACGCGCATCACGTCGTCTGGGGCAGCTCAGACACTAATCAAAGAGGGGAAAAACTTCTGGACTTTCTGGTTAGCACTCCTTTACAAATTCTCAATAGAGGAAATAGGCCCACGTTTGTTAATAGACGTAGGGCAGAAGTTATTGACATTACAGTTGCCTCTAATAGAGCGAGCAGACAGGTAAACAACTGGCATGTCTCCAATGAGATCTCATCCTCCGATCACAATTATATATGTTTTCAGTATGGGATGGAAACGTTTAATATAAATCCAAGAAGGCGGAACCCAAGGAACACTGATTGGGCCGCATATAAAAGTGACCTTAAAGCAGAGTTAGGGAAGGTCCGAGGCAGACTCAGTTCTGTATTAGATATAGAGTTCGAAGCGGATAGCGTAGCCCGGGCAGTAAAGACCGCCTGGACTAATAACTGTCCGGAGAGCAGAGTCATAGCGAAACGTGACCCATGGTGGACACCAGAGCTAGCGCGGTTAAGAGTAGAAACTCGACGTGCATTAAACACTGCGAAAGCAACCAAGAACTTTGGGGAATATTCTACGATACTCACGAGGTTCAATACAGAAGTGCGGAGAGCAAAAAGAAAGGCTTGGAAAAGACACTGCCAAAGCATAGACAGCCTCCCTGAGGGTATGAGGTTAGCCAAGGCAATATCCATGGCCAAATTAAATTCACTTACTACAGTGAGGAATGAGGTAGGGGAACTTACAAACAATGGGGAAGAAACACTGAAAACAATGTTCAACGTGCACTTCCCAGGTTCGGTAGCAATACAGGGAGAGGACATCATGTGTGATGTCCAAATAGATGAGCAAAGCTTAAAGACAATTAGAGCTGACTGGGAGACGGCAGGCAAAGTCGTGGAACAGTACAAACTCAAATGGGCCTTAAAGAGTTTTCAACCATTTAAGGCCCCTGGTCCGGATGGTGTTTACCCCATCCTACTACAAGAAGGGGAACCAGTACTCAGCCAACACCTGTGCAGACTATTCAGGGCGTGCGTGGCATTTGGGCATACCCCTAATATCTGGCGACGGGTGACGGTGACGTTCATTCCCAAACCAGGGAAACCCAACTATGAGGATGCTAAATCCTACAGACCAATCAGCCTATCCTCATTCTTTTTAAAATGTCTAGAGAAAATGATAGATAGGCACATAAAGGATGGTCCACTAAAGGATTATCCCCTACATAAGATGCAATGCGCTTATCTACCTGGTAAGTCTACGGAAACGGCATTGCACTATGTGGTGAACCGTGCAGAGATGGTTTTGCAGCAAAAGGAAATTTGTGCTGCAGCTTTTCTGGATATCGAGGGTGCATTTGATCGTACAACATTCTCATCCATAGAACTAGCTGCTATAGAGCATGGGATAGAACCAACTCTTGTCAGATGGATCAAAAACATGCTAAAGAACAGGATAATCCAGTCCACTCTATTAGGAGAAGGGCTATCCGTAAGAACCACTAAAGGATGCCCGCAAGGAGGGGTCTTATCGCCGACTCTGTGGAGCCTGGTAGTGGACTCTCTCTTGAAGATAATCAACAAAGGTCCGTTCTACGGAGTAGGATATGCGGATGATATAGTGATAGCAATCAATGGGAAGTTTCCAAACACAGTATCGACACTGATGCAGGAAGCTCTAGATAAGGTAACAAACTGGTGCACAACAAATAGCCTCTCGGTCAACCCGACGAAGACTAATGTCATCCTGTTTACAAGGAAAAAGGTACTGACGGGTTTACAGGACCTGTACATGTACGGAAGTAAAATTAAATGGGCCACTGAGGTCAAGTATCTGGGGGTGACCCTGGACAAGCAACTGAAGTGGCATACACATGTTGATCTAACCATAGCCAAAGCACTGAGAGTGCTGAATATGTGTAGGTCAGCGTATGGAAAGGCATGGGGATTACAGCCCAAAATAATGCACTGGTTATTTATCACTATGGTAAAACCGATATTAACGTATGGATGCATCGTGTGGTGGCCTAGAACCAAGACACAGACGTGCAGGGATTCCTTGACAAAACTGCAGAGGACAGCCTGCCTGGCCATCACAAGTGCTTTCAAAACAACACCGACGGCAGCTATGGAGAGGCTACTTAACCTGACTCCATTACATATCGTCATTGAAACCGAGGCAAGGAAGGCACTCTATAGGCTAGAGAAAGCTGGACTATGGAGCATAACGGCGCCAGGCCTCGAACACACCAAGCTAGAACCGGATAAGGAACTAGATGACATAAGGAACATGAGAAGCGACAAGATCCTAACCACATACATGTTCAATAAGAGATTTAGCACTCACATCCCAACCAGGGAACAATGGAAAAGTGGTCTAAACAAGCAAGGCAAGGAGCAAATGATATGGTACACTGACGGATCCAAAACCAAGTTTAGAACAGGAGCCGGAGTATACACGGAAGGATATAGCCTCAGCCAAAGCATGGACAGGTTTACATCAATATTCCAGGCAGAGACCTATGCGATAAACATTTGTGCAAAAGAGATATTGGACAAACGAATCACGGGCAAGAAAATCTACATTTGTAGTGATAGTCAGGCTGCCCTCAAGGCCGTCGGCTCCTATGAGCTAATCTCAGCACTGGCTGCGGAGTGCGCATACCTTCTTGACAGATGTGGAGCGCGCAACACGGTCAGGTTAGTCTGGGTCCCTGGGCACACGGGAGTTGATGGCAATGAGCGTGCGGACGACTTAGCCAGGAAGGGAGCAATGGGAAAACCCGTTGGTCCAGAACCGTTCATAGGCATACCAGACGGTGCCTATAGAGGCGCACTCTTTAAATATGCCCAAGAACAACATAAGAAAGAATGGGAAACACACACAGGGCTTCGACACTCAAAGGAATTCCTTTCCACATGGTGTGAAAGCGATTGCAAGAGACTACTAAAATATAGTAGACTACAACTAAGGCAAATAACGGGAGCATTTACAGGCCACTATGGCACGAAAGAACATCTACACAAGATGAACCTATGCGGCGACGTGGTATGCAGGTGCTGTGGCACAGAAACTGAAACCATGAAGCACGTCATCTGTCACTGCGACGCTCTGGCTGCGCGGCGAATGGAACTGCTGGGAGTGGCCTATCCAAACCCAGAAGAACTACGGCTCTGTCTCCCTGCTGGAATCTACAACCTAATACAGTGCAGTGCAGTGCGCCCTCGGATTCGGACGTGCCACACTGCATATACGAATTATTGCAATTCGCGATTTGCGCGGCGATAGCCGCTGCACGTCATTTCCGCTATGAGTTCCGAAAAACTCATAGCCAACGAAGTGTTGGCGTTTTTACAGCACGCCATCGACACCATGGATGAAGTTAGCATCGAGCAGATATGCAAGACTAACTTCAAACAGGAAGAGATCTGCAATGCGAAGGTGCTGTTGTACGAATCGCTTGGTAAGAGCGATCAGATGCCGTCTCGCAGGAGGGACGAAAAGGGCGAGAGAAGTCTCCGAGACATAATCAGATTGTTGAAGACGACCGATCCCGACGACGTGCCCGCTTTTGTGGCGAAGCAGCTGCATAGGCTACCCCCCGTCACATTCGACCACGTCGATGTCACCAGGCTGCTGAAGGATATAACCACCCTAAAGTCCAGCCTGGCCGAAGTGCAATTCAGGTTAGAGGCTTCGGAAACTACCATCCGCGAACTACGAGAAGAGGTGGCGTCATTGCGTGGCGCCAGCCCGGAAAGTAGGTCGCACGAGGCCTGTAATGTGAACGTTCGTCGCGGGGCGCAAAATGCATCCGTCGGCAGTTTCGAGTCGGCCGATGCCTCGCCAGCTGTTGCTACGGGCCCGCGCGATACACCGCGCCCCGCTGCCCGCAGCATACCGCACCCCGCCGTTCGCAGTACACCGCGTCCCGCCACCTCCACGGCCCCGCCGGTGACGTCAAACGTAAACACGGCTTCTCCTCGTCGTGATTACGCCGCCGCTACCGCCCGCGCACCAGAGAGGACAACTGGGAAGGTACGTAAGGTGCCTCGGACTACCACAAAGGGTCAAGTTGATGAGGAAGACTTCATCAAGGTGGAAAAGAAGAAGAAGAAGCCCCCTCGAAGAAACCGGTGTGGGTCTGCACCGGTCGACGATGGCACACTCCTGCGTTCAGCAGTACCGACGACGCTGCTGTACGTGTCACGGCTACACTACACCACCAAAGCCGATGACATTGTGGAGTATGCCCGCAAGAAGTCCTTGTATACTCTGAGGGTCGAGAAGTTGAATTCGCAACACAATGCGGCTTTTAATTCCTTTGTTGTGCGAGTTCCCACTGCCAAATTGGAGACCTTCATGAGCGAGGACTACTGGCCGAAGGGTGTCGTTTTTAGAAGATTTCGTGGGAGACTGAGAGATACCCCCGTACAGCGCAACATGTCGCCGGCAACACATGTTACTTAGTTTATAAGTTTTTTTTATATATTATATGTATGTTAGTCTGTAAGGTATTTATTCTATGGGCCCGTAAGTTTAACAAAATATTTTTGTAAAATTTCAGTTGCCTGGATTAAATGACTTATTATTATTATTATTATTTACAGGCCACTATGGCACGAAAGAACATCTACACAAGATGAACCTATGCGGCGACGTGGTATGCAGGTGCTGTGGCACAGAAACTGAAACCATGAAGCACGTCATCTGTCACTGCGACGCTCTGGCTGCGCGGCGAATGGAACTGCTGGGAGTGGCCTATCCAAACCCAGAAGAACTACGGCTCTGTCTCCCTGCTGGAATCTACAACCTAATACAGGGAGTACTGGACACCTCAGGTACGTAAGAGCATTAGGGCAAGGACAGCACAAAAGATCCCATGGGTCGAAGTGCGCCAGAGGTATCCTCGGTCCGGCAAGCCAACATAAGATAAGATAATAGACACTCCGAGAATCCTACGAGAACCTTCGAGAAACTACGAGACACTCCGAGAACCCTACGAAAACCTTCGAGAACCTTCGAGAACCTTCGAGAACCCTTCATTAAATCTTCGAGAACCTACAAACCGTATCAGCATTGATATTATGAAACATACAAGACAGTTGTGTGTTTATGTAATAACTAACATAGGCGAAGCAAGTTGGTTACAGATATCCAACTCAGAGAAAGTATTTCCCATGCTTACAGATAATCACAAGTATCACGACGAGAATCAACAAGGCTGGTGCAGAGCGCGCACCGCCTGTCAGTATGGCCGTATCGGCGCAACTACAATATTTCGTCGGTTATAAGAATAATTTGATTGTTTTAAAATTATTTCAGAAGCTATCAGCTTATATTTGATTACTTTGTGATTATTAAAATGAAAAATTAACGTGAGAATGTTAGGTTATCTAAAACATGAACAAAATTCATTGTATTTCAAATAATTCAATACTTAACCTAAAAACTTGTGTACACGTGCATGCGCGACGTACTCTATAAATTCGGCCGCACAGAGCGCGCTCGAGGCATTCTCGCTCGAACCGCTGGAGAGTGCGGACCTCTCTCTGACGTCGTAACGCTGTCAGTTTGGAATAAAAACGAAGCTTTGGAAGTAACCGTGAAGTTTTCTTTTGAAGAGCGAACATGAGTAACCACCATGAAAGTGACATCAGTGACGTCAGCTATGCTGACGTCACACCTTTTAAAAACACTACGGAAGGGCGTTCTCCGTCATATACAATACTAGATCTATGCTTTTGTTAATCTGTTCGTGGTGAGCCCTCAAATACTGAAACGACGTTTATGGATTGAGTAAGGACCTACTCCTTCAACAAAGAATTATTCAACAAATTGCTGTTGGTTATTTTGAAATTTAGCCCTGCCTAATCTCGTGCTACTTTTGTTAAAATATTTACTCAATATTCAGGTTGTACATCATCATCATCTTAGCCTATACTTGTCCACTGCTGAACATAGCCCTCCCCAATCGCTCTACAGCGCAGCCGGTCCGATGCCACCTGCATCCAACGACTTCCTGCGATCCTCACAAGATCGTCCAGTAGTCGATCCATCTAGTAGGCGGCGATCCCACACTGCGCTCGCCAATACGTGGTCTCCATTATAGAATCAAGGCCCGTCCGATCTTCACGCTATGTGGTCCGCCCATTTCCACTTTAGCTTACTAATCCTATGGGCTATGTCGGTGATCTGGGTTATTCTACGAATCTCCTCATTTCTGATTCGATCACGTAACGAAAGTCTAAGCATAGCTCTTTCCATACCTCGCTGAGCAACTCTCAGCTTTATCATGAGACCTATTGTAAGAGACTAGACCAGGTTGTACATAACACCCTCAAATAGTCTCCTATAAGCGACAGCTGGTTTGTATTATTGCCGCATTCTAAGTTTAGTTTAATTAATTCAAACAACAATAGCCTCGCTTAATCGAATAATTCCAAGTAATGGTATTACCATGAAAGGCGACATAAAATGGAATTCGTATTTACATTTATTTTGATTTTCGGATCGGAGTTTGAAGTCAATTTATATCGCCAATAATAATAACTAAAGTTCTTGGAGCTATTTATTATAAAAAATACTGTTTCAACCACGAAGCAAAAAATAAATAGGATATGAATTTATTAGATTTTCCTATCAGGTCACTGTGCGAGGTGGCGTCGGCTGAAGAAGACGTTACACCCCGCCCACTTCTGTATTTGACATCTAGGTAAGTATGACAGGCTGACGTAAACCATGCCCCCGGCGATGATGTCAGGGCCTAGTTGGAACACACAGTGTACAATTGCCTAAGCCGACTGCTCTTTACATTTGCTTCGTGGTTTCAACCATGTTTTAAAAAGCAACGATTAGTGCGTTGCGTACGTACATAGTACGTATTAAAAAAAACGGTTATTCGGTTTTTTGCTCTTTTAGATTTTGTTTATTTGCGTCAATTTCGAAAACATTTAAACCTTAACTGTGGCAAACACAGTCACGCCTATATTCCTAAACGCGGGTGGTAGAGGTGTACTGAGTACGCCCGACACAATTCCAGACTCCGGACTCATACTGTACATTTGTCCGACCTAGAATTTGAACCCACCTCGTGATCACAAAGTGATGCGAAGTGTGTTAAAGTGAAGCATAAATCAATAATGATTGTATTTATTAATTTAAAACAAAAATAGCTTTAACATAAATTGAACATAAAAGAGAACTCAAGCGAAAAGTTGTAGTAGTTGTAATATAACGCGTAGATGATGAGCAATAACACTTTTTGATAACGGTGTCACTGTAATGTATTTTCAAGTCATTTAATATGTCGTTCGCTAATATATTTGGATTTTCTTGGTGAATTTTAGTATCCCATGTAATTTTTTTATCCTTAGGTTCATCATCGTAATCGATTATTAGAACTCGATCTTTTTCATGCTTCGGTTTCTTCATCTTTTCTTTATCATTTTCTAAATAATCATCGTCGTAACCGGCATCAGGATACTTGTCCCTTTCAAAACTATCCTCGTAATAAAGATCATCTTCAATAGATGGTCTAGACGGCTTATGATGTTTTTGGGGCGGAATATTAACCGCATTAATCACATTTGATGGGTAATAAAAATTCGGAAAATTGGGTGGTACACTTAGCACGTCGTAAGGTGCGTATGGAATATTATAATACGGCAATATTGGGTACGATGTTGGTTTCCTAGTACAATCTTTCGCATTCCCTGAAATCAATTTCTGTGGAGTATTACTACCCTTTCGTAGCGCACTATATGTAGTGGTTGGACTGGTTTTAGCACACGTGCATTGTTTAATCGCTATACTGTGGTACATACGACCAGGCATAGGAGACGCATTTAACAAACTTCTCAGACCGACCACTTTATCTTTTGCATCTTTTTGTTCTTGCTCTGTGTCACTATAAACATTATTTTTATCAACAATTGAATTTTCATTGATTGTAGTAGTAACTTCATTTGATACTGAACTTGAATTAATTAAGTATAACTTTTCAAATTCATCTATATACTGTAAGCTGCCAGGAATGTCTGATTGAAATAGAAGATCTACGATTGGCCATTTCTTTTTCAACTCGAGTGTGGATGTAGCCATACTGCTCTTACGAGTCATTAGATTGGGCGACGTGTAAGCTATGTCTTTTACCTGCTCAAATTGCTTAATTGAAAGCATCTCATCTGACAATCTTTTGTCGAATACATTTGATTTTAGATTTGGACTTTTCGTATTCGTGAGATCCTGAATAATTTGAAATAAAGGTTTGTGTGTTGAAAATAACCATGAATTATTTCGTACATCTGTAACAAATTATAAAATTTAATTTACGAATGGACAGTTTTATTACAAGAAAATAAAAAGAATGTTTACACTGCTACCTTGTTCATTCACTAGATTTTCATCCTCCGCGTCTGTAACATCATCCTGGATATGCTTCTTTTTTAGAACGTAATTATTTGAGCTGGGAACGTAAATTGTTAATACTGAAATATAAAACACAAAAAACATAACCAATTGATACTAAAAAGTGCATTTTAACCGTCATGACCTCCGTTTGAGTAGCAGCTTGCAAACTCTATTTGGCCACGATGGTTGTCAGCGTTAAACATCGTTGGAAACCTATACATTATTTTATTATTTATTGTTAATAATTTATTATGATAATAGTTAAATTTTTTGTATCACTCCTTTGTGTTAATGTTTTCTGTGTTTGCCTCGGTAATTATTGCGAAATATGTACCAACCACACGATGTGCAAATATACTGTATGTTTTCTTTAATAACGTAATATTATTCGTATTGTATTTATAACTTGTTTACTCTAGATTATTTTAAATGTTTACATAGACCCCAGGCCCCAGTCAGGAGTGTCAATTATACGACAGTACAGCTTTACTATCAAGTCACGACATCGCACATCTGTTGAATAAAATTAATGAGAGGAGAAATTTTGTAGCTATTGGGCACTCAAAGATATTACCCCAAGCTGCTAATATGAAGAAAGTTGTAAGTACATTTGTTCATATTTCATAATACAATTATAATCATTATCCCGGACAAGATAGTCAAATATGAAACGTATTTCTATTCCAAAAGTCGTTTCAGAATAATCACAAACAGCTCATGTAATAAATAACAAATCTATATTGCCTTAAAATATTGCTTGATATTTTTTTTTTTCCTACATTCACAGAAACCCAGACCGAAATAAATATCTATGAGTCACACAAAGATTTGTCCCGTGCGAGGATCAAATACGCGGTTTCTTAAACCAATGAACCAAGCGGCCTACTGTATTACATCGTACTTTTTCGCTTACTTCCATGGTTTACATTTATGCACATATCGACATTTAACCCTTCGGTGATTAATAATGTAGAGATACTAAATGTAGAGGAGAAAGGAGTCTTTAGGTCTGTGGTATTCTTTATAATCATGACGGTTAATTAAGCAGCGTACGGCTCAGTCGGTCTAATTTCACTTTCGAACGTCTCCATGTTTTGGGCTATTACCCGCAGTAGCCACCTAATGTAGTAGTCGTTAAGCCGAGTTGAATACTTTACAGGTGGCTTGATAATTACCAACAGCAGTCAGCCACATACCTGTTTTTGCGGTTGCATGGTTGAGTTTTACCTAATTTTCTCACCTCGCATTGCTCGACAGTGGGATAGTATAGAGCTAATTAATTAAAGTACGTCATCATTTGGTATATGCCGTAAATTATGTACGGTAAGTTCAAACAGACGGACGGACGATTTAGCTCTGTGGTTAAGAGCCTAAGCCGCTCGGCTCACCGTGTAATAGTCACGGGTTCAATTCCCGCACGGGACAAATCTTTGTGCGATCCACAATTATTTGTTCCGGTCTGGGTATTTGTGTTTGTGAATTTCTTATGTTCAGCAATAAAACGAAGTGTGGGGATACGTTTAAAAAAAAAGAATAATGATATGTTTTTACACCAGCATTGGTCGCAGGAACTAGCCACATTCGCTCAGCGTTGGGTGGATCAGTGTGATCAAGCAATACACCCAGACAAACAGGATGAATGTAGAGATCTAGGTAAGCAGAAAACTACATTTTAATCCATACTCTGTCTGTCTATCCGTCTGTCTACCTGTTACCTTTTCACGCCCAAATCGTTGAACAGATTTTGATCAAATTCGGCAAAGACATATATTTTATTCAGGGGAAGGACATAGGCTAACGTTTGTCTCAAAAAAACGCTTAAGAGTGTGAAATACACGCCTGATAATAACGCGCACGGAGTTGCGGGTACAGCTAGTTTGAAATAAAATTTACGTGATACGTATCCTATACAAAATACAGATATACAAAATACTAGTACTACTATATCAACACGCCAGATCCCTTGCAGGGTAGGAAGAGAGCACAGAGTTCCATCAGGTTCTTTTCTTACATACCTCTCTGGCTTCCTCCACTGTCATAGTTCGTCTCATACATGCTCGCCGGTTACGGAGACTCTTGACTTGTCCTTCAGATAAGATATACAAAATGCCTAGTATATAATCTTGATAGAAAAAACGTACACGCATCAGACGCCTAGTGAGTACATAAAACGTAAATAAACCCCAGAAAATCGTAACAAGAAACTAAGTACCTAATAAAAATGTAATAGTCTGATGTTACCGATAAAAATAAATGCTACTGGGTAGACGGCAGATTTATTTGTAATATAAAATGTGTTAGTATTCATAAATACCAACGTTTCTAATCTCTCTCATCTTGATATTCATGAGAAGTCATTTGCTAGCGGCGGGACAGTGCAGGCTGATTCATTATTTATTAGGTATCGATCTCCCTATCAAATTAAAGCGCAGGCTCATGGATATGTGTATTCTCCCAGACTTGGTCTTTAACCAAACATCAAAAGTCCACGCTAGCGGTTTGTCCGCGGTCAATGGAACATAGTATTCTTAATATTAAACTCACAGACCACGTCAAAAACACCATACTTCGCTCCATGACGCAAATTGCTGACGTATGTCAAAAAGCCGCTAAGCTTAAATGGGTCGGAGCAGGTGATATCTGCCGCATGAAAAATAACCAATGGGCTAAAATAATAACTGACTGGTCCCCACGAAATACAAAAAAGCAACGCGGTACACCCAGGCGGAGATGGTGGGACGAACTGGACAACTTTCGAAAGGACTGGCTTGACGTGGCAACGAACAGAGAGGAGTGGAAAAAGTGGAGGGAGTCCTTTGCCCAGCATTGGGAGACAAATGGCTCGTAATAATAATAAAGAAATCACCGTCACACCTATATTCCCCAAGCGGGTGTGGCAGAGGTGTACTGAGTACACCCACTTTCCGCCGACGATGTTCGGTCCCATGTAATCAGGGCGAGCCTATTGCCATATACCGGACACTATTTCTGATTCCGAGCTCATACTGGGAAGTTTTCGTTAGAAAAAACTACATTTTCCCGACCTAGGATTTGAACCCCGGACCTCGTGATCACTAAGCGATGCGCTTGGCCACTAGAGCAACGCGGCAGTCATTTCATAATAGGTAATCACAAATATTTACTTAAACTCTACACCCCAAAGACCGTTGATTAAACCGCATTATATTATTATTATCATTACATATTATTTTTGTCTTTCATTGCGTTATTGAAACTCAAAAAAATATCAGAAGTCGGTGCCAACTAACCGAATCCACCAATCGACTGGCACCGACTTCAAATTTTTTTTTTTGGAAAAATTTTCTTTTACGCGGCTTACAATAGACTAATCTGGCAAATCATCACGTAAGGAAAAAGCGTTAAGTGGTAGTATGTGTGCGTCCGGGTATCTAGATTCGAGCAGCAAGCTTTGTGCGCGGTCAGGTGTGTAACCTCAATTACCCCCCGTCAAAAAACCCATTAGTAAACCCGGGTGTTTTATTGTTTTATGTTTTTCGAATATACAAGGTGTAACATAATAAACGCAAGACCTCGGACACCCCGATTAGAGAATTGCGTAATAAATTCAAAACGAAGACCAAATTTCCAAATTTAAAGGGGTTTACCCTTCTTTTGAGCACTTTTATACCCCAATTAACAGTGAAACTTATACGTGTATGTGTGCGTTTTGAGAAATACGTTTTAGGAATGCAATTGAAATCTCCTTATTGCTATGAATCAATAATAGATTTAGTTTCTTTATAGCGCACTGAAGAAGTAAAAGCATTTTTTTGCAAATTTAAAAAAAATGTAGGATACTTTAAAAGTTGTTGGAATCAATTCAGTTACCGATTTAGAACAAACTACTTTCAGGTCTTGCGTTTATTATGTTACAGCTTGTATAAATAATCATTTGATATTTAATTTGTAATAAATCTTTATTTTTAATGTATACTTTAATGTGATGTAAATCTTTACTTAATCACATTGAAGAGAGAGGGAGAGAGAGAGAGATAGAGTGAGGGGAAGAGAGAATGAGAGTGTGAGAGAGAGGCTGAGAATGAGAGAGATAATTAGAGAGAGAGAGAGAGAGAGAGAATCAACAGAGATCTACATATTCAATTACGTTTACAGGATATTCAAGTACGTCAGGAACTTTGTTCCTGACGAGGATCCGCCGACCGCACTAATTTTGCTTTTTAGTTAACTTAAGTAGTTACCTATCTCACTCTTGCGCTTTTGAAGTCGGTTTTCCTTTTTATGAATAGTTATTTATTATACTATAAATCAATTATATTCCAGAAAACTTGAAAGTTAGTCAAAGCATCGCAAGTGTCGCAGGGCCAGCTCCTGGCCTCAATGTAAGGAGTTACGTAGAGACGTGGTTTATACAAGTCCTGGAATACACTGGTAGCGTCATTTATTACAACCGGTAAGAGTCCATTTACTTTACATCATGAAAATCGATAAAAATATCTAAACTCATCTCCATTGCTTTACATTTTCTGATTTGAACGCGAAAATGTTTAAGAACTAGTCAATAGAATTTACTTAAAAACATAAAGAATAACCCCAGAAAAAAGTTCTTGTAAAGCATTTTTTTTTATTTCATAGTGTAGATTTAATTTCTAGAAAATGATAAAAGTTCATACGGCGTCGTTTATTTCCGAGCGCGCGTTCAATATATCCGTCTCTTATTATTCTTTTGTAAAGTAATTGCATCTCCGTCACTCTCCCGGTCGATAAAGGGTAAAGGTTAAGAATTCCATTACACGCTCGGTTCACGAAGTTAACATAACGTGTTGCGTTTGTTCATAGGGAATAAGGGCCTGGTGTAATTATGGGCAAATGAATTTAACCGTCGTCACACCGGTGTGACCACTAACTTTGACGGTTTATTCCACTTTAACCTGACTTTTTGTAGTTCGCGATACTTTCGTCGATAATTTCACTAATACCACAAACGCCTATATGCTACAATCGGGGGTGGCAGAGGTGTACTGTGTACACACACATCTCGCCGACCATGTTAGGTCGCATGTGATAGAAGGCGAGTCTATTGGCATATACCGGCAGCAATGCCAGAATCCGGACTGATACTAGGATTTTTTCGATAGAAAACTACATTTGTTCGACCTAGGATAGGATGGAAACGTGGCAGCCCCGAAAGCATCCTCAACGCATTTTACACCCGGACCCACGGACTGCAGGCGTATAAAGTCTGGATAACACTACTAAAGTTACCCTTACAAATTATGTGTACAACACGAGTTTTGCCCATCATGACGTACGCTTGCGAGATGTTCGGGTACGCCGCCCGCTCTCACATCGATAGACTCCAAACGGTTCATTCCCGTTTCCTCCGCAAAGCCGTCGGAGCCCCCTGGTTCATACGGAATGCCGATCTCCATTCCGGTCTCGGTCTCGAACCTATTCGCGCCTTAATTAAAAAGGCTAAAACCCGATATTTTGCGAACACGCCAATCATAAGAGTCCGCTAATCGTAGCCGCCGCCGACTACGAACCTAACTCCCCTCCTATAAGCCGCTACCGCCGTCCGCGGCATGTCTTCACCGACCCTCCTGATGCCCTTACATCCCTTCTTTCGGATACAGATACCGCACACAGGATCAGACACCGACCTGGCCGGCGAAATCGAATCCTTTGCCCGCCGGCCGGTGTATACGCCGTTCCTTCTTGAAGCGCCCTTGACCGATTTGCCCCCTTGCCCTTCTGGCTCGAGCGTAGTGGTTGCACGCTCGCCCTACAATAGGGCGAGCGTGAAGCTGTAAAGGCCCCGCGGTCAACAGGGTAGATCATTCACTCACACACAAAAAAAAACACGAGTATTATTCAGTTTCATCGTCATTTAAAAAATATAATCCTATTCCTCAAGCGAAGTATGTAAAAAGGAGCGAGCCTATTGCCATTATACCGGGCACAATGCCAGACTCCGGACGAATACTGGAAATTCCCGACCTGGGATTCGAACTCAGATCCTTGTGACTGCTACGCATATTATTCGACACTAGACCAACGAGGCATTCATTATACTTTGTATCATGATTTGACTTTCTTGTTTATTATAGAATTTTCATTCATTATTACAGGTCTCGCGACTACAAGACAAATTATTTCTCCCAATTAATTTGGGCGGATACAGAATTAGTTGGATGTGGAAAATCGAAGTTCTACGTAAATATAAACAATTAATCGTGATTTATTGAACAAATTAATATTTAGGATTACTAAATCAATCTTCATGCTAGGATATTAAAAATACGATTCTACCTTCTTTAGTTTAAACTTAAACTCAATTAATTTATTTAGTATAAATCCTGCGAGAATCCTGCACTTAGAATTACCAAATTATATTTTCTTTATATCTAATCTAATTACTAATCTACCACTGGATGGAACGCGACCTCCATTGAGAAGATCCGGCAAAGTAACAGCAGGCTTGTTTTTTATGAAATTCTGTTTCTCTTATTTTCTATCTATCTATCTTTATCATCACGTCAGATCCCTTGCTGATTTTTATTTTCAATTTGTATCCAATCGTATTTTGTGGGTACAGTGATTAGGTTACAATTAAGAAGTTTACGACCTAGCTCCAGTGTGATGCCTTACGACCGAGATATGGGACTAATGATGTTATTTTTAAGAAATAAGTGTCTAAAGGATTCCAGTTGGGCCAGTCTCCACAAGCATCACCAGTTCACAAGTATGACTACTAGAACATCTATCACTCCCCTCGACTATATTGGAGGGAAGCGAATGACCCGCGCCAGACAGCCACCGCAAGGAAAGCCATTATAGTGAGCATGACCAAATCAGAACCCCAAAGACGGCGGTCAGAATGTGATCACAAATCCGCAATACCCCAAGCTCATCAGACACAACAAGTTACAATAAAATGCCGATTTCTGATTTAAGCTTTCGATGATAAGCAATCATTTAGAAATGAACTGGCAGATAATTACATCCAATAGTTTGGCAGTGCGCTTAAGCTGCATTTTCTTTAATTATTAAATCCCAAACCGACCGATAAAAACTGAAGCTAATAATAGTATATTCTCACTACGTAAATATCCTTACGACCAATCCATCATTTTTAATCAAGTACACTCAAAGATAATAAAAGTAGAGACCTCCATTAGAACCATGACACTTAATCCGTCCCCATAAGGAAAACCGATCCGAAAAAAAAGTTTTTATTTAATCTAATTCTACGAAGTCAATTTGTGATAAGATTTCTTTAAGGGGCAACCGCGAATAAAACATATTTTTGTACTCCATGTACTTTAAGAAGTATATGGATAAGAGACTTATTATTTCTAAATATGATTTTTGACTGTATGTTTTAGAATCTGGTTAAACGAATACAATGGTAAACGAAATTTTCTCGATAGATAAAAAAGCTGAATGAAGTTATATAATAATAATATTAGCCCTGTTAAAAGTCCCACTGTTGGGCACGGGCCTCCTCTCAAACTGAGAGACTTTTAGGCCATTGTCCACCACGCTGGCCCAGTGCGGGTTGGCGAAATTCACACACCTTCGAGAAAGTCTTAGGCATGCAGATTTCCTTACGATGTTTTCCTTTACCGTTCCCTGAAATTAATAAGAACTAATCAATAGAAAATCTAAAAAACATAGCAAATAATTGTGCCAAAGTTTTTGTAAAGCAGTTTATTATTTCATATATATATGTTTTTACACATATGCCGTTTATTTCCAAACACGCGCGCTCAATATATCCGTCCATTATTATTCATGTGTAAAGTAATTGCATTACTGTCACTCTCCCATTCGATGAATGGACGATCACAGTAGGCCCTTAATGTGACAGTTTTCATACATTAACAAGAGTTCAATAGGCTAACAAGTTGAAAACGTTTTGTTTTTATTCCCTCGCCTCAATCAATAGCGCATTGTTTCGAACACCTCGTGGGTTTTCGTCGTAAAATGTCATTCCCGTAAATTTTTCCTTTGTCCCTTGGACCTAAGGGCTTCGCACGCTAGCGCGTTGACATACTACAAATTTACTATATAAACATGAACGTGAGAGCACGCTTACTCGCTAGCGTTCCCCTCTAATTGTCAAACGTCAAACGATGACGGCTTATGGCTGGTTTCGATATTCAACTCAAGATTGCTCAAGAGAACTCATTTAGTGGCGATCAGAATTTACCTATGATTGGGAGCAGGACGCAGGACGCGTTGGTGTGAACATTTCCATAAAAATATTACTCCAGGAGCTGATCGCCACCGTGCATGCCACCGCGGCCGCGGCTCAACTCGTTGGTTTCGCCGTATTTTAAGACGCTCTCCTCACTATACAAGTAGTCGTAGTAGATCGCCGTACAGTTTGTAACAAACCTTCGTGTGACCCACAAATTATTTGTGTATGTGAATTTTCATGTTTGAAAACGCACCCACGGCATACGAATAAATCCTAGTGTGGGGCTACATTTTTATTTAAAAAAATATATATTTTTTGGGCTCAGTGCTTGTGTATATAAATGTCATGTATGTAAGCGCATCCACGACACTGAAGTTTAAATTTTAGTGTGAAGTAACGATTAATTATTTAAAAATCTTAATTGCAAAACGTACATAAACCAATATGTGTCAACCTCCATATATTAATTAGGTATATTCCATTAAAATGATATAATAAACTACTAGTATAACATGATACGTTAGAAAGTATCTCATATAACATCCCGCCCGGCTTACCCCTATTAACACATTTCTGTCTGAAACATTTATGTACTCCGAAATTTGTAGTCATGATAAATGGGTTCTACTAACGTTTAGGTACTGTGTAACACAGAATAGTTGTCCTCAACAAATTTTTTTTAATAGAAATAATCATAATCATAATCATTTATTCTGCAAGTGTAGGTAGGTACAATTAGGTCTTATATTATAAAATAGAACTCCACACTTTGCCACAAAGCATGCAAAATTTGGCAGACTTACTAAATATTAAAATGTAACTTTACAATATAATAAGATTTTAGGCATTAACACTTACATTTCTCATTGAATTATAATAATTATAAAATATTTGCACATTACATTAAAATTACAAACAATAATCATGAAATAAGTAGATAAATAAAATTGGTAATAATCATAGTCAAAATAATAAACATTAATCGCTTAGAGTAGGAATCATATCCACATAATCCGCCAAGCCGGGGTGACTGCTCTTATAACTGAGCTACAGCAGCTGAGGTAGCTAAAAAAGAAAATAGAGAAAGAAAGAAATGGAAAAAGATAACATCGCGGAGTTTCTCGCCGGATCTTTTCAGTGGAGGCCAAATTTCGATCCGGTGGTAGATGAGAAGGTAGATTACATTAATAAGCGAATATATTATTGTTAATAATAGTATATTTCACATAGGATGGGTAGCGACAGTTCTAATTGCCAAACGAAATTAATATTTAATTCAATGGTGTTAAGGCATAAAACCATAACTATAGAAACGGGTCATGCCTCTTATTGCCATTGAATAAAGTATAATTTCGTTTGGCAATTAGAACTTTCACTACCCATCTTATGTGAAAAATACTATAGCATGTACCCCCGTAGGGTTTATACAAATTAAATTATTTTATTTTAAGTTTTAGGGCAGTGTTTTTTCTATCTTTGTAAATCTATCTACCAACTGCATTTACATCCTATTTAGACATACTATTCTATGTTACACTATTCTATGTATAAGGCGCTCGTAGCGCTGTGCGACCGCGGTGTTCTTACCGATCACCAAGGTTAAGCAGCGTTCGACCCGGTCGGCCTGAGATGGGTGACCGTTTGTGGCATTTTCATATTCGAGCGTCTCCGTGCTTCGGAAGGCACGTGAAGCCGTTGGTCCCGGCTACCACTTAATGTGGTAGTCGTTAAGCCGAGTTGGAAGCCTTAAAGGCGGCTTGATAAGTCCAACAGCGGGTGGCCATAAACTTGCCTTTACCAATCCGCACTGGGTCCGCGTGGTGGAGTATGACCTAATCTCTCTCACCTCGATTTGTGAGAGAAGGCCTTTGCCCAGCAGTGGGCAGTATAGGCTGATATTATATTCTATGTTACATGCAAATGAGACATTAATAAAAATAAAGATAATTCTAAAAGTGTAATATGTTACAGATAAGCGAAAGGAACATGATGTTGGAAAGACTTGTGTGTAACTTTGCCCCGAAAGGCAATAACCACGGGAAACCAGTGTACGTTATTGGATATGCGGCGACTCAATGCCCGGAGAACATGATTCCAGATAATAAATTCAAAGGATTGTGTACTTACGAGGATCGTGGAAATTGTATACTTTATATTTACCACCTATAATAATTTATAACTTTACATAACGTGCGACCCTGGTGTTTTTACCGATCACCAAGGTTAAGCAGCGTTGACTCGGTTGACCTGATATGGGTGACCATTTTGTAAAATTTTCATATTCGAGCGTCTCCATGCTTTGGAAGGCACGTTAAGCTGTTGGTCCCGGTTACCACTTAATGTGGTAGTCTTTAAGCCGAGTTGGAATGCCTTATAGGCGGCTTGATAATTTCTAACAGCAGGTGGCCACAAACCTGTCTCCACCAATCCGCGCTGGGTTCGCGTGGTGGAGTATGAACTAATCTCTCTCATCTCGATTTGTGAGAGAAGGCCTTTGGCCTGTAGTAGGACAGTATAGGATGATATTATTATATTACATGAATGCCTCCTTGCTCTAGTAGCGGAAAATGCGCGTGACAATGACGAGGCCCCTCGAATTTAGGTCTTATTTTAGGACTAGATTCTCTACACATTCCTACCACTATAACACTTGTAAACCAAGATCCACAATGGTCTCCTTAGACTTCAAGGTTGGGACCTCGAGACGTCCCGGGGAGCGCTTTAATTATCTTGGAACCCAAGTTGAAAAAACAGGAAGAGTAGGAAATAATTAAATTCCACTTCCCCCCTTTACAAAGCGGGAGATAGAAGACAAAAATTGACAGATCAGCCATAAAAAAGGGTAGTATAAGCCCAGACGTAAAGCACCACGGATACGAAAAATAATTCGAATTTTAGATCTAAGTGGATCTATCGAAAAAATTCCAGTATCAGTTCAGAATCATGAAACATATCCGGTGAATGTCAACAGGCTCCCCATGATTACAATTTAAAAAAAAAAACGTAGCCAAGCACTAGGAAGTATTCCTGTATCGTACGTGCGTTTACAAACATGAAAAACCCAGACCGAAACAAATATGGGTGTACACCGTACACCTCTTCCATCGTCTTGGGGAATGTAGGCGTGACGGTGTTTATTTTTTTTTCATCTGACTATACCTATTTTAATTTGACGACGCGTCGTCACAACGGCTTGATCTTGTTAGAGTAGTCGAAAATTCAAACCCTGCTCAGAACAAATCTTTGTGTAACTTTTGTGTTGTGCTGATATATGGGCCACTAGTGTCTGCCAGTGTTGGGCATTATTCAATCATTTTTTTTCTTGAATTTTTCGATGTACAGCTATATGTAATATCTTATACCGAACCTCTTTTTGCTTTGTCAGGCCGAGATTCGAGTCACTAAAATGCCTAGGCAAATTAAACACAGCTCCCACTTACATCTAAACATTAAGATTTTGTTCACGTAGAATGGGCTGCGAGAAGCAATTATTTCCACTGAGCATATTTTCCACCTATTTTTCATGAATACGAGTTCTAATTTGGCCAAATCACTGTGACCTGATCATATATCTGAGACTGTGCCACTATTTTTACCAGAAATTCCTGATAAATCTTTTAAAATTTGCTCGTTACCATTCCTTTACTTACCTTTACTTTGAACAATGGCAAAATGTAAACGCTATTGTCAAAACAAAAAAAATTCGATAATCGAAATTGAGACCGAATCGAAATCGATTTGGGTGTTGTGTTTGTATGTAGCACTCCCGACACAGGAATAATTCCTTATGTTAGGCTACGTTTTTAAAAAAGAAGTAAAAAATGATCAAGACCAATCTAACATATTTTTAAATATAAACTAGATTCGAGTGCTTTTCATTATATGTCATTTATGTAACTAAAGCGTAACATCCCCCCTAAAGATTGGATGAAATCAATCGAAGTATCTAAAAATACAATCAACAAGCACTTGTTACCAGACAAATAAAATCCTCAATCCATGTCTCGCCTTTCTAAAAACTGAAAAAGTTGTAGTAGCTATTATTACAAACGTCGTAAACGTAACGACATTACGTCGTTTCGTAATTTTTGAGACGAAAATGAGATCAATTTAAGCACCTTAAATAATGATTTTTCCTTTAAACGATTCGTGTAGGTGGCGCTTTATAGAAGCTAGACCGATATATATTTACATTGAACACTGACAACAGAGTGATTAATGATATAGTTTGATTACAGTGGGAAAATTACAAACTGAGAGACCTTCAGTGAGCAGTTTACTCAGGATCCTTAATTTATCAAACAACTCAGCGAAGCAAGAAATAGATCCAATTCAAAGTAACTTAAAACAAATAAATTTGAACGCCAACGTTACCTACGAACGAAGAAATCAAAAAACCAGACACGTCTTTTCAAACAATACATATTGTAAGTCCAAAATTTCATAATAATAAAATAAATGTAACATATACTAGAATTTGAATTTCGTCCACGTCACGTATAACATTGTTTCAGCAGCCGTGAAACGAATTCCTCCATTAAGAAGACATAACTTGTGGAAAAGTTTAATAAATGTGTCAAGAAACGATGATGAATATCTTTACCAGCAAGAACGAGGACATTCCCATATGTATCACGGTCATGAGACGCCTCCATATAATCAAAGTCCAATAAAAGAAGAAATTACTAACCAAGATTTTAGAAGGTACGACTATTCAACTGAACCAGTAAATTCATATTCTACTAAAAATTACAGAAAATATTACAATCAATATCAGCAATGTACACGTAAAATAGGTCCCGTCAATAACGACTGCACAACAAGTGAATGCCCCTCCAATCACTGTACAAGAGGAATAACTCAAGGTTGTCAACAGACCACGCTTTGTCAGTCTACATTTAGAGAAATACCGATTACATATCCCGTAGAAAATCATATAGTTCCTCACGACTTATGCCCATGTACTAAGAAAACATGTCCAACAGTTCCTACTAACTGCAACTGCAATATGAATTGTCGATGTTTAAATGCACCCTGTCCTACAAACTTGAACTGTATTACAACGCCGTGTCCAAAAATTCATAGAATGCAAGATGAAGATTTCAAAGATGATACTAGAAAATCCAGTGGTAGTGGTTCATTTCAGTACTACGACATGTTGCCGAATATAGTAATCCGAAGTGGCCACGAAAAAACTAAAGAAGAAACTACTACCCATAAAGAAATGCCTTGGCCTTACAACCCAAGAGTTAATAAGTCTTTCAAAAAAATACTCCAAGATAAGGACTTAAGTCATAGAGAGAAACAAGTAAAAGATATGAATGACCGTCTAAAATATGAAGGTCAAGATCGTGATTATTTATATCGTTCATATGAATCCAGTTTACGAAGACGGCGTCAGCTTGAAGATCAGGAAAAAACTTATTGGCAAATGGATCAATATAATTACAAAAATATTCCTGAATTAAGATCCTTAAAATATACAACACTAGGAAATAAGAAAAACCGAAAATTTAAAAAACAAACAAGCTCGTTAAGTGCATTGGCAAATACTGAGCCAATAACATTAAAATTAGTAGACGTAGATACATCAGTGCCAAATCAAGACATTATAGATGACCAACCACCGGTGACGGAAAAATATTTATCTTTTGAAGAATTAATGCATTTAAGAAAAATCAGTGACGGGTATGGTAATTATGATGCGAGACGAAAAGTAACTACCAAAAAGTCAGGCACTATGGCTAAGACAACTAAGAAAGCAGGAGCCACTACTAAAAAAGCAGCCGGAAAGGCAAGCGCAGCCACCAAGGTTACAGCTAAAGCTGCAGCCAAAACTACCAAAGCAGGTCATACGACAAAAGCTACTACTAAAGTAGGCGTAACTAAAGCAACAGCTAAAGTTGAAACGTCAGAAATTACAACCAATACTCCATTTGAACGAAAGAAACATTGCACACGTAAATTGACGTGTACGTGGACCGCTTTTACAGCTACTGGCTCCGATGGTAGCGTGATAGTACCTGGAGGTGGTCAACTAGATATGGGTTCCAGAACCCCACCTGGCTATGTGGATGGATGTACACGGACCTCAACCTGTACCCGAGAATTTATGAAGAAAAACAAAATGTCAACTATACCAGATGACGGTCCTCAAATGGATAATGTTGAAAGCCCAGCAACAGGCGATGAAGATTATTGTGAAAGGCGCTCCCTTAATATACGTAGACGAAATTCGGACCATCAAGTCGTTGTTCCTCTTTTCACAAGTCACCTAGATCTAGATCATACACCGGCACCACTTAATTTTAGTGTAATCATGAGTTCTAGCCTAAACCCAGACATCCACACTGAAAGCGTAGATGAAACACATGATTGTGTTTGTACCGAAGAAAGTACAAGAAGAAAAAGGCAACAAAATTTTCAGTTAAAAAAGTGTAGTTGTGGTAATGACACTACCTCAGAGTTTTCTTACGGTGATCTTTATTACTTAGTTTTAAACAAAATTATCAAAGCTCAAAAGCAAATAAAAAATCATCAAACTAATTTATGCCAATGTAACAGTTCTACAAAAAATAAATACACTTATTTATTAATATTTTTGATAATTCCACATTTTCCTAATTTATTAGTTGTTGTGTAAAGTAAATACTTTATAAATTATTGTTGAAATAAATGCATACACTCTTACAATTTCAAATATTATTTTAATTTAACAAATACAATATAGGTAATACTAACAAATAAGTAATATTTTTTATAACTGAAACTATTTCGCCACTGCATTGTAGATTTTTGTTTAAATTTAAATCTTTTAGATCAGCTGCTATTTTTCGTAGTAATCGTCTATAACTTATAACTAATTTATGGTTTTGGGTCACACAAGAATGTGGAAATGTGTTATTATAAGGTTCTGTCAAAGCATTGGATTTAATAATATAATTACTAACGTCATCATACCCGTATTCATTAATGATTTGGTTTCTTCGTTTCTTCCTTTTTAATTTATGAATAATGTTTTCTCCATCCTTTTCATTTGGAATTGATTTACTATTTAACATTATATTAACAATGTCTGGAATAACATATACACAGAATTACAATTTAATGTTTATTCGTAGATTAAACACTTTCATCAATTTTGGATCTATGAGACTTGTCAACAATATTTTGTAAAAACTTTTTCATAACACTGTGACCACTTTTGAACAAATTTATAGTATCTGGCAATAAGGTATTAAGTGTGGACGTACTTTCCGTGGCCGTTTCTGATTCTAGAATATCGTCCAAGAAATCGTTTGTGGCCGTGGTAAGTTTTAATTCTTCTATTTCTAAAACTACATCTGAAATGGGTAAATTAGAACTATCATAATAGGACTCTGTTTTTTCGCTACTCGATTCATCTTCATCTTCCTCGGGAAAAAAGTAATGGCCCGTAAAATCTTGGTTTTGTCTAACTTCAGCAAGTTCAGCTTGGATCATAATAGGTTTTACAGGGGCCATAGGTTGAGTATTCAGTCGATATTCTTTAGTTACTGCAACCTTATCTGCAAAGAAGAGGAATATCATATGCTTATATAAAATTTATTTTACAGCTCATGGATAAAAACCTATGTACCACTAATATTTATTGTCTCGTTGGTCCCTTGGCATAGAAATTGCTTGATAATCAAATAATAGGTCCGACAAAACATATTTTTTCTAAAATCTGGCGTCTGAAATTGTGCCCGATATAATAACAAAAAAGCTCAACCTTATTAAATTAGAACGTAACATCGCCAGCAATAAGTAGGTGTACACCGAACCCTTCTGCCACCCCCGCGTACAGAAAACAGGCATTACGGTATTTAAGTTAGTTATTTTTAAGATTTTAAACAAGTTGTCAGCTATTCACCACCATTTCTGAAAATTACAGCTTCGATTAAATCAACCAATAGAGTAGAATTCACATAATCGGGTTCAACAGACTTAATAGTAGTAGAGGTTTCTTTTTTACTGTAAATATGATCCACAAAAGCTGCTACGCCATCATCATTAAACGACACATCTAAATTTCCGTTACTTCTTGGTGATTTGGAGGTTAAAAGTAATTCTTTTATCATCGGATCGTTGCTCAATTTTTTCTTTAACAATTCGATAAAATCATCGACCACCATTGCATCTTTGCAGGAATTTGCTTTCATTGTACGTAAAGTAATTCCTTGTTCCTTGATTTGCCTCGTAAATTCATATAAATGTGAAAAATAATCGAAAGTCGTAAAAGTTTCATCTTCTGAGTTTGGTTCAGTGAACATGCTACCAGTTGCCATTACGTCAGTACTTCCTCTCTCGTCTTTTATAAGTGCATCCAAAATATGTGGAAATATGTGTCTCGTTGAATATTCATTTAAAGATTTCGTGGAGGCTGATTCCGGTATTACATTCTCTTCCTCTTTGTAAGTATTTCTTCTTCCATGAGCATCGCCTTTAACAGAAACGCCCTTTAAAACATAACACGTAGGTTAAAATACAGCCTACAGATTAAGAACTCGTTTTTATACTAACTGCACAGGCCTTTGTACAGCGGGTCACAAACACCGTCGAAGGGACATCGAGAACAAGGTACCCCGCTGTTGTACACGGTTTTATTTCGACGGTTCCCGCCTGGTGCAAAATTACACACGAGCCTGTATATCGTTCTATATTTCACAACAGTTTCATCTTCTAAGAGTTCCTGCATTAAAATAAAAATGGTCAATATTACGTCTCTAATAGAAATTATATAAATGCAACGTGTATCGTTATTAACACAAGCCCTGAAAACAGTAGTTCCTAAAAGACAACTGAATCAATTCCAAATATTTTGTATTATATTTTTATAATACATTTGTTACGTCGTAACAAAGTTTTAAAAATACAAAATAAAAAAAAAATCTTTTCACACAAACAAACAAAATAACTAGTTGTTACATCGAATGGAAACCGCGCGCCTTAACTAGTGATAGCATCATAATGACCATATAAGGTATTCGTTGGTACCGGAAATCAAATGTACGGCGCGTGGGCGTTTCTTATTAGATGTCCTTCTAGAACATCTAATAAGAAACGCCCACAACATAGAAAGATCTAGAAATAATACAATAGCGAACAACGGGACAATGATCCTATCTCGCTCGGTTCGATTATTGCTATCTTAGTCCCACAAGAATTTTATAAAAAACAGACAATAGTTTAGGGCATGCCTTGCTTCGGTTGAGCCGTTCTTTCCATATCTCTGTCCTCGTCTCAGACGAAGGATCAAGAGATCTGGAGAGTGCGCACTGTTGCCTCAGGCAGGAAGTAGGCCGTCCTGAGACAGTATATAAAAACGAATTCGCGCAGGAACAAAGCCTTTCCGGTGGTGCTTGATCGCCCGCTGAATGCCCAGCGGAGCTGTATCGCATTGCCGGGCGAAGTAAGAAGAGGGGACTCGTGAAGTCGCCGCCTCCTCGCTGGTCGCCTAACTGGGCTTCCATAGGTTCGCCTATGGTCTCACCCGGTTGGGCGGACCGCGGAGGCGGCGTGAACATACTCTTGACGGCCTCCCACGCGGGATCAACGCAGAAGACCAGGGACGACGTCCCACAACAAGGACCCGATCATATTAATGATCGGCGATTGACACCTCGGCCAGGGGGCCGTTGCCCCGACGCCGATTCCCCACACCCTTGCGGTTGTGTGCGAAGACCCGACCGAACAAAGCCTTTTTCGACGCCAGAGCTCGCACGACAACTATTCCTAATTAATAGTGATAGTACCAGTGCTTTATTAAAACAAAAAAAATAGTTTTAGATTAGCAACATTTTTCAACCCCCTTGGTAAGTTTAATATAATTAATTCCAATAGTTCAGGTTGCTGTTAACAAATTTTTCGTGTCTGGATTACTTCGATTACTATTCAACAAGTGATTTGTTCTACCTTTTAAAAGTGTTTTTTTCTATGGCTATATATATTTCTTAATAGTGGGTTAACAACGTAACAAAATGTGACAGCGAGTATAAATTTGTAAAATATAACCTTATCTATTTAATCATTCCGATAAGTTTTGAATATGTTTCACCGCGGTATTTTTCTTCATTTCTATTATCATATTAATTTTGTCCAAATCGGTCCAGCCTCCACAAGAAACCAGGAGAGATATGGCCGCGATAATTAATTCCCACTGTGTATTCCACGCGTGTGTTATTTAACATCGGTGGCTTGTGAGTATCTATTGTTCTAAAATATTTGTTGTTAAAATTCCGTAAATATTAAATTTCTATACATACAATGAAAATAATAAGCTTTTGGTTTTTGTTAATCTATTAAAATTGCCACCGAAAAAAATTGTATAATGTAACACAAATTTATTTGCTAGATTGATGTCACGATAAAAGGGTTTTCTCAATATACCCGACGAAAAAAATATTAATGGTCATTGCTTCGCTCGATGTTTTTATAGAATTACCGTATTGTGTAAAAATTAAAATCTTTAGTACCTCATAGCGTTGTGGAGTGGTGATCGTCCAAAAAATGAACAGTTGGGGTTTGATTCTGGGTTGGGTAATAATGTTTTATTTAAATATTTGTTTTTCCTTTGTATTATATTTCAACCGGACATAAATATCACTACTCCATTTCGTGAAATTTTTAATTGCTTCGCGAAAGATGCCGACGCCCACTCCTGGTCTCACCTAGTGCCTGGGGGTCGGATCTTTCGCGCTACAAGGTCGTTTCGACGCGTTCCAGGAAACTGGGGGTCCACCGTACGGGTTGCAAAAGTACGGTTTGGGAGACAGCAGGCCACACTTCTGCCCTTCGACTCCAGCTGACCTCGGCGGCTGAGGGCCTTCTATAGGGCACCTCCAAGTTCCCCACCTAGCCGGTGGAAGCTTATCACCGAAGACCCCCACGCGTCACGGGATCGAACAGCCGAAGTTAAGTCCCCAGCGCCCATAGGGTTTTTTTCTTTTTGTGTGACCAGAAAACTTCCCTGTGCCGCGAATTCACACCCCGGGTGTAGAAAATTATTTACTTATTTTATTTTTTTTTGTTTTCTACTTTTTGCGATTTTTATTTGTTTTCATTTATTTAAATTTTTTTTTTCCAATAAACAATTGTATTTTTTATAATTGTGTTTTTATTTGTACCCGCCGTCAGGCGGTCGTAACACATTAAAGAAATAAATTTCTGTCATCCCATTCACTGTCATTTCGCTGCAAATAAAAAAACTGATCATTCAAAGCAAATTAACTGATCATTCAAAGCAATACGGCGATTACGAGGACACTTCTATACCATATTTCACAGTACGCACACATAGTTAAATTGTATATTAAACTTCATAAGAAAAGGGTTACTCTTTAAAACTGGACGTTTGGCTACTAATAATCTAATTAGGATGTCTGGGGACTTGCGTTATGTATGTAACTCGTTGTCTACAGCAAAACTCAACTACTATTAAACTAAACATCTTAAATATTGAAGGATAGTATGTGTATAATGTCCCCACATCAAAACAATCTATTGTACTACTTCCTAGGAGAGATTTCAACAGGTAGGTCCGCACGGTTACTAAAAAAAGAACCTAGGTAAATTTTATGGCAAACCGCAACTGCACTGCAACTTGCACGAAGTGACATTTCACTTGTTGACAGCGTTAGTTATGATTTTGGCTATGGGCCAATAGATCCTTGTACGACAGTAGACGAGCATGCAAGGTGTGAGGACGAAGGACGACAAAATAAAATGAAAAAATGTTATAAAGCTGTATTGAAATTAATAAAAGAAGAGGCATTTAAAGAGAGGATTTAAAGAGACAAAAATGTCATTCTATATATGTCATCATGCCAGATCCTTTGCGAGGTAGGCAGAGAATACGGAATTCCAATAGATTCTTTCCTTACAGACCTCTCTGGCTTCCTCTACTCTCATAGTTCGCCTTATACACGTTCGCCGGCTACGGGTACTCTTGACTTAAGATAAGATATGGTCTATTTATTTATATATCTATCTTTCCACTTTTGTAAAAAAGGGTCATTAAGTTGAAAAAAAACGGTATAATACATTTTGCGTAGCTCCCAAAAGGGTATCTATTACGAATTGTTTTTAATGTTTACGATCTTATTTTCTATATTATTTTCATTTCATTCATATTTACTTTTTTACTGTGTACCGTTTTTTATCATTTGGGCAAGAATTATGCGTTTTACTTATAAAAAATCTTACAGTAATTTTAATTAAATATACACATAACCCGTTTAACTTGACTTACTTTGAATTTAACTCCACCGCATCCAACTTGTTTTGACTCTTCCCATACAAGTTGCGTGAAATAGTCATAATGCGAATGTCCTATCTCGAATGATCTGAAAGATTACAATTTTATTCGCAATTTCCTTAGCGTCCAAGAATGTGGTATTAAGTAAAAAAAATGGTCCCTATCCAATATGAACAGTTACCTAACATTAGATTAATACTAGAGAGGTATCCTAATAGAAGTTATAAAATTTGCACTCCAGTCATAAATTCGAACTAAAACTCTCTTAAAAGATATAAAACCGACGACAATTCGGATTAAGTAGGCTATCACTTGGTAGAAAAACCAAATGTAGACGCTTCTTTTTAACAAAATGTTGTCTTTGAAGTATGAATTACTACTACTGTACTCTCTGCCTACCCCGCAAGGGATCTGGCGTAAGGTTATAGAATATCTAATTCGTCAATTATTCTATAACAGTGAAACGAAGGAATGCTGTGCACGATTTTGAGTTATTTTATTAAGAGGGTTTCCCACAAGGTAGGCTCGAACCGAATCGAGTAAGGCACACGAGAAGAGCCCGGCCTCCTCGCGTGGGTTTTCTTCTAAAAGTCCAACACACGGTCTTCCCTACAAAAATCTAACAAGGGGTTATCGTTTTATCATTGAGATATGCTCTTTATTCAGCAGAGTAAAAAGGCATGTAGGTTTGTATCTACCAGGTTGGTACCTCATATCTCGACGGTCCCTACATACACAGCGACATATCTTAAACATGTATCTATGTTTTTGGACATGTCGCTTTGTAGGAACCGTCGATCTATATGTACGTACACATTACGATTTTTTTTGGTGTTGGTTATCAACATGTTTCTTTAATTGTAAATAACAAGAACCTCCCTGTGTCACCCTCAAACCACTTTATCAAGCCGTTGCTTCGATGTCGTCATTCCAATTTGTAGCAAAATTACCCGTTTATAGTTTGCTCTATACGCCACTGTTTTTATATTGTTACGCTTGCGGGGTAATTAAATCTCGAATAACGAGCGAAGTACTTTATTAGGCGCTGTACACACAAAACAGTACGTCGAATGCAAATACACACGCGAACTAATCACACACTAGTACTACTCTCTTTAGTACCCAAATAATGCTTCCGAATCGCTGAGTCACTCGTAGTATCCGTATGTCGCTGCTTAAGTCGCTAGTGTATTCCACTTAGATCGCTTGTTCTCCGATTTGATCACTATCGCTTCCCAGAAAAAGAGGCTGTGTCCGTCCCCGCGCTCTGTGTTCCTTTTATACTTGTATGAAAGTTCTAAAACGGACGCGAACCCTCTAAGCATATCGAAGTAGCCGGTTCGGCCCACATAGCAGTATTATTATTACATACCTACTTCTACTTGTTGAGCAAATAGGTACTTGTAAACCGCGACCGCGCGCCGGCGATAAATAAAGGGGTAGAACCTTCTAGACGTTTCAGCATTAAAGCGCGGATTCTAGATCTTTCTAGACAGATCACCGGGGGACCTAAGGGTGTGGTGTGCGTTTTAGAATCGGCGTCCCCCGATTAGGTCTTTTCAAGATATCGGGGTATGTTCGGATCGTAACAATATTAACAGGGGTGACCGGAGTGCCTATATTGGAAATATGCCACACAATGACAACAATGGATGTTATTCGATAGCTCGCTAAAATCACATGAAGAATGGCCAACGAAACCCAAGCTTTTATTCCTTTTAAAGCACTTAGTGCTCGCCTTCTTTCTACATCGTGTTCAACATAGAGCTGTAAAGGTCAGATGCGGGACGACGTAAAAAACCAATATAATGAATCTAAGTACCGCTAACGTATGTTGCAGCATTTTTATTTTTTCTAATGTTCCAAGTTTCGTAATCTTGTTTGTTAGGTAAAGCTGCTAAAGTATATTTGTGTGTGTGTGTCATATAAGTGATCTATGCTGTTGGCCGCGGGGCCTTTACAGTTTTACCGGGCAAGAGGGCGAACGTACAACCACGACCCTCGAGCCAGAAGGACAAGGGGGCAACTAGCTCAAGGGCGCCTCAAGCAGGAACGGCCTCGGCTTGCACAGTCGCTTTAGGATATACCTATAACCCCAGTGGCGTGCATTGCATATTGGCAATTAAGCAGTGCCTGCCTTAGTATAATGTACTCAATGCAGGTATACGTTATTACTTTATACTTAAATTAGTATGATGATTGATATTTTTAAAAAATGACGTAGCCCCACACTGGGATGTATTCCTGTATCATGGGTGCCTTTTTCAAACATGAAAATTCACTTACACAAATATCCAGACCGAAAGAAACAATTGTGGTTCACACAAAGATTTGTTTTGTGCGGAAATCGAACCCGCTACTATTTGACACAGTGAGCAAAGCGACCATTATTTTTTATTTATGAAGTATTATTCAAAGGTAGTGCAACTGAATTCTTGTGAGGTAGGTACTGCTTAATATGTGCAATGCACACCTCTGCCTGTAACTTACGGCTGAAAACGCCGTAGGATTGAAGCGTTCGTGTTCAGTAACTCCATGTACCATACATCGACGAGGGCCATCGGCGTCAATCCTGGTGCGTCGCCGTGGATTGTAGCAATATTTTGCCCGACATAGATCTCACCTGTAAAAAATATTTTATTTACTAGCTTCACCTGCAACTTCGTTCCTGTTATCTTAAGACGTGTATTTCACACCATTCAGTATTTTTTGAGACAAAAGATAGTCTATCCTTCCCATGGTTAAAATCTTCTTGCCGAATCTGATGAAAATCTGTTCAGATTGGGCGTGAAAGGAAAACAGATGAAAAGACACAGACAGAGTTACTTTCTAATAATTTATAATTTCTTTGCCCTTATGCGCAAGAAGATAGCATCACTGATGCACAGATTGTGGGGGAGCTCCAGCTGCATGCTGAGGGTGTTTGCCGGTAGATTGGATAGCTCGGTCATTGAAAGGTTTACTGAGCTACATATCAATCGTGTGGCTCGGTGAGCCAATCAGTGACTGGCTATTCTACTTATTGTTTGATTATTGAGGATTTTTGTGACATTTTGTTTTATATTTTAATTTATTTATTTTAGTAGGAGTCCGGTGTCTGAAATTGTGCCCGGTATATGGCAATAGGCTCGCCCCCTATTACATGGTACCTAACATCGTTGGCGAAACGTGGGTGTACTCAGTACGCCTCTGCCCTCTGGGGAATATAGGCGTGACGGTTTTTTTTGTTATTTATTTTCATTATTTGATTATACTTGATTCGTAATATGGAGATAATTATCTGAGTACAGAAATAAAATAAAAAAAAATATTAGTATAGACTAGTATGGAAGTATAGATTTGTCTCTATAGATTCAATCAATCAATCAATCAGCCTATCGCAGTCCTCTGCTGGACATAGGCCTCTCCTAACACGCGCCATTGCACACGGTCCTCCGCCTTCCGCATCCAGTCTGTCCCAGCGACCCTTTTGAGGTCGTCGGTCCATGTAGCTGGGGGCCGTCCTACCTTACGCTTACCAAGTCGCGGTCTCCACTCTAGGACACGTTTGCTCCATCGGTCGTCGGTCCTTCTGCAGATGTGACCAGCCCATTGCCACTTTAGCTTACTGAGTTTGCGAGCTATGTCGGTAACTTTGGTTCTTTGTCGGATTACCTCGTTACGAATTTTATATAAGAGACGCCGAGCATAGCTCGCTCCATAGCCAGCGGGCTATGGAGCGAGCTAAACAAATTTAAAGTCGCACAGTGGTGCGACTTTAAATTTGTGGACCAGTCCCACTGTAAGTGTCCACGTCTCGGCCCCGTAGGACATAACAGGTAGGACGCATTGGTTGTACACTTTAGTCTTCAGGCATTGCGGTATAGGCGAAGAGAAAACGTGACGTAGTTTGCCAAATGCTGCCCAACCTAATTGGATCCTGCGGTTGATTTCTTTCTCGAAGTTGTTTCTACCAAATTGGACAACTCGTCCAAGGTAGACATACTCCCGAACAACTTCGAGCATCGAACCATCGACGTAGATTGGTCCCGGCGTGACATGTTCATTAAACATGATCTTGGTTTTATCCAAGTTCATGCCGAGACCGACACCTCGAGAGGCTCCATTTAGGCTATGCAGCATTTCGCGTAACTGTTCCAGTGACACTGCCACGATGACGATATCATCGGCAAACCAAAGGTGTGAGATGTATTCGCCGTTGATGTTAATGCCCCGCCCAGTCCAGTCCAGCGTCTTGAAGACGTCTTCGAGTGCATTGGTGAAGAGCTTGGGGGATATTACATCCCCCTGTCTTACATCTTGTAAGACAGGGGGATCTTGTCTTGATCGGGTTGATCTTTTGGTCTTGGAGCTGGACGGTCATTGTGGCGGTATCATATAGACATCTCAGCACCTCGATATAGCGCCAATCGACGCCACATCGCTGCAGAGCATCCAGAACCGCCCAGGTTTCGAAAGAGTCGAAGGCTTTCTCGTAGTCCACAAAAGCCATACACAGCGGCTGATTGTACTCTTCGGTCTTCTGTACAATCTGCCGAACAGTATGGATGTGGTCCTCGGTGCTGTAGCCTTTTCGAAACCCGGCTTGTTCCGGTGGCTGGAACTCGTCAAGTCTTCTGGCGAGGCGGTTTGTGAGTACTCTCGAGAACAACTTGTAGACGTGGCTCAGGAGTGAGATGGGTCTGTAGTTCTTCAGCAAGGTTTTGTCACCTTTTTTGAAGAACAGAACCACCGCACTCCCGCTCCACGCTTGAGGTGTTAAGCCCTGGTGGATGACGGAATTAAAGAGGCTCGCTTACTTTTTCAGGATTGGAGTCCCGCCTGCTTTTAGGAGCTCAGTGGTAATTCCGTCATCGCCTGGCGACTTGTTGTTTTTGAGCTGCTCGAGAGCCACTCTGACCTCGTCCTGGTTGACATCAGGGATGTCTTCCGTGTAGTAGCGTGCGAGTGGGGCTCTGTGGTCGTCAGCGCTGGGTCTCGTGGGTTTAGTCATCCGTGATGCGTACAGGTCTTTGTAGAAACTCTCAATCTCCTCGAGTATCTCGAACTTGGAAGTCACGGTTTTGCCATCTGCAGTATTAAGTTTCGTCAGATGGGATTTACCTAGCTGGCGAGCGAAGACTTTGCTGCCTCTGTTCTGTTCAATCGCAGCCGCGATGGCGCGGGTGTTGGAACATCGGAGGTCCCGTCGCACCAGCTTCCGGATCTTCCGGTTGAGGTTCCTCCCATCCGGCGAAGACGCCTGCGTGGATGACATGTCTCGAGCGAGAGTTTAGACACTCTGTTACCGTTTTTGCCGGGAAACACCCTTCGAGACACCTCCTGTAGCGTTTTGACCACTGTGTCGGTTTTTTCGTCAACATTGCCTTCGGTTTCCAGCAGGTCGAAACGATTTTGAAGCTCCAGTTGGAACCTTTCGAACCCTAAAGCTATTTGAGGCGCAGTAGGTCTCAGAGTAGACCTCATCACGCGACGCCTTTCGGCCCTGAAGTTTATATTTAGAGCGCCTCGGACAAGTCGGTGATCGCTGCCGGTATTAAACCTGTTGATCACGGAGACGTCTCTAAATATAGACTTCCTGTCAGTCATGATGAAGTCTATCTCGTTCCTCGTCACAGTGTCGGGGCTTCGCCATGTCCACTTTCTATGAGGCTTCTTCTTAAAGAACGAATTCATCAAGAAGAGCCCCTGCGACTCCAAAAAGTTAACCAGCATCTGCCCCCTGTGGTTTCGGCGCCCCACGCCCTGGGGTCCGATTATTGTTTCGCCGCGTTCTTGTACTCCCACTTTGGCATTGAAGTCCCCCATAACAACGCTGTAGTGAGCCTTGGTGGTGCCATGTAATGCCTTGGCTATGTATTCATACATGGCTTCGACTATGTCGTCGCAGTATGTCGAGGTCGGCGCATATACCTGTACCACCTTCAGGGTGCACCGTTGGTGATTTTAATTATGAGGTACGCTACCCGTGTCGACACACTGCTGACTTCTACAACGTTGTTAGTGAGAGCTTTGTTGACCAGGAAACCGACACCGCCCTGAGAGGGCCGATCACCTTCACGAAAGTAGAACAGGTGGCCTGACTCAAGGGTTATCGTGTCCTTCTAACAAGTTTTCTCTCTTCTGCTCTCCTTTTTTCGTTCTTATATTATATAGTGTTTTATTATATCTGAGGTGCTCGTAGCGCTGTGCGCCGCGGTGTTCTTACCGATCACCAAGGTTAAGCAGCGTTCGACTCAGTCGGCCTGAGATGGGTGACCGTTTGTGGCATTTTCATATTAGAGCGTCTCCGTGCTTCGGAAGGCACGTTAAGCCGTTGGTCCCGGTTACCACTTAATGTGGTAGTCGTTAATCCGAGTTGGAAGCCTTAAAGGCGGCTTGATAAGTTCCAACAGCAGGTGGCCACAAATCTGCCTCACTGGGCCCGCGTGGTGGAGTATGACTTAATCTCTCTCACCTCGATTTGTGAGAGAAGGTTTTGCCCAGCAGTGGGCAGGATAGGCTGATATTATTATTATGTATATATTTATTAAGTATAATTTTTTATAAAATATATATAAAAATACAAAATAAAAATATTCTTTAACGGTGTAAAAATGGGTGTTTAGTGGTAAACCATCTACTTTATGCAGATGACGCGGTTTTAATAGCGCCAAGAGCCACTAATCTGCAAACACTAGTCACAATTATGAAAGACGACTGCATGAACAATGGCTTACACTTGAAAACCAAGATTATGGTTCTTGAAAGGGAAGAAACCAGAACGGATGTAAGGATTGTGGTTGGCAACGATGTGCAGGAACAAGTGAATGAGTTTGTATATCTTGGATGCGCCTTCAGTAAGGATGGGAAATACACCGCTGACATAGGGAGAAGAGTGAGTGCAGGGAATAGGGTGAATGGTGCGATGGGAAAGCTACTTGGGAGCCGGCACTTACGCCATAAGGCGCAGCTGGCCATATATAGCGGAGTTCTTGTCTCAACGCTGTTATATGGTAGCGAGAGCGGGGTATGTAAGAAGGAAAATGAAAGTAGGATAAATGCGGTAGAAATGCGAGCTCTGCGGAAGATGTGCGGAGTGAAGTTGACCGACCGCATTAGCAACAGCCTAGTAAGAAAGCGAGTAGGTATGAAAGATAGTATCGGTGTAAAAAGATGAGAAAGGGCATGCTCCGTTGGTTCGGGCATATAGAAAGAATGCCAGATGAAAGAATGACAAAACAGATATACAATGTGAAAGTGGAAGGATGCAGGTACCGGGGAAGACCTAGACTATCTTACCACGACCAAATAAACCGAGTCTTATCTGAAGGAAAAGTCAAGAGTCTCCGTAACGGGCGAGCGTGTATGAAACGAACTATAAGAGTGGAGGAAGCCAGACAGGTATGTAAGGAAAGAACCTGTTGGAACTCTGTACTCCCTGCCTACCCCGCAAGGGCTCTGGCGTGATGATATAGATAGATAGACGATTATTGAATTGTAATTGTCTTATAGGTTATTGGAGGCCCTCGTAGCGCTGTGCGACCGCGGTGTACTTACCGATCACCAAGGTTAAGCAGCGTTCGACTCGGTCGGCCTGAGATGGGTGTCCGTTTGTGGCATTTTCATATTCGAGCGTCTCCGTGCTTCGGAAGGCACGTTCAGCCGTTGGTCCCGGTTACCACTTAATGTGGTAGTCGGTAAGCTGAGTTGGAAGCCTTAAAGGCGGTTTGACAAGTTCCAACAGCAGGTGGCCACAAACCTGCCTCCACCAATCCGCACTGGGTCCGCGAGGTGAAGTATGACCTAATCTCTCTCACCTCGATTTGTGAGAGAAGGCCTTTGCACAGCAGTGGACAATATAGGCTGATATTATATAGGATATTGTGACCCAACTGTGATAGTTAGACATATAGCTTCACGGTTTTTTGGTTGGTAATGATGAGTACTATAAATATATAGTACATTATTTTATGTACTATAGGAAAGAACCTGTTGGAACTCTGTACTCTCTGCCTACCCCGCAAGGGATCTGGCGTGAGGTTATAGATAGATAGATAGATAGATTATTTTATGTATCTTCAATAGTTCTCGCAACGCACGCCAAATAATGACTTTCATAGGCAAATATTTTAGATACCTTGGGTTACATTTTTACAATTTTCGTAGGGATCTATATTTTATTTTAAAATAAAATCTATGTTACTCGCTGATAACACAGCTTTCTATCGGTTATAGAATATTTAAAATCTCTTAAGTCATTTTTGAGTTCATTCGTTACAATCAAAACTTTCCTCTTTATAGTATTAGTTTAGATTTGCGATTCCCACTTAGAATTTTTTTTTAACCCATAGAGAGTTTTGCAACGTGCTAGAGACAAGAAGAAAGAAAAAAATCTCGAAATTTTCTTTGAAATTATAAGTGCTAAGTGTAATAATTACGTGTAAACTCACGTCACCACCCCAACTGTAAAATATTGATAGATTGAATCCGTCGGTGTCAAACACACATCGTGCTCAATGAACCCCATCGAGATTGATGGGGATCAATAAAGCTGGTTCCCATTTGTTCTTTGCTCTGAAAAATCTTAACGTTGTCAAAATACTTGGCAGTAGTTAGGTACCTAAATAAGTAAATATTTACTTTTCATACGCATTTTTTTAGCTGTGCTACTTACATCCATACATCTCCAAAGACGTAGCTGAAAACGCTAGAAAAACCATATGCCTATCTAATCCGTAACTCGTCGTAACAAATAATTTAAATCAATCTTCACAACCATTGTACTGCGTACTGCCGCCCAACTGTGTCGTCGATAGTAAATGATACCTGGGTATTTCAGCCGTTTTAACACCAACCGCAAACGGGAGAGAAGACGAAATTTAAGTATACCAGCCCAGCATCCAACAGAGGTGTCAATTGTTTTCGAATCAGAATATTTAAACGCTACTAAATATAGTAGCGTTTAAATATCCGTTTAAGTAATAACTTCACCCTTTATTTTTAGTTTCGTCGGGAAAATCCTGCAATAGGACTTCCGCGAGCCTCGGGCGAAACTCGCGGGGCGTGTCGGATTCCTACCGACTAAAAACCAGGGTAGCCGATATCAACACTTTGCGGGGGCACTGGGATCTTCGAATTAAACGCACCGGGGGCCCTCTTGTGCCGCGCTCTGAATAGCCCACCATCAGGTGTGCGCAGTCAACGCGGTGTTCATGACGACGTAGGCCACACCACGCCGCCGTCCTCGTCGGCATCGCTCGTACCTGCTGATGTTGGTGCAGAGGGGGGAGTCCCCCTCCAGATATTACAACACGGGAGATGCAGCAAGATCGGCCCTCTTCCGATCCCACTCGGCCTCCTCCTTCTTGTTCATGACAGTCTCGCTGAACCTGCTATACCCTAGATTAATTTGGCGCAAGCTTGGCACCTACTAATAATGTTCTTAAAAATGTATTGTAAAGTAAATATTCTATAGGTATAGCGTTTAGTACATTATTGTTATTATGAGTGTTCCTCAATTTATAGGTTATAGTTAAAAGTACTATCAATAACTTATCTACACTTATATAACCGAGCTGAATATGTACAATGAATGTCTTTTGAAAATTTTGATTGGGGTACATTTCCTTGTCGATATAGGGGACGAATATTTTTTTTTTGGAATTGTTGTTTACCTGTCATTTTGTCAGGCTCTTTGTGTTTTAATCACGCAAAAACTACCCCACGGATCTCAATGTTTGATATGGTAATAAATAACTTATACCCTAACTTAAAATAATAAATACATTTTATCCCGGAACCAATCCGGGATAAACCATAAAACTTTACTGTTTTTATTATTGTTAGTCTTAAGCTGCAATGTTACGTTAAAATGTATTATTTTGACAAAATTTTGTTACATACTTAGCTCGCAATGTAACTTTTTTATAGATTATTACGCCAGATAAATTACGATCTTTGGCAGAATATGTAGAAAATGTTTAAATCAGCCATTTTACCAATAATTTTATTATAAATAGATAAACTGGATAATCCTTTTCGAAAAGAAAGCACCCAGGTATCGTATATGTTTTTTTTATGAGACGGCGTTAGCGTTGAATAAGATAGCATTATAGATTTAGAGAATTGAATAAGATCGCGCTTTAGAGACCTACCGCAATGTCAAAGATCTCACATAAACACAAATGTGTGTGTGTGTATGTGTGAATGATTTACGCTGTTGGCCGCGGGGCCTTTACAGCTTCACAGGACAAGAGGGCGACCGTGCAACCACTAAGTTCGAGCTAGGAGGGCGCGAGGGCAACTAGCTCAAGGGTGCCTTAAGGAGGAACGGCCTCGGCTTGGGCTGTTGCTATGGGGTGGGCGTATACTAAGTGTCTGGGTAAGGGATTCTTCGACCGCACCGGCGAGGTCGGTGTCTGATCCTGTGTGCAGTATCTGTAGGCATCGGGAGGGTCGGTGAGAACATGCCGCGGACGGCGTTAGCTGCTGATAGCTGTAAGGAGAGTTAGGTTCGTATTCGGTGGCGACTACGATTAGCGGATTCCTATGAACGCCTTTTCAATAAAGGCGCAAATAGGGTCGAGACCGAGATCGGAATGGAGATCGACGTTCCGTATGAACCACGGGGCTCCGACTACTTTGCGGAGGAAATGGGATTGAACCGTTTGAAGTCTATCGACGTGAGAGCGGGCGGCGTGCCCGAACGCCTCACAAGCGTACGTCATGATAGGCCGTACACAAGTTTTGTAAAGTCTATCTATCTATCCATTTATATCATCACGCCAGCTCCCTCGCGGGGTAGGCAGAGAGTACAGAGTTCCAACAGGTTCTTTCCTTACATACCTCTCTGGCTTCCTCCACTCTCATAGTTCGTCTCATACACACTCGCCGGTTACGGAGACTCTTGACTTGCCCTTCAGCTAAGACACGGTCTATTTGGTCATGGTAAGATAGTCTAGGTCTTCCGCGGCACCTACATCCTTCCACTTTCGCATTGTATATCTGTTTTGTCATTCTTTCTTCTGGCATTCTTTCTATATGCCCGAACCAACGGAGCATACCCTTTCTCATCTTTACACCGATACTATCTTTCATACCTACTCGCTTTCTTACTACACTGTTGCGAATACGGTCGGTCAGCGTGACTCCGCACATCTTCCGCAGAGATCGCATTTCGACCGCATTTATCCTGCTTTCGTTCTCCTTCTTACATACCCAACTCTCACTGCCATATAACAGCGTTGGGACAAGCACTCCGTTATGCATGGCCAGCTGCGCCTTTTGGCTTAAGTGCCGGCTCCCAAGTAGCCTTCCCATCGCACCATTCACTCTATTACCTGCATTCACACATTCTATTACCTGCATTTTGTAAAGTGTCACCTTAATCCATTCCTAAGGGACATTTTACTCCGCTTACAGATCATCGGATAAAGACGACCGAGCACAAAGGCTGCTCGGTTACGGACTCACTTGATTGATGTGCGGAAAAATAAATAGACCTTCCTATCCCTACTTATAAATACGCAGCTTGTGGAATTTCTGGACCGTTACCTTGTACCTTGTTGTGAGTTGTGGATTTCAAATTATTTATTTCTTCAGAAAACCAACAGCGATATACAATTATTGCATACTAAGATTATTATTATTACATTCAAGTATAGCCAATAACAGGTTTCCCTTACTGTATATGCAAGTAATGACATTGTAGGGAAAACAAAATAAATTTAAATAAGAAAAGATGTCATCTAGTTTAAAAAGAGTATTAGACAAATTAATATTTGACTCATCGTTGATTTAAAACATACTGTTTAGTAAAATATGATATAAATAATTATTATATACTTATTTCCTTTATTTTTAATTTATATTACTACCTGGGATAGTGCTAATAAATGCTCGACAGACTATTTAGCGCAGTGGTTAAGAGCTTAAGCCGCTCCCCCCACTGTGTCTAATAGTCGGGGGTTCGATTTCCGCACGGGACAAATCTTTGTGTGATCCACAATTATTTGTTCCGGTCTGGATATTTGTGAATGTGAATTTAAATGTTTGTAAACGCACCCACGATACAGGAATAAATCCTAGTGTGTAGCTACGTTTTTAAAAAAAAAAGAAGCATGTGCTTTTTTAAATTTTAGGTTTTGAGCAAGCAAAGAGATCGATGCGACTAAATTAAGTATTATAAGTACGAGTAAGACGCGATAATATAGTTTTTGCGTAGTTAGGTACAATGGAAGGGTACGTCAAGTAAAGATGTGTGTCATGTGCGATACAAAGATACACGGAAAGCCATTTTGGATACTAGGTCGGAACAATCTATATTACAATGAACTACGTCAAACAATAAGCACATATCCAAGATAGTGCGCTTCTGCTCCAATGGAAACAGACCATGTGACAACTTTTTTGGTAAGTATTATAACTGTTACGTTCACGGTAATTTAAATGGTTAATAAAGATTTTCTGAATTCTCTCAACGCAGTCTTTATTTATAATGTAATAAGGAGGCAACACGGCGAGTGTGGCCATGTGGTCGCCTCAATCAATGCATCAGGCAATCCAGCAAAAATGGAATTTGGAAACAAACTTGCAATGATGTTTACGGGGGCTTTGTGAAAACTAAGCTCCCGTAAACATCGTTGCAAGTACCACCTAAAAGTTACACTACGTTTAAATAAGGTATCGCTTAACTTTCCAAATGAGAAAAAAATACAAAAATACCTTTAAAACTGTATTTCAATCTAGAAATTTCTTTGATATTGTGACTTTCGACGAAAATCAATTTGAAGTGAGAAGCCCTGATTCGTATTCTGGAAGTTACTACCTACTATAAAAAATCAATTTAAAAGTAATTGGAGATTTAATGACACAAATACGCCAAACTAGTAATCAAGTCACTGGCAACACCGAAACATTTAAATTACATTTAACTTCAAGTCAAGAAGGAAAACAGGATTTATTTGACCGTACTTACTCTTAACGAATTTTATGGTATATTAGTTCCTGCCCGCGACTTTGTCTGCGTTGACTTTATACAGCAGGCATCTTAAATTTTTTCGAGATAAAAAGTATCTATATCATTACGCCAGATCCCTCGCGGGGTAGACAGAGAGTACAGAGTTCCAACAGGTTTATTCCAACAAAAATATTAAACACTAATTTTCACGACTCAACATCGAAACCTGGTGAAATGGAGATTAAAAGTTATTATAGGAGTACCTTACGTACCGTGGTTTTCGAAGACTGTTACAAATAAACCGAACCGTAGTAATGTTAAATTTTGTTCGGCATTACACTGAAGCTATAACCTATTATTTTGTACGCACTCTTTTTTTCTCTTGCTATTATTATTATGCTTTTTATTATATACCTTTAGTCTCTACTTTGTAAATAAGAGGACTATGTAGACACTAACTGATACCATGAATCTAAGTACACTTATGTTTAATCTTAACTTAAACACATGTATTTAGCTCATTCTGCACTGTTCTCCCATACCCCAAATATACAAAAAGTTTTATAAAACTCTCATTTTTCAAAAGAATAACCGTGGAATTTCTTGCCCTTCTCCTCCACAGGAATGACTTCCCGAACAGGTGGTAGATTCTTAAGTAATCAATATATTTTTCTTTTTGACTATTCATTTGTGCTTTTTGGTCTAAATGAACAAAAAACTTTTGATTTTGATTTTAATTGAAACAAATATTAAATTCAGTATTTTTGGGATATCTGTTACTGAAGGGGTGAAATGAAAATTGTGTGGTGGTTTTGTTAAGTTTTGTAATTTGAGTAAAAAAAATTGGTATACGGGTGGGTTCTTCTTTTCAAATAAATAAACACATATTTTAGGGTTTTTGAAATGTTATCCTAAGACGATAAAATTACCGTTTAAAATGCCAAAAGGTTTACCATTAATTTTTAAGTTACGGTCATATAAACGGTATCTGAGATTTTTGTTATGTTTGAAGAAATACGGTGTTCCAATGTTTTCACAAACACAACCCTTAAGAGAGTTAATCAGTTAGTCTAATATTAAGTCGCCTTTTCTAAGTAACTGGTAAGAATTTAATCTTCGTCTCTAATGTATATTTTTTTATTATGAATGCCTAATTCTTCATTGCAGAGAAGAAACCGCTTGAAATTTGCAGAATAGGTTCTCTTAACAACCCAACCGTCCACTCTTTTTGGAAATACGACCTCTAGAGCTAAAAAAACTGCTGTGTGGAAATTGCTCTTATGCTTGCTACCCTGTGACGGGTGTTCGGGTACTGAGTACGGGGGATTATTAAACTTTTTGTCGAATCCTTGCAATCATTTAAAATTGCTATTATAATTTAAATACACTGTATGAAAACCTGATTCAGTTCCTTCAGTTGTTAGTGCTATCTGCCCATAACTATAAAATTAACACGTGCAAAGCCTCAGGAAACTGCTTGTACTAGTATATACTATCTACATTCTCCACTACAACTAAGGTTATTCTAATTTCCTGTCAAAAGAGTATTAGTAAAAATATAGACAAAAAATAAATATCACTCCAGATCACTTGTGGAGAAGGTAGAGAGTACAAAGTTCCAACAGATTTTTTGCTTACAGACCTCTCTGGCTTCCTTCATTCTCACTACACACTTTTATAGGAGGCGCTCGTAGCGCTGTGCGACCGCGGTGTTCTTACCGATTACCAAGGTTAAGCAGCGTTTGACTCGGTCGACCCGAGATGGGTGACCGTTTGTGGCATTTTCATATTCGACCGTCTACATATACAAAGCCGTTGATCCCGGCTACCACTTAATGTGATAGTCGTTAAGCCGAGTTGGAAGCCTTAAAAGACGGCTTGATAAGTTCCAACAGCAGGTGGCCACAAACCTGCCTCCGCCGATCCGCACTGGGTCCGCGTGGTCGAGTATGACCTAATCTCTCTCACTTCGATTTGTGAGAGAAGGCCTTTGTCCAGCAGTGGGCAGTATAGGCTGATATTATATTACTATACTTTCATAGTTCGTCCATGATATGTATTGATCTAGGTCTCGAACCTATTCGCGCCTATATTAAAAAGGCGACAACACGATACTTCGCGAACGCATCTTCCCATGCGAATCCGCGACAAGAATAAATATAATCCGCCGCTATGGTCAGGAATACCAGGGTTACCGGGAACTAGGGGCCGTGGTTTAAAGATGCGCGACTGCGAATAATCCGTCTATTCGAATCATCTACAACTACTAATTTTCTGATTCGACTTGAACATTAGTAATATACTAATTTTTATATTCGAATGACGACTACTAATTAGTAACTACTAATGGTGATTCGATTAGATTATCTTCGACTCTCACCCGATTATGAATGAATTATTCGAATGATTCGCCGCTTCTCGCGCCATTTCCGCGCCAAAACCAATTACGTGTGCAAGTGAGTAGTAACAACAAAACTAAATAACAACGCTCCTGGTGTATTTGTGTTTAAAAGTGCGTTTTAATAAAATTTGTAGTATAGAATTTAAATATAATCCGCGCGCGGTAATCAAGGGCTGGAATGAAACAAACGGCTAATAGTACATTTTTTTTAAAAGCGCTTACAGTGCTTCAGCACAAAAAGCGCCCGTGCGGATGTTGGGGTAAGCTGCATTCCGAATGATGCTAACATACTTTTCTTTGTACTCTGTGGTGCGACCGATAGGTAAATTCATAATTCGTTCGCCGCACTTAATTCATTATTCGTTCATTCGGTCCAGCAAGTCGAATGGGAGGCAGTTAGTAACTAAGTTTCGTGAACCATTTGCATAATTCGAATGATTTATAAAGTCGAATGATTCGAATGCAATCATTCGCAGTCGCGCATCGCTACCGTGGGTTATTTGGCTTGTCATAGGGAGGTATCATTCTTAGTATGGATATGGCAACATTCTAAAATAAACATAAAAACTATTTGCGTCGTTAATAAAGATTAGACGTATATAAAGTTGGTAAAACAAGCTCTCCTTAGACAAACGTAAAAAGAGATACATTATGTAATGTTTCTTTACTTTACGCGCGTCAAGTAAATAGGAATGGTACTTAGTAACGCAAATAACCTTCGCATCTGCGTCCTTTGTTTATCCTACTATAATATTATAAATGAGAAAGTTGGTTAGATGTTTATGTGTTTGTTAGTCAATCACGCAAAAACGGCTGAACGGATTTGGATGAACTTTATCACACAGATAGTTTATTATCTGAATTAATACATAGCATACTTCTTATCTCGGCAAAATGTAAGGTTCCTGTCTGAAGTCAACTCAAACGAAGTCGCAGGCAGATACTAGTCTAAGCATAAAACTAAAGACTGGCATCATTTTTGCAACTGACTCTTACGTAGTATTCCATAGTTTTTATACAAATATATATTAATATGATTGACTGCCTCGTTGGTCTAGTGGCAAAGCGCATCGCTTGGTGATCACGAGGTCCTGGGTTCAAATCCTAGGTCGGACAAGTATAGTTTTTCTAACGAAAACTTCTCAGTACGAGTCCGGAGTCTGGTATTGTGCCCGGTATATGGAAATAGGTTCGCCCCCTATTACATGGGACCTTCGCCAGGGAAACGTGGGTGTACTGAGTACACCTCTGCCACCCCCGCTTGGGGAATATAGGCGTGACGGTGTTTTTATATTAATATGTATACATATAAGCGGCTGTGTCTATACAATAATATATTTAAAAAATATTGTTTCGACTATTTAAAGGTTTATTCAGGAACAAACGATGAAATGTTTACCAAGTACTGAACCTTTCACATTTTCGTTAGCATATAGCAGTTTTCATACCGAATAATGCCAAATACAAAATATAACTTTAATATACATTTGTAGCACTCGATACTAGCTTTTAAATCAAAGAGGCTAACCCATATCGCGGCAGCTGTCTTGAACGTCGGGCACGCTGTGTTTGACGCATTGGTTGGCCCATCGTTGGGCTGCTATTTCTAATTCCTTGTTCCATTCCTGGATGAGAAATACATATATAAATCTGTCTATGTATATCTTCACGCCAGATCCCCTGCGGGGTAGGCAGAGAGAGTTCCAACAGGTTCTTTCCTCACATACCTCTCTGACTTCCTCCACTCTCATAGTTGTCTCATACACGCTCGCCGGTTACGGAGACTCTTGACTTAAATATATATAATTCCCATAAATATTTATGGGTAGGTATGTATGATGTAGGTCTATTAATGTAGCTTAGTATGTAGTTTAATTTAATGTAAATAATAGTTTAATTTAATGATAGTGGACGCCACCCCGCTGCCGTATTTCTCTCTACAGCTCTCTAGGTATATTGATTGTCTGGAAGAGATTGCTCTTAGTAATAAGACCGCCAATTGTACTGTCATTTTTCAAATGATTATTTTATTTACTTTGTCTGTTGTATTGTGTTTGTGTTGGTGTATAGAATTTCCTTTTGATTTTAACATAATTTAACTACGTCTCTATATTTACAACTAGATAAGTAATGCTTTTTACGCCGACCCCGTAAGCAGAGTGTTGGGCATTATTCAATCCATTTTTAATTGTAGGATCAATGAAATTAAATTAAATAGTAATTAAATTGATTCCCCTAAGGTACTCCAGAATTACAATGACTTTTGGACCTCAAACGCTTCAGTCCCTCCCGTGACCATGGGTGCTGTAAAGCATTCGAAACGTCGGGTATTTAAAAACCAAAAATAAACCGTGATAAAAAAATCACAATTAATTTTTGGCAAGTTTTATCACGGGTCTTATCTGAAGGACAAGTCAAGAGTCTCCGTAACCGGCAAGCGTGTATGAGACGAACTATAAGAGTGGAGGAAGCCAGAGAGGTAGGTAAGGAAAGAACCTGTTGGAACTCTGTACTCTCTGCCTACCGCACAAGGGATCTGGCGTGATGATATAGATAGATAGATAGAATTTTTGGCAAACTCTGTAAGCACCGTGAATGGGAAGCGATTCAGTTTCCCAAGATGTGCTCAATCGATCGAGGCACAAGAGGGCATCAGTGCGTTCCGTTAAATCACTGAAATCCCAGAGCCCCCTTTCGTATCGAAAGAGGCCACCTATGGGAGATTTTAGGTACTACTTTTCAATATAAAAGCTTTACATGTATTTCCTACGCGTGTTAAGTCAATACTCCCCCCATAGATATAAATATAGGTAAACTCTTTAGTGTGCACCAATAATATAACAAATAGTAATAAGACATAAATAATATTATATGTAATACAAAGAGAGGCATGAAGGATGAAGAATTATTTCAAGTAATAGGGATGTACGGGGGTGCACTAAATTAATACAACCCATCGTTTGCACGGGCGCTTTTGCACTGCCATGCGCTGAAGCACTGTAAGCGCTTTAAAAAAGAAGTACTGTTACCCGTCCGTTTCGTTTCAGCGCTTGATTAACGCGCGTTAAAAAAACGCTCATGCGAACGTAGGGTAATCGTGCAATGTTATTTACAAACGCATTGTTATTATTATAACGTTTGCTTAAATAAAAAAATATAAAAAATAACAGGAAATATAATAAACATTAAAACGTAGTGATTACATTCTCTCTGATAAACATTACTTAAATGTAATGGCAACAAGAAGGCGCTCGGCTATAAAGAAAGAAAAAAAGCATAAATTAGGAGATACTGAGGTACTATTTTCTACACTGCATACTAATACCGATGCCGTTTTTTCCTGCTTTAGTAAACAGCTTTTTCATACAACACTGTCAAAGAACCCCACAAATACCACCACTTTACCAATTTCATCATGCTCTCCGCCGGCGGCAACGATCGGATTTCACCGGCAGCCACTTTATTACGTCTGCTGTTTATTTTGTCCAAAATCGCTTTCCTTTCATTTTCGGTGGAAATTGTTATCTCGAAATCAATACAATGACTGGCAGGTTCTGGAGACTGTAACAATTAAAGATAATTGGATAATTTATGACGTTCCGCAACGATATTATACCTAATATCGTTGCGGAACGTCATAAATTATCCTTAAGTTAAGTAATTCCATCAGTTAGTTCAACGTTTTGATCTCCTGCAGCTAGTTTTGATTTTTGATAAACAAATTATGACTTGTGGTGTTTGTAGGAAATCCTAATTGGAAGCATGTAGGTTTGTTTCTACATTCAAGTTTGATCGTCTACATGAGGGTCTGATCAAACATAGCTGCAAAACGAAGTCCTTTTAAACTAATATCAACTATAATAACATATTAATAACTCATTTATTTACAGGCAACTGAAATTTTACAAAAATAATTTTGTTCAACTTACATGCCCATACAGTATATTACAGACTAACATACGTATAATATACAAGGTGTAACATAATAAACGCAAGACCTCAGACACCCTAATTAGAGAATTGTTTCATAAATTCATAACCACGCTTCCAAATTTAAAGGTTTTAAACACTTTTATACCCCAATTAACAATGAAACTTGTACGTGTATGTGTGCATTTTGAGAAATACGGGTTAGGAATGCATTTGTAATCTCCTTATTGCTATGAATCAAGAATAAATTTAGTTTTTTATAGCGCACTGAAGGAGTAAAAGAATTTTTTGCAAATTTAAAAAAAATGTAAGATACGTTAAATTAGTTGGAATCAATTCAGTTATCGATTTAGAACAAACTACTTTCAGGTCTTGCGTTTATTATGTTACAGCTTGTATAAAAAACTTATAAAATAAGTAACTTGTACGCTGGCGATATGCTGCGCTCTGCAGGTGCCCTTAGTCTCCGACGTAATATTCTAAATACGACACCCCTACCTTAACTATAATTAACAGTTTGATTTTAGCCTTCCAACCACGACTTTGAATCGTATACTTCAAACACTACCCACTATAGATACCTTATTACAACTAGGCCCCAGTCACAGGAAGCTGATCTGTTTTGTCGCCTATGGGCTTATTGAACCCGCGAAATTGGAAGTGATATTTGATACAAAATAATTCAAAGGGTATTTTAAACGTTTAATACATTTTTTGTTACTATTATTACCTGACATGATAATTATTTCTTTACTTGGTCGTGTATGTAAGTTATTTATTTATTTATTTAATACTTTTTGCACAATTGGTACAAAGGCGGACTTAATGCCTGAGGCATTTTCTACCAGTCAACCTTAGGGTGATGCAGAAACGATTGAAGCAGGTGCAAATTCACAGGAAGTAAAATGTCAGTGGAACAAATATATATTAGATCATACAAATTAAAACACATAGACCCTTACTACATACATACATATATCTGACAAAAAAAAGTTATCAAGCATCAAATTATTTATGTACCTATGACGCTTGATTTTGATCCAGCTTCAAATGATTTTAAGTATTTATTTAATGTTTAAACTGCTATATGCGTATGTAACTATCAACGTGTACTTTATTTCTTATTGTAACGTACCTGATATTTACATAATGTATGTTGTTTACTGTTCCTGCAATACTCTACGCTACAATAATCTTTGCCTATACATTCAGGTAGAAATAATACATAAAACGCAAAAAATGTATACTTTAACATCACCAAGTATAAAAATACAACTTATCCTCGACAAACATGTCTGTCTGGTAATCTAGATGGCTTAGGGACCTAAAATAACATCACATTTTTTATGCTCAATATTTGTAGTTAATCCCTAATAATTGGACAATAGCCTGTATAATCCAGAAGCCGCGGGCGCGCAACAAATTGAAGCAACAATTAATTACTACCTGCAAACAGCGTTGCCAATTTGTGGGGAATTTACCAAATTGCGGGGAATTTGAAGCCGATTGGGGATTTAGTGGGGATTGGCATTATGTGGGGTAAATACGGTGATTTAGACATATTAGGCTAAAAAACAATAATTCTTTAATTTACATATATTGTTAACTAAGGGAGGACTCCTAAAAAAAGATGGGAAAGATTTAATTGAGAATCTTGTTTAATGCTATATGCCTAAGTAATTTGAAAAAATATATATGAATTATTTTTATTTTACTCAAACATGGACCTTTACAGAGTACTTAACAAATAACTCTTTTAAAACTCTTCTCGCAAGCATAAGGTGACATATGACAAGGAGCCACTTGAGTTATTTTCTAATTCCTGTTTTGGCCATAAAATATAATTTATTAATATGCCAAAACGACTCATTTGTTCAAATGAACTAGTCTATTATTTATAAACCTTATATATAATATCATCATCATCATCATCTCAGCCTATACTTGTCCACTGCTGAACATAGGCCTCCCCAATCGCTTTCCAGCGTAACCGGTCCGATGCCACCTGCATCCAACGACTTCCTGCGATTTTCACAAGATCGTCGGTCCATCTGGCAGGCGGTCGTCCCACGCTGCGCTTGCCAATACGTGGTCTCCACTCTAGAATCTTTCTGCCCCAACGCCCGTCCGATCTACGCGCTATGTGGCCCGCCCATTGCCACTTCAGCTTGCTAATCTTAACGGCTATGTCGGTGACCTTGGTTCTTCTACGAATCTCCTCATTCCTGAGTCGATCGCGTAGAGAAACGCCGAGCATAGCTCTCTCCATAGCTCGCTGAGCAACTCTGAGCTTTTTTATGAGACCTATTGTAAGAGACCGTCTCTGATCCATATATCATCACTGGTAACACACATTGACTAAAACTTTAGTCTTAAGGCACTGAGGTATTTTGGATGAGAAGATGTTGCGCAGTTTCCCGAACGCTGCCCAGCCGAGTTGGATTCGTCGATTGACCTCTCTCTCAAAGTTGGACCTACCTAACCGGACTACCTGTCCCAGGTAAATGTATTCGTCGACAACTTCAAGAGTAGAGTTCCCAACGGTGAGTGCGGTGGGTACGACATGGACTTTAGACATTATTTTCGTTTTGTCCATGTTCATTTTAAGACCCACTTGTTGAGATACTCTGTTGAGGTCACCGAGCATTCGTCCTAGATCTTCCAGCGACTCCGCCACGACCACAATGTCGTCGGCAAATCGAAGGTGAGTGATGTATTCACCATTGATGTTGATGCCAAGTCCTTGCCATTCCAAGAGCTTGAAGGCGTCCTCTAAGGTGGCCGTAAACAGTTTCGGAGAAATGACGTCTCCCTGCCTTACTCCTCTTTTTATGGGGATCGCCTTCGTGCGCTGCCCCTGTACTCGGACTGACATGGTGGCGTTATTATACAAGCACTTCAACACTTCAATGTACCGATAGTCAATGCGGCATCGCTGGAGAGATCTAAGAACCGCCCAAGTCTCGATCGAATCGAAGGCTTTCTCATAGTCCACAAACGCCAAGCATAGTGGCCGATTATACTCCTCGGTCTTCTGTATAATCTGCCGCAGCGTATGTATGTGGTCTATGGTACTAAAGCCTTTCCGGAAACCGGCTTGTTCGGGAGGCTGGAAGTCATCAAGCCTGCGTTCGAGACGATTCGTGATGACTCTCGAAAACAACTTATAAACATGGCTCAGCAGTGTGATGGGCCTATAATTCTTCAGTAAAGTGTTATCACCTTTCTTGAAAAAGAGTACCACCACACCCCTGTTCCACGCTTCCGGCGTTTTTCCTTCGAGCAAGACGGAATTAAACAGCCTCTGAAGGACTTTAAGTACCGGCGATCCGCCCGCTTTCAGAAGCTCTGCGGTAATTCCGTCTTCACCCGGCGCTTTGTTGTTTTTAAGGTGTTTGAGAGCCATCCCAATCTCGTACAGGCTGATGTCCGGGATATCTTCAGTGTAGTGTCGGGTTAGCTTGGCTCTTGGGTCTTTTACCAAGTCAACAACAGGTTCAGCTACTGAGGTATACAACTGCCCATAGAACCTCTCTATCTCCCTGAGCACCTCTGACCTATTCGACGTTACGTTTCCGTCCTCCGTCTTCAGCTTCGTCAACTGGCTTTGCCCAATAGACGCGTCTCTTGCAAACACTTTGGAGCCCTTGTTCTGCTCTATGGTCTCCTCAATACGTCTTGTATTGAAGGACCGTAAATCGTGTCGCAAGGATTTCAATATCTGTCCATTGAGCTGCCTATAGGACTTAGCATCATCGGAGGTTTGGAGTGTCATGGTACGTCGCTCAGCCATAAGGTTTCGGTGTGTGTGTGTGTATGAATGATCTACGCTGTTGCGACTATAGGGTTTCGGGTGTAGTCAGATAATATATAATATATATATAATAATAACAATAATATTATCCCTTTTAAGAAACTGTCCCACCGTTGAGCACGGGCCTATTCTCAGACTAAGGGGGCTTAGGCCATAGTCCACCATTCTGATCCAGTGCGAGTTGGCGAACTTCACACACCTTCGAGAAACTCTTATTCTCATGCAATTTTACTGACGATGTTTTCCTTTACCGTTAAAGCAAGTGATATTTAAGTTATTAATACGCACATGCTTTCGAAAAGACAGAGGTGCGTGCCTGGGTTTGAACCCGAAACCTCTGACTTTGCAGTCCAACGGTCTAACCACTAGGCTATCACTGCAGATATAAACCTTATAATTATAAAAATAACAAGAGCAGATTATAAGAAATTGCCTGACGACATTTTTTAATGAAAGTCAAGTGTCTCCGTAACCGGCGAGCGTGTATGAGACGAACTATGAGCGTCGAGGAAGCGAGAGAGGTATGTAAGGAAAGAACCTGTTGGAACTCTGTACTCTCTGCCTACCCCGCAAGGGATCTGGCGTGAGGTTATAGATAGATAGATAGACATTTTTTCCTAAAGCTGATACTTTGGCGGGAAATCAACGTCTCATAAAAAAACTCAGAGTTACACAGCGAGCTATGGAAAGAGCTATGCTCGGCGTTTCTCTACGTGATCGAATCAGGAATATTCTTTTTTTTTATATTGTTTGGGGCAAAAAGATTCTAGACTGGAGATAACGTATTGGCAAGCGCAGCGTAGGACGGCCGCCTGCCGTCGGCCCGGTTACTCTGGTAAACGATTGGGGAGGCCTATGTTCAGCAGTGGACAAGTATAGGCTGAGATGATGATAATGATGATGCTCAATATTTTCCAAGTCTCGACCGATCCTACGTGCATAAACTTGCACGCGTGGCACTTGCGCGTGGGTAGGCGCAAAATGGATCGAAATAAAAAAAAATATTGAATACTACAAAAGCCATATTCGCTATGAAAACTTAATAAATTGTGGAAAAAAACAAACGCTCGCTAACACTAGCCCAATCGTTCCATTGCCTACTCAACCTACCTATGTTATTACTTATGTTATTATTTGTGAAACTTAAAAGTAAAGTTATTATTTTAGTATTAGTTTTTTAGGTTTGTGAAAAAATTTAGTAGTACTTTTATTTATACTAAGTACAATTTCTATAATCATTTTTATTCATCGGAGAACTTATCTTACATAAAATGATATATGGTGAAATGTCAAAATACGTAATACGAAACGTATCAATCAATCAAACCGTCAGCGTTGCCAATTTGTGGGGAATTCCCCAAATTGCGGGAAATTTCAAGTTGATTGGGGATTTAGTGGGAATTGGCATTATGTGGGGAAAATGCGGGGATTTTGGAATATTGGGCTAAAAATTAAAAATCATTAAATTAACATAACTTGTTTAATCTCTAACTATATTATGTCCTGGTAATTTACTAGCTGCGATCTGAGTGCCTTTTTCTGGGCAAAAGATTAGATTTTGTCACGCGGGATCTATTTAGATGTATGGAAGAGGTTTAGTTAACTGCGAATTTCAAAAAATATATTTTAGTCAAACAAGAACCTATACAGAGTATTTAACACATGGCTCTTGTAAAGCTTTCCTCAAACAAGTATTAGGTGACATGTGACAAGGACCACTTAAGTTGTGTTCATATTTTTTCCATGAATTTGAATACAATAACGTATTTCAATTATTTTCCTTCCTGTTTTGGCCATAATATATAATTTATTCTATCTCTATCTATCTATATCATCATGTCAGATCCCTTGCGGGGTAGGCAGAGAGTACAGAATTCCAACAGGTTCTTTCCTTATATACCTCTCTGGCTTCCTTCACTCTTATAGTTCGTCTCATACACGCTCGCCGGTTACAGAGACTCTTGACTTGTCCTTCAGATGTCCTGGTCCGGATGGTGTTTATCCCATCCTTCTACAAGAAGGGAAACCAGTACTCAGCCATCATCTATTTTTTTTTAAAACGTATCCCCACACTAGGATTTATTTCTGTATCGTAGATACGTTTACAAACATGAAAATACACATACACAAATACCCAGACCGAAACACCTTATTTGTTCCGGTCTGGGTAATTGTGTATGTGAATTTTCATGTTTGTAAACGCACCCACGATACACGAATAAATCCTAGTGCGGGGCTACGTATTTAAAAAGAGAAAAAAAAAGAGAGAGAAAAATAATTGTGGGTCACACAAAGATTTGTCCCGTGCGGGAATCGAACTCGCGACTATTAGACACAGTGGGTGGAGCGGCTTAAGCTCTTAACCACTGCGCTAAATCGTCCGTCAGTGCGTGCGTGGTCTTTGGGCATACCCCAAGAATCTGGCGGCACGTGACAGTGAAGTTCATTCCCAAACCAGAAAAATCCAATTCTGAGGATGCCAAATCCTACAGACCAATCAGCCTGTCCTCATTATTTTTTAAATGTCTAGAGAAAATGATAGATAGGCACATAAAGGATAGTCCATTAAAGGATCATCCCCTACATAAGATGCAATGCGCTTATCTACTCGGTAAGTCTACGGAAACTGCATTGCACTATGTGGTGAATCGCACAGAGATGGCTCTGCAGCAAAAGAAAATGTGTGCTGCAGCTTTTCTGGATATCGAGAGTGCATTTGATCGCAAAACATTCTCATCCATAGAATTAGCTGCTATAGGGCATTGGATAGAACCAACTCTTATCAGATGGATCAAAAACATGCTAAAGAACAGGATAGTCCAGTCCACTTTATTAGGAGAAGCGCTATCCGTGAGAACTACTGAATGAAGAGAATGCCCGCAAGGAGGGGTCTTATCGCCGACTCTGTGGAGCCTGGTAGTGGACTCTGTCTTGAAGATAATCAACAAAGGTCCGTTCTACGGGGTAGGATATGCGGATGATATAGTGATAGCAACCAATGGGAAGTTTCCAAACACAGTATCGACACTGATGCAGGAAGCTCTAGATAAAGTAACAAATTGGTGCACGACAAATAGCCTCTCGGTCAACCCGATGAAGACTAATATCATCCTGTTCACACTGAAAAAGGTACTAACGGGTCTATAAGACCTGCATATATACGGAAATAAAATTAAATGGGCCACTGAGGTTAAATATCTGGGGGTGACTCTAGACAAGCAACTAAAGTGGCATACACATGTTGACCAAACCATAGCTAAAGCATCGAGAGTGCTGAATATGTGTGGGTCAGCGTATGGAAAAGCATGGGGATTACAGCCCAAAATAATGCACTGGATATATGTTACTATGGTAAAACCGATATTAACATATGGATGCATCGTGTAGTGGCCTAGAACTAAAACACAAACCTGCAGGGACGCCCTAACAAAACTGCAGAGGACAGCCTGCCTGGCCATCACACGCGCATTCAAAACAACACCGACGGCAGCTATGGAGAGGCTACTCAACCTGACTCCATTACATATCGTCATTGAGACTGAGGCAAGGAAGGCACTCTATAGGCTAGAGAAAGCTGGACTATGGAGCATAACGGCGCCAGGCCTTGAACACACTAAGCTAGAACCAGACAAGGAACTAGATGACATAAGGGACATGAGAAGTGACAAGACCTTGACCACATACATGTTCAACAAAAGATTTAGCACTCACATCCCAACCAGGGAACAATGGAAAAGTGATCTAAATAAGCAAGGCAAGGAACAAATGATATGACACTGACGGATCCAAAACCAAGATCAGAACGGGAGCTGGTGTATAAACGGAAGGATACAACCTTAGTCAAAGCATGGGCAGATTTGCATCAATATTCCAGGCAGATGCTACCTATGCGATAAACATTTAAGCAAAAGAGATATTGGACAAACGAATCACAGGCAAGAAAATCTACATTTGTAGTTACAGTCAGGCTGCTCTCGAAGCCATCAGCTCCTATGAGCTAAACTCAGCACTGGCTGCGGAGTGCGCATACCTTCTTGACAGATGTGGAGCGCGCAACACGGTCAGGTTAGTCTGGGTCCCTGGGCACACGGGAGTTGATAGCAATGAGCGTGCGGATGACTTAGCCAGGAAGGAAGCAAGGGAAAAACCTGTTGGTCCAGAACCGTTCATAGGAATACCAGACGGTGCCTACAGAGGCGCTCTCTTCAAATATGCCCAAGAACAACACAGAAAATAATGGGAAACACACACAGGGCCTAGACACTCCAAGGAATTTCTCTCCGCATGGTGTTAGAGCGACAGTAAGAGACTACTAAAATACAGTAGACTACAACTAAGGCAAATAACTGGAGCATTCAGACCACTATGGCACGAAAGCACATCTACACAAGATGAACCTATGCGGCGACGTGGTATGCAGGAGGTGCGGTACAGAAACTAAAACCATGAAGCACGTCCGCTGTCACTGCGACGCTCTGGCTGCGCGGCGAATGAAGTTACTGGGATTCGCCTCTCCAAACCCAAAAGAACTACGGCTCTGCCCCCCTGCTGGAATTTACAACCTGATACAGGAAGTATTGGAGACTTCAGGAACGTAAGAGCATTAGGGCAAGGATAGCACAAAAGATCCCATCGGGTCGAAGTGCGCCAGAGGTCTCCTCGGTCCGGTAAGCCAACATTAAGATAAGAGATAAGATGTCCTTTAGATAAGACTCAGTCTATTTGGTCGTGGTAAGATAGTCTAGGTCTTCCCCAGTACCTACATCCTTCCACTTTCGCATATAACTTATTAACGTGCTACAATGACTTATTTGTTTAAATGAACTAGTCTCATTTATCTATCTATCTATAACCTCACGCCAGATCCCTTGCGGGGTAGGCAGAGAGTACAGAGTTCCAACAGGTTCTTTCCTTACATACCTCTCTGGCTTCCTCGACTCTCATAGTTCGTCTCATACACGCTCGCCGGTTACGGAGACTCTTGACTTTTCCATCAGATAAGACTCGGTTTATTTGGTCGTGGTAAGATAGTCTAGGTCTTCCCCGGTACCTGCATCCTTCCACTTTCACATTGTATATGTGTTTTGTCATTCTTTCCTCTGGCATTCTTTCTATATGCCCGAACCAACGGAGCATGCCCTTTCTCATCTTTACACCGATACTATCTTTCATACCTACTCGCTGTCTTACTATGCTGTTGCTAATGCGGTCGGTCAGTCTCATTTATAAACCTTATAATTGCAAAAATAACAAGAGCTGAAGTAAATTTGCCATTCGATACAATTAAAATTACTGCTTAATTTACAAGAAAGACACCTGAAAAAATACCCTAAAACAAACCAATTTCTTAGGGAATTTAAAGGGAATCGGAATATTGTTCTCCCCAATTTGGGGAATTTTACCTAGATTTTTGGGGAATGCGGAGAATTGGCATTGGCAACCCTGCAAACCGTGTTGCTCGATGCAAGCTCGCTCAATGCTCTCAATTCAATGTATCGCTTTGATAACCTCTATGTCACCCTATATTTACTGTAATTTGTAAATGTAAAGCATTTGACCACATACCGGTGACTCTTATTGCAAGTTATTGAAAATGAGTCGGCGTCTACAAGCTCTTATTGGCCCTTCCATTTTAAATTCGGACTTATCAAGACTTTATGAAGAGTCTCAAAAACTTTTGGATAATGGTGCTGATTACTTACACTTGGATGTGATGGACGGGCATTTCGTCCCTAACTTAACATTGGGGCACCCTGTGGTGAAATGTCTTCGGAATAAAATTAAGGATACATTTTTTGAAACTCACATGATGGTTTCAAAACCTGAACAAGTATGTACTGGTGTTGACATGAGTTTTTCTTTTATTATTTATAAAAAAATACCTACCTACTAGATAATAATACGCATTTAAAGCATACTGATTAAAAATTTCCCATATTTACCGTTAAAAATTATAGTGTAATATTTTTCAAATAGGTATTTCATATGTCCAAATTATCCATAATGACTTGTCATGTTTTCAGTGGATTGGACCAATGGCTGAGGCGGGTGTTAATCAGTACACATTCCACATTGAACCAGTGAATAATGTGGAGGAAGTCTGTAGAAAAATAAGGGAAAATGGCATGAAGGTAATCATAAATCTTCTATACCAATATTATGTGGTATGATAAAAAAAATGGACATCTAGTATATGCACTAACAACAGAATCTCCATTATAAAAAAATTGGCTTCCATTATAAATGGACGATTTAGTGCAGTGGTTAAAAGCTTAAGCTGCTCCACCCTCTGAGTCTTATAGTCGCAAGTTCGATTCCTGCACGGGACAATATCTTTGTGTGATCCACAATTATTTGTTTAAGTCTGGGTATCTGTGTCTGTGCATTTTTATGTTTGTTAATGCACCCATGACACAGCAATAAATCCTAGTGTGGGGCTATGTTTTAAATAAAAATACCTGTAATCAATTATGTCTGATTCCATCAAACTAGGTGGCAAATGTGTTCTTCTTTTCTTAATGGCATACATTATTATAATTATATGGATGCAGTCCAAAGGGCTGGGCTCCAAAAGCATTGTACACCTACATGGTTAGGTACACCAATATCTTTGTTGGTTGACAATTGTGTACTCTCTAAAACCTTTTAAAAACTAAATTACACAGTACGTGCCAGAATGTTTTCCTTACTATATAATCATTTTCATCATTTCCAGGTTGGTGTAGCTATCAAACCAGGGACACCAGTTTCAGAAGTTGAAAAGTACATTTCTATGTCAGATATGGTGCTGATAATGACAGTGGAGCCAGGGTTTGGGGGGCAGAAGTTTATGGAGGACCAGATGGCCAAAGTAAAATACTTGAGGGAGCATTACCCATTACTTGATATTGAAGTGGATGGTGGAGTTGGACCATCTACCATTAATTGTTGCGCTAATGTAAGTATACTAAAATTATTTTGATGCTCAAAATTCTGAAGTCTTTGTATCAGACTGTATACAGCGTTGTTGGTTAAAACTACAGAACACTACTGTATCTATAGATAGTGTAAAACACACTCATGTATTTATTTCCCAAGCAGGAGTGGCAGAGGTGTACTGTGCACACTTACTTTTCGGCGACGATGTTAGGCCCCATATAATAGGTGGCGTGCTTATTGCATTACACTGGGCAAATGCCAGACTCTTGACTGAAACTGAAAATTTTCTTATCCCAAACTTGAAACTGAAATATTTCCTATCCCAAACTTACTACTTTTTTGGAAGCAGTGATAGCCTAATGGTTAGACCGTTGGACTGCAAAGTCGGAGGTCTCAAGTTCACACCCACGCATGCACCTCTGTCTTTTCAAAAGTATGTGCATATTTAAAAAGTTAACTTTCACTTGTTTTAGCGGTGAAGGAAAACATCGTCGAGGAAATCTGCATGCCTAAAAGGTTCTCGAAGGTGTGTGAAATTCGCGAGCCCCCACTGGGCGAGTGTGGGGGACTTTGGCCTAAACCTTCTCAGTTTCAGCCCCCTCTCAGCCCAACAGTGGGGCAGTTTCTTAACAGTTTATTTTTATTATACTTCTTCTTTTGTCCCATATAGAATTGGAACCCATAACCTCGTGACACTACGCACTTTAGTCATCACTAGACCAAAGATACAGTGTATTTTAGTTTTTATTTATATAAGGTTCTAACTATTGCCAAAGTACAATGCCACAGATGTAATTCTCAATTTTTGATGCATGTGATATTGTCACATGTGTCAAGGATGACCTGCAGTTCTTCTATATTGTATCAGTTAAGAATGAACCAGAGGATCCTATAAAACATGGGAAAAAGAAGGAAATCAGCCAAAAATGGTCTTTTATAAACCAGTATGTCTTATATCAACTATGGTTTTGGTTTTCAAACATGTCCATCTTCTATTCACAGGCTGGAGCTAATATGATAGTGTCTGGAACAGCAGTAATTGGTGCTGCAGACCAAGCCGCAACCATCAAGCTGCTTAGAGATACTGTACAGCAAGCTATTGATAAACTATAACTGTTACTGTACTTAAATTGTTAGCCACATCTAGATTCATGCAAGCTCAGAGATGTGATGTTTCAGCACAGACTGCCTGAGGCTCAAATAATATATTACCCATGCGAATCCGTTAATCGTAGCCACCGCCGACTACGATCTCCCCCCCGACCCCTGCCGCCACCGCCGGCCGCGACATGTTCTCACCGACCCCCCCGATGCTTTGTCATCCCTTCTTTCCGCTCAGAATACGGGCGACGACGACGACGACGTAGTAGTAGATCCCCTCCCATAGCCGGAGGTTGACCCGGTACACTTAGTAGTGCACCCGTCCCCCTACAGCGACTGTCCCAACCGAGGGCACCTCTTCGAGGCGCCCTCGAGTATGTCGCCTCTTGCCCTTCTGGCTGGCTAGAGCGTAGTGGTTGCACGCTCGCCTTTAAGTCCGGTGAAGCTGTAAAGGCCTCGCGGCCAACAGCGTACATCATTCACACACACACACACACACTCAAATAATATGATATTATTCCATATGTTTCACAATAGAAATTTAGTAGATAATGATTAACAAAACAGCATTTCAGAGAAAAAACAAAAAAATCATAATAATGATTAACACCCATTTTCTTAAGCTTGGTTCTTGGTTGATAGAATGCCAAGGAGTTTCTAAACATCTATCTGTCTGTCGAAACATCTTGGGTTAGCTAATTAACTAGTATATTCTGTCGGTTTAAGTATTTAAGATTAAAATAAATGTAAACAAATCAAAATATTATTCCTTTAATATCACTTTGCCATGTTAAAGTGCGTTGTGCCAAATTGTTTCTTTTAAAAAAAACAAAAACTTCCCATTTTATTATTATCCAAAAGAACTATTTAGTCCAAGCTATATTCAATATTTTAATAGGTTTTATTGTTAGTTAAACACTTAAACCGACAGGCTACCTGTCTGCTCATTAAGGGCCTTAAGATGTGGTTTGTAACTAAGCCTTTAATTCCTATTAATCTCTATTAGTCTTCCTTACATAGTTTTAAGAATAGAATAGAACTATTTTGATATACATTTATGGATTTTGGAAATAAAAAATGAGGCCTTATTTTATTTTTTATTAGTCAAATCTGCTTAAATTATGTATATTTTTTTCTGTAACAGTTTTATCAGAATCCTGTGCTGAAGCTGGGAATATTGAGCTGGTAGCAATACCAGTGCCTGTAAACAACATCGGTTCATTGATAGCTTTCAACTTGTTTCGGAGACCTGATAAAGTAATAAGGATTGCTTCTTCAGTCCTTATCGTCCTGGAACCCTGATTCGGCAAAACATTAATGTATTGATTGAAGAGTAAACTTGCTTCATCAACTTTTATCTGCTCATCACTTTCTAAAGCTACTTCAATCCCATGTAAACCTCCAAAAACAATGAGCGCATGGTTGTATTTCATTTCTTTGTCAGGCAACTCGTCCATGGATATTCCTCTATCTGAAGTACCAATTGTTAAATCATACCTAAAACAGAACACATGTAATTAATCAAATTTTTACCCAGTTATGAAAAAAAATAGTGATTATGTGTGAAGTTCCAGCAAATAATCAAAATAATTAAAACCAACTTCATAGCTTTACTTGTGGGGTCAAAACAAAATTAACAAGGAAGCACTTCATGTACGGAACCCCACTTCAGTTGAAATATATAAAACAAAAATCGAATGTATCAAGAAATGACAAAAAAAAATGAATACACTTGAATTGAGAATCTCTTTTTCAATTATATTTTAAAACTAACATGAACTAAGACAATTATATATTCATCATTTCAGCCTATGCTTGTCCACTGCTGAACATAGGCCTCCCCAATCGCTTTCCAGCGTAACCGGTCCGATGCCACCTGCATCCAACGATTTCCTGCGATTTTCACAAGATCGTCGGTCCATCTGGCAGGCGGTCGTCCTACGCTGCGCTTGCCAATACGTGGTCTCCACTCTAGAATCTTTCTGCCCCAACGCTGTCCGATCTTCGCGCTATGTGGCCAGCCCATTGCCACTTCAGCATGCTAATCCTGAGGGCTATGTCGGTGACCTTGGTTCTTCTACGAATCTCCTCATTCCTGATTCGATCACGTAGAGAAACATAGCTCTTTCCATAGCTCGCTGAGCAACTTTGAGCTTTTTTATGAGACCTATTGTAAGAGACCACGTCTCTGATCCATATGTCATCACTGGTAACACACATTGACTAAAAACTTTAGTCTTTAGTCAAACTTTAGTTATATATTATGTAGTAGATAATTAAAAACATACCCATCCTTATATGGACTCTGTGTAAACACCTGGCTAAGATTATTGGCTATCCGGACAGTATATCCCCAATACACACCAGTCTCAGCTCTGGGGGTGGTCAAACTCACTATTTTCCCTTTGAGTTTTTTACTGCCTTCTGGGGTGGGAAGCATCCTAACTGTGACTCTGATACCAGGGTTCAGAAGCTTGTCTGTTGAGACGTCTTGAAGTAAACCAACATTCACTTGGGAACCCCGACCAGGTTTGACCTTCTTGTTCATTGTTATTCCTTCTCTGAAAATTATCAAATAAATTTATGAATGTTAGATGACAGTATGAAAGCAGCATAACCAAATACAGTGTAAACTCAATTTAACGAATCTTAAGGGACTATTTTTTTTTCATTATGAGAGCTTTTGTTATATGGAGGGAAGGAAATAAAATAATTTTATTTCTTTCAATAGGGTAATTACATAATTCCAAACACATATATTCTGTTAACTTTGCCTGTCGTTTTTGCTATGCAAATATTTGTTTTGTATAATACAAAACGAGGCAATTAACAACAACAAGGCAGTTTAGTTGATTATAAAACAAATACACCATTAAATACTTATTTAAATATTTGCTGGAGTCTAAATATTAACACATACATAAAGAATGGCTATTGCGCTATTACAGAGTGTATTAATGAATTGGGTTTTGACGTAAACAAACCTAATTTATATGTTATAGGAAGTTTCCATTATGACGATCAATGTTATAAAGAGTTTACACTGTACTATGTAAAATCTAGCACATTTTCAAAGAATAAGTAACATTGTAAGTGCCTCACTTATAGTGCCTGAACCCTTGTGGGGTAGGTAGAAATAGAATAACTTTAGTGTCTTATCATTAAAAAAAATGGTCTCTCACTGATACCTCAGACCCCCATAGCCAAATTACTTTAAAAATCCTATCTCTAGTTTTGTGCCTATTGATACAAAATACTTACCAATTTAAAAACTTATAGTTGGTTAAGTGAGTTAAGTACAACAATAATACTTCCTACTAAAATATTAGTCATTCTTATAACAAGTTGGTACTCGTAATATAACTTATACAGTATCTTAAAAGTTTCCAAATAAGAACTTGTGTTAATTAATAGAGGTCAATTGTTAACCTCATCGACCCCCAAAAAATTTCGCTTATGTCGACCCCTGGGAAACCTATATCAACTCAACGGGGTCGATATCAACACTTTGGGAATCCCTGAGCTACACAGACCAAAACAAATATTTGTGGATCACAAAAAGGTTTGTTTCATGTGGGGATCTAATCCAATACTGGACCAAACCATCCATCATATTGGTTATTTTACTAACCTGAATTTAAAATCATTAGACATTCTTAAATGATGAGGGGCATCCAAAGGATTCAATAATCCAGCAAATTCCAAATCTTTGTGTATTGGGAAGAAGTGTTTCCTCAAATACTGTGGACACTCCAAGTATTGCAAAATGCGCGCTAATTGAACGCAACTCTTTCTTGCCACTTTAACACCATCAATATCCTCCAGTTTTGACTTCTTTGTATCTAACTTATCGCCGATATCATCGTAAACGATCACTTCGTCTACACAAAACACGCAAGCGGCCCTAGCTATTTGGCCGGCCAAGTAAGTTCGCAATTCGGCGGACTGTGCATTTTCTAATATAGACCCTGGAACAGCTATACTGACAGTGGATATTTCAGCTAACTTCTTTTCCCGTTCAATCTCTTCTTGAGCTTTAGTTTCAGCCTCTTTTTCTAGCATAGTCCGCTTTTCACGTTTGATAATTTTCTCCTCATTTCGTTGCCGTTTTAGGGCTTTCCTTTCTTGATTTATTTCTCGCCAACTTTTACCGGCAGGTTTAGGTATTTCTGGTTGAGACATTGATATTACAAATGTTATTCAAAAATAGTGTATAATAGAAAATTTCAAGTTTATTTACTCAATAATCCAATCTCCAAAATCTAAACACGTTTTTCACGAGCACATCACGCATAAGCAATCGGCGCACACGAGTTGACATCTGTCTTGTCAATGTCATTAGTATTCTTCTTCTTCTTCAAGTTATGGCTTCACACTAATTATAAGTGTATTTTGCCAGTGTCCAGTGAGATACATAATCGTGTTTGTTTAAATTAATTCGACTCCTCGATGAATTTGATGACAACGATGATAATATAGTACCCCACCCTGGATAGTAAAGCGGCGGATACTTTACATACCAATTGCAACGGCCGTTTTGAGGGAAGTCGAAAAGGCACGTTTTATCACTTTGTTACAATTACCTTCACTCATGCACATATAAGAACACAAAATGGTTAATATTCCACCAACATTACACATTATTAGTAGAAATAACACAAGTTGTGGAAATTATAACAAATTGACAACATCACTCTTCGACTTCCCGCCATAAAAAAACATCATTAGTCTTTTTCAATTCAATTCTTGTCTACGGCCTTTGTGGGAAGGTCGCCACCATGCAGCTAAAATTACCTGGAGGGAGTCATACGACGTTGCCGCTCCGCCGGTCATCGTTCAACACATTGTCTTTTTTCTCTCTCAATTACACGGATCACCATTTTGGGTAAATGAGAAAGCTATTGTAAGGTTGGCATCGTTGCCCTGTGCATGTGCTTGGTTGCCTGTTGTGACCTGTGGTTAGGCCATAACAAATACGCCCCGTCCCTTTCCACGATTAATATTAATGAAAATCATTGGAATAACTGAATATACTTTAATACAGTGAAATTATATCGTGTTGTGCTTATCTTTTCTCAATCAATTTCATCAATTTATCAATCAAGGACAACCAAAGGACGAGCGAAAAATCCTGAATTATCATTTCACATGTATGTATTTATTGCCTCGTATTATATTATAGGGAACTTACACAGCAAAATTATGGATTTAACATTAAAGATATACATAACTGACGTACTATAATTAATGTACGGTGATAATTAACTGTGAGTTTAAAGCTTTAATTTATATTTCAAATATGCATTATTTTACGCTTCTCCACTATTGATGTCCTACAGCACCTATCGCTTACTGTCGATATTACTAAATGAATACTGAAACATTAACCATTCCTATTTCACGTCACAATGACTAAACGTATTTTAATGAAATTTATTAAGGATAGGATATCTAGATAAACACCGTCACGTCTATATTCCCCAATCGGGGGTGGAATATCTAGAGCTATTTTAGCTGAAATAAAACGCTTATTAAGGTACTTACCTCACTGGAAGCTTTATATTCAGATGGCATATAGAGCCTCGGTTGCGAAATGAAGTTTTGCCCTTTGGGTAGTACTACTTTTACTGAAGATAAGAGGATTGACCTCTATATAAGTTGGCATTGTGCCCTCCACCCCGCGAGGGTGCGTGTAGACAATACTGAACCCTGAAAAGCATGTTGATGTCCGTGTGATGGAACTTTTCGTGATTTAGAATCCCACCGCTACGCCTATATTCCTCAAGCGGGAGTGGGAGTGGTGTACTGTGTACACTCACTTGTCGTTCAACAATGTAAGGTCTCATGTAGTAGAGGATGAGTCTATGGATATTATACCGAGCACAGTGCCAGATACCGGACTAGATTTTTTTATCGAATAATTTACGAATAAATTACTATTTTCCGACATAGGATTCGAACCGACGACCTTGTAATCGCTATGCGCATTACCAATGAGGCTTTACTATTGTATTAAATTGTACATACTAATATCGATGTTTACAGATTCGTTTTTAAGCTTTGTGTTATAATACGTATATGTGAACTTATATAAATTACTCGTTGTAATTCGAAATCATAATTTAGATGTGTCAATTACGATTTTGCATGAAGTAAATATTTTTTAAACATAAATTGTATTTTCTTATCGATAAATCCTGTACTAGTAATCACTTGCCTAATCATGCACACTAACGCAGATTTACAAACTCACACCGACATACAATTGACACGCTACCGCGGCGATTTGCGGTGTCTAGGCATTCTTCGTCTATGGTCGCCACAATTTTGCCAATGTTGCGTATATAGATAAACCAACAAACGAAGGCAGTTATCGGATGATAAATGTAATCATAAATCAGATTGATTTTTTAGTTATGTACCTCAGTAGCTGAACCTGTTTTTGACTTGATAAAAGACCCAAGAGCCAGGCTAACCCGATACTAAACTGAAGATATCCCGGACATCAGCCTGTAGGAGATTAGGATGGCTCTCAAACAACTCAAAAACAACAAAGCGCCGGGTGAAGACGAAATTACCGCAGGACTTCTGAAAGCGGGCGGAACGCTGGTACTTAAAGTCCTTCAGAGGCTGTTAAATTTCGTGTTGCTGGAAGGGAAACGCCGGAAGCTTGGAACAGAGGAGTGGTGGTGCTGTTTTTTCAAGAAAGGTGATAACACCTTATTGAAGAACTATAGGCCCATCTTACTTCTGAGCCATGTTTATAAGTTGTTTTCAAGAGTCATCATGAATCGTCTCGATAGCCGGCTTGATGACTTCCAGCCTCCCGAACAAGCCGGTTTTCGGAAAGGCTTTAGCACTATAGACCACATACATACGAAGCGGCAGATTATACAGAAGACTGAGGAGTATAATCAGCCACTATGCTATACTTAGCGTTTGTGGACTATGAGAAAGCCTTCAATTCGATCGAGACTTGGGCTGTTCTTAGATCTCTCCAGCGATGCCGCATTGACTATCGGTACAGTTGAAGTGCTTGTATATTAATGCCACCATGTCAGTCCGAGTACAGGGGCAGTTCACGAAGGCGATCCCCATAAAAAGAGGAGTAAGACAGGAAGACGTCATTTCTCCGAAACTGTTTACGGCCACCTTAGAGGACGCCTTCAAGCTATTGCAATGGCGAGGACTTGGCATCAACATCAATGGCGAATACATCACTCACCTTCGATTTGCCGTTGTGATCATGGCAGAGTCGCTGGAAGATCTAGGACGATTGCTCGGTGACCTCAACAGAGTATCCCAACAGGTGGGTCTTAAAATGATCATGGACAAAACGAAAATAATGTTAAATGTCCATGTCGTACCCACCGCACTCACCGTTGGGAACTCTACTCTTGAAGTTGTCGACGAATACATTTACCTGGTACAGGCAGTCCGGTTAGGTAGGTCCAACTTTGAGAGAGAGGTCAATCGACGAATCCAATTCGGCTGGGCAGCGTTCGGTAAACTGCGCAACATCTTCTCGTCCAAAATACCTCAGTGCCTCAAGACTAAAGTTTTTAGTCAATGTGTGTTGCCAGTGATGACATATGGATCAGAGACGTGGTCTCTTGCAATAGGTCTCATAAAAAAGCTCAGAGTTGCTCAGCGAGCTATGGAAAGAGCTATGCTCGGCGTTTCTCTACGTGATCGAATCAGGAATGAGGATCAGGAATGAACCAAGGTCACTGACATAGCCCTTAGGATTAGCAAGCTGAAGTGGCAATGGGCGGGCCACATAGCGCGAAGATCGGACGGGCGTTGGGGCAGGAAGATTCTAAAGTGGAGACCACGTATTGGCAAGCGCAGCGTAGGACGACCGCCTGTTATGTCGACGATCTTGTCAAAATCCCAGGAAGTCGTTGGATGCAGGTGGCGTCGGACTGGTTACGCTGGAAAGCGATTGGAGAGGCCTATGTTCAACAGTGGACAAGTATAGGCTGAGATGATGATGATGATGATGAATAGTAATTCTATCTAGCTATTGACGATCTAAACAATCTTGACATTCACTATGTAATAAATTTAATTTAAAAATATCTTTTTAAAAACAAGCTTTTATAGCAAAAAGTACTGTGGTACATGTCAAGACAAATGTAACGAGCCTCAACACGTCAAGGTTATGTTGAGTAGTTGGGTGGTTCTATTAGTCACCCTTCGCCTCTATCATGAGACCCTGGACACCATCCGGGTCGACAGAACTCGTCAAGACACATTCAATGAGCCCAAACACGTCGGGATTATGTTGAGTAGTTGGGTAGTTTCATTGGTCACCCTCCGGCTCCATCATCAGACCCTGGACACTATCCGGTTGTAAAGTACTCGTCAACACAAATCCAACGAGTCCAAACACGGCAGGGTTATATTAAGTACTTGTGTGCTTCCATTGGCCACCTTTCGGCTTCATCATCATACCCTGAACACTATTTGGTTATATAGTCCTTCTTAATACCAACCTAACCAGCCTGAACATGAGAGGGTTACGTTGTATAGTTCACATGTTCCTATACCCACCTTCCGACTCTATCATCAGACCAGCTCCATGGTACTACCATATTATTGCATTGTCATTGGACTTACATACGTATGCCAAATTTTAGCTCAAACGGATACCCGCAAGTGCTTAAAAATTGATCACAAGATTTAAACCGGAAAGACAGACACACAGTCAGATGAACAAACAAACTATGTAAGTTAAATAAAAGCTTGTATAAATAAAATCGAAGCTTTCATAACGTTTTTATTTATTTCAATATGTGGAGGTTAGTTACGATTGTCTTAACAAGTACCATACTAGTACTTGTCGGTCTCCTTTGTGTTTTTGATATAAAAGCTTGTTTTTAAAAAGATATTTATACATTAAAATTATTATATAGTGAATGTCAATATTCTTTAGATTGTCAATAGCTAGATAGAATAACTATTATTGTATACTACAAAACTTAAGTAAGTTACGCATCAAAAATAGGCACTTAGAAATACAGCGATATTTTGTTTTGTACAAAATAGTTAATCATCGACATATATACACAATGATTTCATCGATAAAGCTTTCGCCTTTATATGGGAAAGTACTAATACTACATCTATGGGAAAACACAAGTATGGTATATGTTATTAATGTCAAAAAAAGTGTACAAGGGTGTAACTGGTAATGATGAATTGTCTTATCACTGACATAACATAAATGTAAGCAGTGCAAATATATAATCTTGTAAATGCTCCCTCTATGCTTCTAGTACCTCTATGGGAGGGACTGAGCGTAAGTAATATATATAGTCCGTTTTACATTCCACCACCCTTCGGCTTTAGGTTGGTACTTTTTGTCAGTTTAGATCGCAAGTTTCAGTAGGTACTTATGTTTATTTCCTAAATAATAATTATTTTGACGGTGTTCTTATGCCCAAGACTTTGAGAGGAGGTAAAAAAAATGGTGTGCAGTTTAGAAAAATTCAATGAGCGTGAAAAATCTGAGAAGGCCTCTAATTCTCTTATAAAGATTATGATGACAGGTAGATAAAATAATGTAACCAGTGTCTCTATTTCAGTTGTCTGTTTCTATATTGTATATATATTATATTGTAGTATAAAAATCATTGGAAAATATTTACATTTTTAATTTCCTGTAATTAACTTGTATAGGTTGCAAAAAATACAAATTTACTGTTATTACACTAGGATCCATACCCTTATTAAAGATTCCGTTGAACTTTGTACTCTCTGCCTATCCTGCAAGCTTAAATTACTTGTCTAGATAGAGAAAACGCGGGCGTAAACGGCATACAATTTATACACCAATATGGTCGATAAATTCTCCCCTTATGTTAGTGTCCCTTGAACAGTTAAACATTTATGTGGTCGTAAAATACACGAAATATGGTGGCTTAGGCTATTAAATTTCGTCACAATCTTGCAGGAAAACATAATGATAACACGAAGATCACTTTTCGTCGGTTATTTTGACAAAAACACCAAAATTTGTCAGTGTTGCCAATTAAGAAGTGGGGTAATTTATCAAAATAATGGGAAATTTGCTTGAAATTTGTTTAAGTATGAATCAAATATTATATCATGTTATTTTTACCCTCGAAAAAGGGTCACGTGTTTGAAATGATGTTCGAGTATTAGCTTAATGTAAATATAAACACCGAACCATCTTAGTGCTTACGTTCTGAACAGAAAAAAAATCATAAAGTACATTTTATTTGATCATATTAATATTATTTTGAAGAATTCTTAACACCTGTATCCTATTAACATATATGAACTTGATATTGCACCTCAAGTTAATATTTAAGAAATATTTATTCGAGACGCCACTTCAAGGGCGTCAGGTCGGGGTCGGAGTAGTGAGAGGTCAGTCGGCGCGCGCGCTTCTTCACAGACATGTAGCGTGCAGCGACAAAGAATTCAGGACTAGGGATGAACGATATATCGATGTTTTAATAGACAAGATATCGACGTTTTAAATTACAAATTATTTATGTATCGATTTCGCTTAAGGTTAGTACAATATAGAAAAAGGATGTAGAATGTTGCCATACATACCTCTAAGGAACATTATTATTACATTGTCACCGAATTTATATTCGTATGCTTAATTTCAGCTCATGCAGACGCTCGCAAGTGTTTGAAAAATGGATAGCAGAAAGCAGAACGACAAACAGACATACGAATAAAAAAAGTGATTTATCAATACATCGTTACTTTCAACGGTTTTTTTTTTTTTTTTTAAATTATTAAATCGTATAGCGATGTTTATCATAACAATGACTGCATCACTAAATGTTCTAAGTTGGTTCCGCCGCAGGACTAGGTTCGAACCTAGAAGTTTTGTAGTATACTATTATTGTATACTACAAAACTTACTTAAGTTTTGTAGTATACAATAATAGTTATTCTATCTAGCTATTGACAATCTAAAGAATATTGACATTCACTATATAATAATTTTAATGTATAAATATCTTTTTAAAAACAAGCTTTTATATCAAAAACACAAAGGAGACCGACAAGTACTAGTATGGTACTTGTTAAGACAATCGTAACTAACCTCCACATATTGAAATAAATAAAAACGTTATGAAAGCTTCGATTTTATTTATACAAGCTTTTATTTAACTTACATAGTTTGTTTGTTTATCTGACTGTGTGTCTGTCTTTCCGGTTTAAATCTTGTGATCAATTTTTAAGCACTTGCGGGTATCCGTTTGAGCTAAAATTTGGCATACGTATGTAAGTCCAATGACAATGCAATAATATGGTAGTACCATGGAGCTGGTCTGATGATAGAGTCGGAAGGTGGGTATAGGAACATGTGAACTATACAACGTAACCCTCTCATGTTCAGGCTGGTTAGGTTGGTATTGAGAAGGACTATATAACCAAATCTTAATTCTCATACATTCATTATTTTTGTTGACATTTGATTCTTCATTCATTCACTCACTCTGTTTTTGTTTGTTTTGTTTCGCTTGAAACTTTTTGTTTTGTTCGTTTCTTTTTATTTATTACTATCCACTGGAGCATAAACGCCACATAAACTTGTTTACAAGATACAGGAAACAGTAACGGGATAAAAACAATAAGGTAGGTAACCTACTTTTCTATAAAATTCAACTGCACGTGGTGTCTTGACCACTCGTTGTTTTATAACCTTTAAGACCGGTTACTACTGTATAAAACTTAGCACACAACCTTTTTTTTTAAGTAAATTCAAGTTCGAATGACACTTTCTATGCATGGCAAAATTGTCTCATTGTTCATATTCATTCGAAGTTGAATTAGAGCAAAGATTTAAACCACTGTGCATAATAAGTATCAGCACTGAATGGTAGGGTTTCTGTCAATAATTTATATAAACGCTTATAAAGTGTTATATAACTGGTTTCTGCCTGCGACTTCATCCGCGTTGACTGTGGGCAGAACCTAACATTTTTCCAGGATAAAAAGTATCATATTAATCCAGGTAATAAACAATCTGTGTGCCAAATTTCATCCAAATCTGTTCAGCGACTGAATTCCTGCGATCTTCACAAGCTCGTCGGACCATCTGGCAGTTGATATACATAGACAAAATAAATTCTTATCAGAACTATGTATGTTAAGTATCAATACAAAATGAAGGTAATTCATTGATGATGTGAGCAAGCAAAACTGTTCGCATTGCACAGCAATCATTGATCACAGCCACCATTTACTGAATCAATGGAGTTTGACAATGATTCAGAAAATGCTGGCTGAGATTTATATCCAAATTGACGATTTGTATCATAGCAACTGTTTTAAATCATTCGATTCACCTAAATTGATGTTTCATATCAGAGTTAGTCCACTGCAAATCTTCATTCTTTAATCTATAAAATGTGCATACCTTGCAAGTAATTTGTCATGGTTCAACAGAGAAAAAAAACATGGCTTAACAGATTTGAAATTTTAATATTATGTTTTTGGAATAAAATAATTTATAGTATATAGTGTGAGTCTAGAAGGACCTTATAACACAAGTATTAGTCACATCAAACATACAACATAGATTATTCATCATATTAAATATTTTTCGTACTAAGGCAAAAACAAATGTTCAGTCCTGTGTATTGCTGGGACCCATGTAGTTATTGCAGAGTAATAGAAAAGCGTCTCCCTTACTTTCATTTCACATCTATCTAAGAGCTTATCATATTTTTTCATCTCGCTTTTTCTGCTTGAGATTGTTGGTACAGGAGAAAAAATTGTATTGAAAGTGAAAAAAAATAAAAGCAAATATTGTATATATAAAGAATGCATCTATTTTTGACATTGAAATGAAATGAAATGAAATTTATTTGCTTGAAACATGGTATTACTATAAGGTGTTGCATTATCTCATAGTTCAGCACATTTCACCTTACAGGTATGCAAATATTATATATTTATTAGGTTATAGGAAATACAAAATGGGCATTACTTATAGTTTATTCTAGTAATAATCTAATATATTCTAGATTAATTAATTCATATTTATTTCGTATATTTTTCTATATTATAGTTATTCTTTCCTATTCATATTATTTTTATATTGTTATATTTATATAGTTGTCCCATTAAAATTATTGATGTTGCTTACCCGAGAAGAATTCATCAAGAGTGTAGAAGGTGTGGTCTATGAGCCATTGCTTCAATTTTTCTTCATAGGCAGCGTGGCATTTCTCTTAATTTTAAAAAAAAGGAGAGAAAGAAGTCCTACTTAATTCCCCAATTGCGTTCTACGACACGCGTTAGACTAAATAGGGTGGAGCTAATCTGTATGTTATCCATACGGTAATTATTTATTATTAAATAATAATAAATAATGTATAATATTCGCTTTGTGAAAAAGAAAATGATTAATTTTCAATTATAAAAATAAATAATTAGTTCATCATCTTTTGTTGGTTCCCAACGGGTGCGATTTCAATAGGATATTAATTCTAATGCCCTTTGGGAACCAACAAAATTATTAAAATAAGTAATCGTATAGTACATAATTATAAGTTACAAGTTACTGCTACGTTGGTGTGGTGGCAAAGCACATCGCTTTGTGATCACAAGGTCCTGGGTTCAAATCCTAGGTCGGACAAATGTAGTTTTTCTAAAGAAAAATGCCCAGTACGAGTCTGGAGTCAGGAATTGTGCCCGGTATATGGCAATAGGCTCGCCCCCTATTACGTGGGACCTAACATCGTCGGCGAAACGTGGGTGTACTCCGTACACCTTTGCTTTGGGAATATAGGCGTGACGGTGTATAAGTTACAAAATCATCCAACATTTTCCCATAAAGATTGTAAAACCAAATGGTTTTTTTTTATTGGCTACACTGAATCTCAAATTAATGTTTGTAATTTTAAATCGATTTTTTATGTTATTTGTTAGTAAGTATATAAAAAACAATTAGTGATTAAACGAACTTACCTGTACGTGAAGTTCTATCATAATTATACGAAGGGCTTCGTCCGAAGAGATTAGAATATAACACAATGTAGTATCGCCTAATGCATAGCCATTCCACACTATTTTTAGGAAAAACAATAAACAATTTTTTTTTTTTTTTTTTTTAAATAGTCCCACATTTGCCAACGCTGCCTGTCACTTCATTTAGTTTGGAGAGGCGTTCCTACTTTTGGATATTTTAAGGGACGGGGGGGGGGAGGGTTTCCTAATCTCTTCGGACGAAGCCCTTCGTATAATTATGATAGAACTTCACGTACAGGTAAGTTCGTTTAATCACTAATTATACTCGGGCTTCGTCCTCGAGATTAGAATATAACACAATGTAGACTTTTAGAGATAAAGAAAATATTCAAAAGTTACATAAAGCCAATTGAGTAAAAACATACTTGAAACTCAATTTTGTACATTAACAATCAATATGAATAGTTATTAAAGAATTAACTTGTTAATTAAAATGATTTTTAAGAATTTTATTGTTCTTGCGAAACAATGATCATGAGGTATAACTGTAGAGCTATTATAAATTTGTAACATCCATAGGTATTGGATATATTGCTCCAACCCGCATTTCTAATCTTATCGAGGGAAACACCAAGTCTATGAGCGTCAGATGTTGACACATGCCGTGTGCTGTGATTACTAAATGTGGACGTGTACATATAGTACATATTTTTTACACACCGAGTTAGTGTTTGAGAAGTAATAGCTTTATAAGGCTTCCGCAAACTTATAAATAAGCAATCAGTATATTTGCGTAACGGACTAGTAAACTTAAGATAACACTCCAATGTCCTTCCCAGGAATATTTCCGGTTTTTTATGAAAGAGGAGATGGAAAGTAAAGGTTCGCTGGAACAAAATCAAGAAGTTTTTATCACATCAGAGATCTCGATTTGGATCGTTGAAGGTAAAATCTTAATGTTAGAAACCTTTATTTTTGACAAAATTTGTTCTCGATAAGCAGTTATTAGGGCCGACAAAGTAAGTGATTTTTATCATATTTAGATTTTCATTTGGAAACCATTCAGAAAGTTTATCAAGAACTAGATTAGTATCCCAAGTTATATAATATTTGATTATAGAGGGCCTCATCCGATGCCCTGTACCCTTGAAGAAACGTTTAATTCTACAATCATCACAATTTTTTTTTTTTTTTAAGTAAAATGAAGTTAAAGCCGGTCAATATGTGTTTAACGTGCCGAACACCATGATTAAAGATTAGAGTAAACATAAAAAAGAAATAACATCTATAACTGAGTAACTATATACATCTAGATTATGACCAATACAATACCAATACCATTCTTTAAGACATGTATTATATTGTTTGAATGAATTTTCAGAAAGTGAAACCAAGCTTATGTTAATTGCCCGTGGAGGGATACCTTGTTAACCATGGCTGTCAGGATGATACTCCTGCCACCAGGGTTATCTTGGTATGGACATCGGTTGCTGGAAGATTGAGATATTATTAAATTTTTATTTGCTTTAAACTCATTAAGTTCCGAAACTAGTAAGCTTATAAAGAGAGGGTACCATAGTTGAGTAATCCACTTTGGTACTACCATGATGATCGCTTTAGCATTGTCATTAATGATTTTTCGCTAGCATTTTAGTATAATTTAGAACGGCGCAAAGGCATAAAAATTGGCCATGGCCTTTCCAAGAAACTGTGAAAGCGTTTATAGCAACAGCTTCAGGGTCTTTGTGCTATGAAATGAACCGGTCACATTTTTTATTAATTCTACTGGCAAACAGATCGATGCAAGATTACCGAGCTTAGGTTTAATAACCTAAATAGTCGACTCAGATAATTCCCATTCTATATCGGGATGGGCGAGTCTGGATTCGGTATTTGCTATCACATTATCTTTGGATGCAATGTAAGACGCGAACACATAGTCGGCGACATTCACACCATTGCCGTATTCTCTTGGTGAATTCTGTCAAATGTGGAAACTGTATACCTCCCATACGATTGATGTTTGAGATTGCACTCGTATTATCAATTTGTAAAGTAATTTGAAAAAAGTAAGATTTAAAAAAAAAATTCAAACCTGTAAATACAGTCAACATTTCCAAATAATTTATATGTCTAGATTTTTCACTATCGCTCCACATACCGCTAGCCTTCGCTTTACCACAGGAAATACCTACCCCGTTGTTGAGGCATCAAAGAAAATTTCCAGGTAGTAAGTTTAATGCTACTAAACGGTGTTTGTATCGCGCGTTTCCACCAGGTCAGGGTCATTTATAAAGCCATCTTAGTTAGTAGTAATTTTGGTTAAATTTAAATATTTATGACATTCGAAAAGTTTTATGTATAACCGTATTATATTGCAGGACAGGCTGAAATTAATAGTCGCAAACCCGCGAATTGTACACCGTTTAATTGTCAAAAAATATTAATTATGCTGTTTAGCATGAATGCGACTTACTTTTCCTAACTGTAAACTCACCTGAAAAGTTTCTAAGTTTATAATATAGCCGAAAAATTTACAACTTGTACTTGGGACAAGTGAACTTTTTTCTTCGTTAATTACAAAACCTAGTGCACACAAAATCATTTTTGTTTTTATAATGATTTTAGCACATTCTTGGTTCCGTGCCTACTACAAAAAAATCGTCAAGATATTGAGTGGACAAATGGCCTTTTGATCTTAGTAATTTCACTATAGGTTTTATACTATTTGTGAAAACGTAAGGTGTGCTTAAACCAAATGGTAAAACGTTAAATTGATACAATTTATTTTCCCAAATAAAGCGTAAGTATTTACGGTGATCGGGGTGTATTTTAACAAAAAAGTATGCATATTTGATGTGTATAGTGTTCATAAGGCTATTTCGTTTTAAGAGCTTGGCGGCAGTTAGTAAATCTTCCAGTATAAAATATTCGGTATCTATAAATCAGTTTAGGGATTTTAAATTTAAGAAATATTCCAGAGAAATACTGATTTTTACATTTATAGTATTCAGAAAAACGTCAGATCCTAAAAGATTGTTAATAGCGTCAACAAAACAAAGCTTTTCCGTTTCGGAATAAGATATTTTCTTAGGTCTGAACTGTCTGTATTACCTACCGGGCATGCCAAAGGAATTTTGAATGCCCTTAATATATGAAATGACAGTAGGATTATTAGTTAACAATGACCATTTGTGATAAACTGCCAGCTTAGTTCACCGCATTTATCGACGATTCTGGTTGGCTCGATTTTTCAGATTGTTGATCACCGGTGCATGCGCAGGCTCCCTTACTATTCGCGGCGCCCCCTGCTGCCTGCGAGTCATCCTCGAGTTACAGTATTGGCAGTTGCAGAGGATGCGAATTGTGTCCATTAGTAATTTCAGTAATACGGAATCCTGATTTTCTGTAGTAATCTATAAGAATATCGCCTGACTTAAAGCAGTTATAGTCGACATGAGTTGCCTTTGGTTAATTTCGATAGTTTATCCCTTTCGACGGCGACTTCCGTGACAGCTCCTTAAATTCCAGCAGTCAAGATAGGTGGATCTATCAGTGTGCAATTTCCTGTTGTCGGGTATTTAGCAGTAAGCTCTTTGCGCATGTCTTTTCCTTATGTAGTATAATGTGTTAGCCTGATGGCAAAATCAATCTGTATTTCTTTTCCATACGATTGGGTAATAGTTGGGTCTTCACCCATTTCATTTGAAATTCAGTCTACAGTATCTGCACAAACTGTTGCATCCGATTTGGGTAAGGCCAGTGGCTTGACCGGGTTTAATAAGCTTGTAAGCGCTTGCAAAACAGCGACATCTTCTTAAATATCTGGCCCGGTTAGCGGTAATGGTTCAATGATATCAGGTTCTGACAGCAGTTAAGAGATAGCTACAAATTTGCTATCCGCAAAACCGTTTTTTCAGTAAGGGACAGTCCCATATGACATAGCATGTACTGTCCGCAACCTGTTTTATGTAATGATAATGACAGGAAACAGTCCCTGATTGTACTGTTCGCCTTGTCTGAATACGCCTAAATATATACAAAAAGGCCTCTTTAAGAGGCGCAAGTCCAGCAGTGGACTGCTAGAGGCTGATGTCGATGATGATGATGATGAACAGTAAAGAGATAGTCTCAAGTTTTTACAAGTACTATCCACAATACTTAATAAAGCACATGCAATCTTTGTACTACCTATTAATCTAGGTATCACCTATTATACGCAGTTATGGCGCAAAAGATCAGGGGAATATTATTAACTGTCAAGACAATATCGGATTACATCAACTCTGCTGACCCCGAAACGGGAACGACGCGTCGTTATAATTTTAGTTTTATATTCTTCACCATCAAACCAAAAAAAAATTAAAAATAATAGAGGGTAGGCACTTTTGAACGTGCAAAAAGTAGTTCAGGCGCATTGTTATTTACTTTATTTGTCGAAAATATCCTATTAAACATGTTGTAGGGGAACAAGAAACAATTAGTTACAATACCTTCGTTATTTAAACGCTGCGGCGAGGAATCCGGAGATGATTGTGAATCCTTAATTTCCCTATATGACGTAAGTTTTTCGTCACATAATTTTCGTTTATATTTTCTGATTTTTCTCCTTATATGACAGTCAGATTTATCGTCATTATATTTCCTCTTAGGCATTTTGCTGAAAAAACAAACTAAACTCGAGAACGGAATAAACACGTGCGGAACGGCCGGACACTAGAACGCGAATGAAGTGACAGGCAGCGTTGGCAAATGTGGGACTATTTAAAAAAAAAAAATTGTTTATTGTTTTTCCTAAAAATAGTGTGGAATGGCTATGCATTAGGCGATACTACATTGTGTTATATTCTAATCTCGAGGACGAAGCCCGAGTATAATAAACTTATGGATCTAAAGTAGTTCCGCTTCCGTTATAGTGTACGCATTTATCTATTTTGTTATTTTTTATCAATACGTGCTACTCGAGAGACGACAGGCAGGCCAATGAATGACAAAAGTTTCTAACATGCCTGCGGACATATTCTTGGCAGTCATACATTTACATCGTTACTGCTAATCTAGTGTTATTTTTATCAATGCCTAAATTTAATTGAGTGGGCAGCTCTTGTCACCACATAAGTGACTACACCACCTACAGTAACTGTAACCAACTGTTAGATATATTTATCTAAATATAAGATTACAATGGTTATAAAGGGTAAAGTGTAATCACAACGACATATCTCAGATTCATTAAGTACTTACATTATTTCTTAATTAATATTACTTACTTACATTATATGTATTATAAGCAGGGTTAAGAATAACGGTAAAAAGCGGTAACATTACTGACTTAAAAACGAAGTATCGTTATTTTGAATAATAAGTATACTTTTAAATAGTTACTCAAAATGTTACATTTAAAATAACGTTATATGTTTCGTTATTTACGCCGAATCAGCTACAGGTTTGGCAACGCGGTACAAGTATCATAATATTAATACGTGAAGCAAAAACTTTGTACCCCTTTTTACGACAATTGCGCGGACGGAGGAGTATGAAATTTCCTGCACTTATAGTTTATATCGAGAAGAAGTGCAGAATGCTAATTTTTTTTTTAAGTTATGCATTTAAAATACATTACTCACACTACCATGTATTTGACACACGCATATATACTCTTTTATTTATTGTTAGTCTGTGGTCAAATTGAAAATAGATTAATATTGTTTGCTTGAATATTATTTGTCTATAGTCTTACTGAATGTCAAACATAACCAGCAAACGATGAAAGAGTAGGTCGAATTTCGACCAATGGGCGAATACTAGTTTTTATAATAACGTTAATTTTGTACTAACAAAATTTCGTTCAGTTACTCGATGCCGTTATTGTAATAACGCTCAAGTACCGTTAAGGGCCTACCGCGATCGATCAGTGACAGTGATGCAATTACTTTACAGAAGAATAATAAGGGACGGATATATTGAACACGCGTGAGTACGTGAGTACGTGTGTGCGTGTGCGCGTGTGCGCGTGTGCGCGTGTGCGTCCGCGTCTACGGCACGGGCAAGGGCGCAACTACCTGAAGTAGTGTTGTAAAAACGCTCGAGTCGGCGCTTAAAACGCTCGCGTTTTCTACGTGTTTCAACGCTTGTAAGCGTCGACCCAGCGCTAAACGCTCGACTTTAGCGCTCATTTTTACAACACTAACCTCAAGGGCTTCGGCTTCTGCAGTCGCTATGGGGGAGGGCATATACTAGGTGTTTCGCCGTGCTCTGCATCGGCCAGCGGGCAAGGGATTCTTCGACCTCGCCGGCGAGGTCGGTGTCTGATCCTTTGTACGGTATCTGTATCCGAAAGAAGGGAATCGGCATCGGAAGGGTCGGTGATAATATGCCGCGGGCGGCGGTAGCGGCTGATAGGAGGGTATAAATCATCACGCTAGATCCCTAGCGGGGTATATAGATAATAATAACTTTAATATGGAGTACCTTACCTACATCACTAAAGTTTATGATTTTATTTTAATGTTTCTGATTGCAATGATAAATTGTTATTGTCATTGAATTAACTTGAAAGCGCAATAATATAATAGTATTTTGAAGATTTTTTTTTGTTATCAGACTAGTGTTTATTATTACCCTCAAAGTTATTTTGTCGAATCGAAATTGATACCAAGCAATAGCCGAGCTATTTACATCACAACTGTATGACGCAAATGTACAAGGGTTGTCACACTCAATTTTTATTTGAAACAAAAGTTGAATATTAAAAAACAGTCTCCATCCAAACAGGATAGAAAAACTACATTTGTCCGACCTAGAATTTGAATCCAGGACCTCGCAAAGCACATTATTCGCCTCTAGACCAACGAGGCAGTTATATATTTATAAAAAAAAAACAAACAAACAATAAACATTTAAAGTTGGTGCCAGGTGGTGCAGTCGGTTACTTGGCACCAAATTCAATTTCAAATCGAAAGAATCATCAAAATCAGTTCTTAAACAAAGAAGTTATAAAAAAACAGACGAATTCTGAACCTCCTCCTTTTTTGAAATCGGGTAATATTCTGTTTAGTTCTATGGTAGGGTACCTATAGGATTAACATAATACTTATAATAACTCAATCTACAGATTCGTAATACTTATCGTTAAGGAAATCCCTGGTGTGTCTTCAAAGTATAAGATTCAATACAAATGAAATAAAAATGGGACCACCTTGAAGCTATACTGAACCCAATGCAACAAAAATATGAAAAGTGGTCGACGGAAATATCGAATATAATATGTATCTGTATGTATTTTTTATGTATATTCAATACATAAAAAATACATACAGACGAACATAGAACCTCCTCCTTTTTGAAGTTTGTTAAAAATAACATTTGAGTCATCTAATAATTATGTTCCTTATTATGGAATTGTTGCATAGAATGGCTATTGTTTAAATCGTTGTTGTTCCGTGACGTCTGAACAGCTAAATGGTTTTACATGAATTTCGGCAGAAGCATAAAAGCTGCGCGTACATTCTTATGACTTTTATTAACCAAACCCATATGTTATGGGCTTGGCTAATAAAGCTTTGGTCAAATAGCCGACGGAGTGCGACGGAAGCGCTCGTCTACGTTCGGTCGTGACCACAGGTCGTGACGTTTGCCGTCGCGCCGAGCGGGGTGTGCGCTGTGTGGCGTCTCCCGTACATTTCAAATCCCCAAGCCGCGCCGAGCCGAAACCTTAAAAGTCATAATAACGAACGCGCAGAGCCGCGGGAAAAAAAATATTATGTTTCATCTCCAAAAAATGTATTTTTAAATTTTATCTGTGAAGTGACATCCTTATTTATGTAGTAAACAAGATTGTGTTGTTATCAGGAACCCCTGCATAAGGTCAAGTGGAATACTCCAATATAAGCTCAGTGGCATCAATTGTCTCATATCGTCTATACCTACTGGAAAATAATTCAAAAGTATCACTCAACATGGCTTCCCACGGAAAATTAGGTAAGAGATTAAATTATGTTTTTATATAAAGTTTTCCCTACTACATAAAAAGGCGTTCATCCTGAAAGTTGCGACAAAATACTACATATGCATGGTAATTTTAAGTAGGTTATTGTAAAAAACTACTTATGAATGAAACCTCGAAGAACAGCAGCAGTACTCTTTACATTCCGGAGCTAAGGAATAGTAAAAAAAATAATTACAGTTCAAATACCTCCCCAAAGATTGCCACGACGTGACGATCGGCTTTTTGCTGCATGCGTATAGCTTTTACTGCTCACCAGGTCATTGGTCCATCTTGTGGGGGCCTGCCTACTGCAAGGAATCGGAATTAAAAGACAAATTCCGATACTGATAAGTGGTGACCACTCGAGAATCTTTATTCTACATCTGCCGTCAGTTCTACAAACGATGTACCCTGCCTATAGTCACTTGAATTCGCAATTCTTAGTGCTATTTAGATGACTTTTACTTTCCTATGGATCTCAGCATTTACTCGTATGATTCGATCTCGCAGATAAACTCCGAGCATAGCTCAGTCCATTGCTCTTTGGGTGACCTTAAGTATTCTTATGAGGCCCATCGCAAGCGACCATTTACAACCTCAAGTCATTCTAAATATTATTATTCCAAATGAAAAACTTCACTATATTTTTGTTATGGTAGCCCGCTCGGATGTGTATACTAATAAAAATATATCTCTTATAGCCCTTTTGAGCGTCTCCGACAAGACAGGGTTGATACCCCTAGCTAAGTGCCTGTCTGACATCGGCCTTGGGCTGGTTGGCAGTGGCGGAACTGCCACCGCGCTCCGCAATGCAGGCCTGAACGTCACGGAGGTGTCTGACATCACCAAAGCCCCTGAAATGCTCGGAGGAAGAGTGAAGACATTGCACCCTGCCGTTCATGCCGGCATATTATCTAGGTAAGGGTATATTGGCTAAGGATGCCTTGCGTTAACATTGGGGCAGGAGCAAATTTGTTAACAGCCCTTAAATATTTTCAGGACTACAGAATCCGACCAGGAGGACATGAAACGCCAGAAGTTCGACATGATCAGTGTGGTGGTATGCAACCTGTACCCATTTGTGCAGACTGTCTCCAAGCCTGAAGTTACCATTGCTGATGCCGTCGAGAACGTGGATATCGGCGGCGTTACGTTGCTCCGCGCGGCTGCGAAGAACCACGATAGAGTCACTGTGATCTGCGACCCTAGCGACTATGACAAAGTAATTGAGGAACTCAAACAGAATAAGGAACATCAGACGTCGTTGGAAACAAGGTATATGGCGTCTAATGTATTAGATATGTTACAAATAAATTGGAATTGTTAATAAATACTAATACATAACACTAAATATAAAATATTAACAGGTCTGACATTAAAATACTTGAGTTCTTGGACGGGAAATAACAGGTACTTATTTATATACAACCATAATTGAAGAGTTAACTTATGTACATACCTAATAGACTTCTCCCGTCAAAATTGGCTAGCAGTCGCAATACGTATAAATACGGTAGTCGTATAAACACTCATATCGCATTTATCGGATGAATGCTTGTTGCAATCTCTAACAGACGCGAGAATTTATCATTGTGCGGTCAATGCGATGCCTTCATCGCATGAACATACCCGTGCAAATTAGGATCACGACATAGAGACCATATGATTAAATTAATTAACTTTAGGCTCGGGCAAAGTACAAATTAGTACTTTGCGGTAATCGATTGCGTTATCGGTTTATTGCGGACTAACATTTAATTGTAGCCATAGACAAAGTTCTAACGAAATGTAGAGGCATTGCGCAAACGGTTTTTTTTTGCTTTTTTTTACTAGCTTGTTTTACTGCTACTAAGATGGGCCAAGCAGAGATAGGCAAAATGTAATCAGATTAATGATGAATATAGGCGTGATGGTGTATTAATGATTAACGATTACAATTAAATTTTTTAATCTTCAACGATTCTGTTTACAATTTTAATCTCGAATCATGATTGAATATTGTAAAATGCAATTGTAATCATTAATCTGATTACAGTTTGCAAGGGCAAACTCTGGTTCCAAGTGTGCAAGAGAATTATTCATAAAATATCCTCTATACTATAGAAGACTGTCACGCTAAAACTATAACAGAAAATAAGTTAACATTTTTTCTATTAATAAAGTCTAACCCAGAACTTTGATTAATTACGTTATTTACCATTCCCCAGGCAAAGATTGGCGCTGAAGGCGTTCACCCACACATCAGAGTACGATCTCGCAATATCAGACTACTTCCGTAAACAGTACTCCGCCGGTCAATCACAGCTGACATTGAGATATGGTAAGAGGACAATCATTTATCATGAACTTCCTATTTCCTAAGGGATATTTACTTACTGATAAATTCTTACAATTATGTATCCCAAGGTCGTATAAGCCGTTGTCGAATTAACATTGAGTTATGCACTATATTCCCCACAGATATGTATTGATAAATATGATTTTTTTATCCTATAACATGGGATGTTTGAACTCATTGTAGTAAATGTGGAGGTCGAAAAATTATCTAGGGTTTTGATTAACCCCGTTCTTGGTGTCCGTATCAACAGTAATAACGCATATCCACTGAGGCATAATTCCTTATTGTTGAAAAGGGACAGCAACTTTAGAGTTCTTACACTAAGCTAGCGTTCGCACGGGCGCTTTTAACGCGTTGTGTTGAAGCGCTGTAAGGGCATTTTTAAAAGATACTAAAACATCACAACTGTACTGTAAGCCATTTGTCTCACTTCAGCGCTTTATTACAGCGCTTTGAAAAAGCGCTCGTGTGAACGTGAGGTTAGCCCTGCTGTAAGATGTTTTACGGGAATGTACTGTTAGCCATTTGTTTTATCCTTTATTAACACGCCTTAAAAAGCGCTTGTGCGAATTTTGGGTAATACATGCAAGTGGTACTGGAAGAAGCGTTCTGACACTAAGGGGCTAAAATCAATTAACTTACGTATGAATATAAGTATTTACATCGTAGGTATGAATCCCCACCAAAAGCCGGCGCAAGTATTCACAACTCGGGATCGCCTGCCGCTGACCACGCTGAACGGTTCGCCTGGCTTCATCAACCTGTGCGATGCTCTGAACGCCTGGCAGCTGGTCAAGGAACTGAAGGAGGCGATTGGATTACCGGCAGCCACTAGCTTCAAGCACGTGTCGCCAGCTGGCGCCGCCGTAGGCTTGCCTTTGACTGAGGAAGAGGTATTTTTTTTTTGCAAGTAATACTATTTTAGACAGTCTCAAATCAGATCGTAGTGTGATCGCAGTTCGCTTAGTTCGTTTGGGGAAGTAACTGTTAGGCCCGTTTACGAAAGGGAATGACGTAAAATGTTGTCACAACTATTCAACTCCCATATATTTTCTTCTTGAAATATGTTCAATATACCATAGAATATAATACAGGGTATTATTGAGTTTTGGAGAAGGCGTTTGATAGAGTCGTGCGAAAGAGACTTTGGGACATTTTGCCAGAGTATGGTATAAACGGCACCCTGTTGCGAGCCGTCCAGTCCACCTACGTGGACAGCAAGGCATGCGTACGGGTGGGTGGTAACATGTCACCTTGGTTTGACGTTAAAATCGGCGTCAAGCAGGGTTGCGTGGTGTCCGCTAGACTGTTTATAGTGTATCTGGATAAAAGTCTTCAAAGACTGTGTGCGATGACTGAAGGGGTAAAAATGGGTGATCTAGTGATAAACCACCTATTGTATGCAGATGACGCGGTGGTTTTGATAGCGCCAACAGCCACTGATCTGCAAACACTAGTCACAGTTATGAGAGACGACTGCATGAACAATGGCTTACATTTGAATGTGAAGAAAACCAAAATTATGGTTTTTGAACGGGAAGAAACCAGAACGAATGCAAGGATTGTGGTTGGTAACGATGTGCTGGAGCAAGTGAATGAGTTTGTATATCTTGGATGCGCCTTCAGTAAGGATGGGAAATACACCGCTGATATAGAGAGAAGAGTGGATGCAGGTAATAGAGTGAATGGTGCGATGGGAAGGCTACTTGGGAGCCGGCACTTAAGCCAAAAGGCGCAGCTGGCCATGCATAACGGAGTGCTTGTCCCAACGCTGTTATATGGCAGTGAGAGTTGGGTATGTAAGAAGGAGAATGAAAGCAGGATAAATGCGGTCGAAATGCGATCTCTGCGGAAGATGTGCGGAGTCACGCTGACCGACCGTATTCGCAACAGCGTAGTAAGAAAGCAAGTAGGTATGAAAGATAGTATCGGTGTAAAGATGAGAAAGGGTATGTTCCGTTGGTTCGGGCATATAGAAAGGATGCCAGAAGAAAGAATGACAAAACAGATAAACAATGCGAAAGTGGAAGGATGTGGGTGCCGGGGAAGACCTAGACTATCTTACCATGACCAAATAGACCGTGTCTTAGCTGAAGGGCAAGTCAAGAGTCTCCGTAACCGGCGAGTGTGTATGAGACGAACTATGAGAGTGGAGGAAGCCAGAGAGGTATGTAAGGAAAGAACCTGTTGGAACTCTGTACTCTCTGCCTACCCCGCGAGGGAGCTGGCCTGATGATATAGATAGATAGATTGAGTTTTTAGATTTACGCGAATATTACACATGAAATAAAACTATTTTACGGATTTTATCGCGGTTTATTTTTTATTTTTAGTTCCCGATGTTTCGAGTGCTTTGCAGCACCCATGGTCACGGGAGGGACAGTCCCTCCCTGATCTGGGTATTTGAGTATGTTAAAATAATGTAAAAACACACCTAGGACAAATGTTGGAGTGTAACGTTCAAGAAGGTGTCCAAAAACGCTCATCTTCTTGCTCAGTGAAGCTGTTAAGGCCCCTCGGCCAGCAGCATAGATCATTTAAACACACACACACACATACCTAAATACATCTTCCAACAATCATTTGTATGCAAGACAATACAATTTACACATACAATTTGTATGCAGGCATCAGTATGCATGGTGGCCGATATCCTACCGTCTCTTTCGCCACTAGCGTGTGCGTATGCGCGTGCTCGCGGCGCGGACCGCATGTCCTCGTTCGGCGATTTCGTTGCCCTCTCCGACGTGTGCGACGCCCCCACTGCACGCATCATAGCCAGGGAGGTCTCCGACGGGGTCATCGCCCCCGGGTACACGCCTGATGCTCTGGACGCCTTGAAGAAAAAGAAAGGTGGAAACTATTGCGTTTTACAGGTATGTATATGTGCAGTCCCTGTTTGCCCATCGGCAAAGGCCTCCTCCAACTGCTCCCACTCTGATCTTTCTTGAACCATTCTGTTCCACGCTCCTGCCGCTTCTCAGATATCGTCATCCAACTTTTCTGCGGTCTGCCTCTTTTCCTTTTACCATCCCTGGGATACCTTGTCACCTTTTTACTCCATTTGTCAGGACCTCTTGTTGTGTGCCCTGCCCAGAAATAAAAAAGCAGCAAATTCTGGTATAAGTTTTAAGTTTTATATTTGTTTTAGAATATTGTTAATAGATTAAGTTCATCTGAATAAAGGCTACTATTATTATTATATGTGCAGTCCAGGACTAATAAATATAATATCGGTTACTTCTGCCTCGTAGGTCTAGTGTAGTGGCGAATAATGCGAGGTTCAAATCTAAGGTCAGACATAAATGTAATTCTTCTATAGAAACACTTCCGGTTCAATCCGTAGACTGGCATTGTGCCCGATATGATGACAATAGGCTTGCCTCCTATTTCATGAGACCAAACATCTTCGGTGAAAAGTGAAGGTTCTAGTACACCATTGCCACCCCCGCTTGAATGAGTTGTTTTTTTTTTGAGATAAAAGCAATTATTTGTGGAATAATTCAGATTGATCCTTAAGTTAGATATAAAATGTTTAGAATCAGAACTTACTGATAGTGGGATAATTTAATGCTTGTTCACACAAGAAATAAACTAAAGAAATAATGTTTTTTATGTATAAGCAGTGATAGCCTAGTGGTTAGACCGTTGGACTGCAAAATCAAAGGTCTCGGGTTCAAACCCAGGCACGCACCTCTGTCTTTTCGAAAGCATGTGCGTATTAAAAAATTAATTATCATGAAATAAAACTATTTTACGGATTTTATCGCGGTTTATTTTTATTTTTAGTTCCCGACGTTGCGAGTGCTTTGCAGCACCCAATGTCACGGGAGGGACTGAGGTGTTAGACGTCCAAAAGGCATAGTTGTTATATTCATGTGTAATATTCGCGTAAATCTAAGAACTCAATTAATTATCACTTGCTTTAACGGTGAAGGAAAACATCGTGAGGAAACCTGCATGCCTAAGAGTTTCTCGAAGGTGTGTGAAGTTCGCCAACCCGCACTAGGCCAGCGTGGTGGACTATGGCCTAAACCCTCTCAGTTTGAGAGGAGGCCCGTGCCCAACAGTGGGACAGTTTCTTAACAGGGCTAATATTATATGTATTTTAAAATTTTATCATAAATTATATTAATAGTCGTTGCGAAATACTCTTATTAATTAATTTATTTATTAATTATAAACACGTGAATCTACATAATGGGCTAAATAAATAATATCCTAGATAAGAAAATAATATCCGAAATTTAGTGCAAAAAAAATAATCATAACAGCTAATTTTATTTAGTCATGTGTGATAAAGGATTTTTAAACGCTAATTTCGATAATATACCTGATATGCATATATATTTATAACAAGTAATTTTCTTAAAAATGATATTCGTTTTAAGTTCAAAAAGTAAACAAAATAGTTGTTTGGGGAGTTGTTTTTTAAGTCAATGAAAGAAGAGAGAAGAAAAAGAGGCAGTCAATGTTGACGTCAGACAAATGTTGATGATAATACTTGTTATTTAATTGATTAAAAGTCAAAACACTACCAGCTGTATCCTACGATTAGTGGAAATTAAAATAGTGACGTCACACGCGCGTGAATTAATTTTTAACTTTGTATCTGTATTGTACATAGATGGATCCCAGCTATGAGCCCGATCTAATGGAGCAAAAGACCATCTTCGGCTTAACACTGGAACAGAGAAGAAATGATGCAAAAATCACTCCGGACCTCTTCAAAAATGTTGTAACAAGCAAGAAAGACCTACCTGAAAATGCTGTCAGGGATCTTATCGTGGCGACAATCGCCCTCAAGTACACCCAAAGTAACTCCGTCTGCTATGCAAGAGATGGCCAGGTAAGAAATAAATAAAATTAAATTCCACACATGCTTTTCCAGTGTTAACATTTTAAACATGGACATTTGTTTTATTACCAAATTTCAAAACAAACATATCCTCTCCATCAATACAAGAGCAAATTTAAATGAGTATTTAAAACCCGTATGTCACTAGGTATGTCAGATTCTATATATTTTAGCGCCATTTTCAGTTGAGCCAGTCGCGCATGACCAAGATCTATTAATGACAATTTCCATGCTTCTACAAAATACGTTTTACTGTCTGTCTTTCCGGTTCAAATCTAGTGATCCATTTTTCAAGCACTTGTGGGTATCCGATTGAGCTGAAATTTGGCATAAGTATGTAAAATCGATGAGGATGCAATAATATGGGCTGGTCTGATGATGATGTCCGAAGGTGGCCAAAGGAACAGCCGAACTATACAACGTAACCGCCTTGTGTTTTGGCTTGTTGGATTGGTAATGACAAGTTCTATTCAACTAGATGGTATTCAGCAAACAACTCAATATAACCCCGCCGTGTTTGGGCTCGTTAGATTTGCCTTGAGTACTTTAGACCCGGACGATGTCCAGGTTTCGATTATAGAGCCGGAAGGAAGTCATAGGAACTCCTCAAATAAGCAAGACACCTTTGTTGTGTTTTGCTGTAAGAGCTTGTTATTGAAAAGGTCTTTTTAAATTTGTTTTCCCATTAATTTCGCCTCAATAGACAAAAGCCCGACCTGTTTAATCAATGAAGAAAGATGCCAGAATGGCTGTGAAAAACATACATATCACCCAAATGTTTGGGCAGTTTTTAGATACAGCCAAACCAACGCGTTCAGCCGCGTCCGCGATGGCGTGCACGGTGACGATCAGTTCCTGTAGTAATATTTGTGAACGTCAAAATGGCGGGATCATAACTTATTTTATGAAAATCTAATTACCAGTATTTAGTACCAAATTGGTACTATTTGGTACCTATATTAAAAAATAAGTACTTTAATGTGCTTTAAGATATTCAATAATAATAGTGATTGACGCATCAAGATGGCGGGATCAAGATTATTAGTGCAAAAATAATGATCGTACCAATATACTGTCTATACGAAGATTTAGTACCTGAATTGGTACCTCCAAAATTAATCGCTTTATATTCGATACTATTACCGTTTATCATTAAATCGATTTTTCTATAAATTATATACGAACGCCTGAATAAAAACTGTGAGCAGTACAGTTGTTTCGACATATTGCTAATACATTTGAAATAGGCGTTAAAATACAAAATGTAGAAAATCGTAAGTAGCCACGTCTTGGAGTGGGATTTGGGAAAGCTTGAAAGAAGAATTTGAGTTGATAAAGGCTACTATTATACTATTATTATATGTGCAGTTAAGACAAAAATTCGACCCGTGTGGAAAGCAAACCCGCGACGACTACTAAGCGGTGCAGTCTACGTTCTAATCAATAGATGAAGCCGTCTCGTCGAATATTTATTGGTGTATTCTAATTGACGCGGCGGCGGCGGCGGCGGCGGCGGTCAAGATGGCGGGATCACTATCATTATTAAATATCTTCAAACACATTGAAGTACTTATTTTTTTAATATAGGTACCAAGTAGTACCAATTTGGTACTAAATACTGGTAATTAGATTTTCATAAAATAAGTTATGATCCCGCCATCTTGACCTTCACTAATATTTGTATGGAAGTGTTCACACTAACGCGTCCTGCGTCCTGCACGCGCGATAATAGGGAGATACTGATTGCCACCGGACGCGGCTGGACGCGTTGGTTTGGCCGTACTATTTGTCCAATATTTACAATTAAGGTCATGTCGGCCCATATGCAAGGAAGTTGCTCGTGTTCAGGTGATCGGCATCGGCGCGGGCCAGCAGTCGCGCATCCACTGCACGCGGCTGGCCGGCGGCAAGGCGGCGCTGTGGTGGCTGCGCCGCCACCCGCGGGTACTGGCCATGCGGTTCCGAGCCGGCCTCACCCGCGCCATACAGTCCAACGCCATCGACAACTACGTCAACGGCACCATAGGTACCTCTCGCAAAGCAAATACGAAGGGGAGATAACCTAAACAGATCTTTCTATAGAATGAAATGTGTCACTGCGCGGGATGGCACAGGGCGAGAGCGACGTTACGCCTAAACCACATTTATATTTGCCATCTCGCGGACACTGGTACAAACTAAACGGTTCGTCTATGTCATGTTACTTGTAAGTTCAATTATATTACGGTAGATGGCATTTTTAATATAGAAGTGAAATGTAATACTATTCCTGCGATCAGAATATCGATTCAAGTTTTTTTCGCATGTTAAGATACATCATTTTAAGGTTTTTATTTTAGGTTAAAAAAGAAGATTTGATAGCTATGCGAACTCGAGCGGACGTGTGAATTAAGCGAGTAGTGATGACAAACTGAAGTTAGCCCCGCCCACCACGATGACGTCAAGGCTTAGGAAACCAAAAGGCTTACCAGCTTAGGCCACCTCCTCTTCGTATTTGTTTCGAGCTCTCCCTCATCAATATATCGTCGGCACAACATTAAACTAGCCATTTGAAACTTCAGCAGTTTAAATTTGCCAGAGACATTCGTAGCGCTGTGTGGTGTTTTCACTGATCACTAAGGTTATGCAGCGTTCGACTTGGTTGGCCTGTGATGGGTGACCGTATGTGGCATTTCAAATTCCAGCGTCTCCGTGCTTCAGAAGTAAGTTAAGCCGTTGGTCCCGGTAACTACTTATTATGGAAGTCGTTAAGAATGTTATATGGACTAGAAACTTAATATTCCAATCTGGCAAAAGGAATACACGATTAAACGAAATTTTCTCAATTGGAAAAAATAAGTCATGTCTATTAATTTAGATATTCTGATTTCAACGCAAAATGCTTAAGAGCTAATCAATAAAATTTACTTAAAAACATAGCAAATAATTGTATCGAAGTTCTTACACAACACACATCGTCAAGTCGCCTTTATTCCCCAAGCGGGGGTGGCAGAGGTGCACTGAGTACACCCACGTTTCGCCGACGATGTTAGGTCCCATGTAATAGGGGGCGATCCTATTGCCATATACCGGGCACAATTCCAGACTCCGGACTCGTACTGGGAAGTTTTCGTTAGAAAAACTACACTTGTCCGACCTAGGATTTGAACCCAGGACCTTGTGATCCCAAAGCGATGCGCTTTGCCACTAGACCAACGAGGCAGTCGACGAAGTTCTTGTAAAGCAGATTTTTTCCAAGTTTTTTAGAAAATGATAAAATTTGATTTTTGTAGATACGTCGTTTATATCCGAGCACGTGCTCAATATATGCGTCCCTTATTATTCATTTGTAAAGTAATTGCATCGCTGTCACTCTCGCGATCGAAAAATGGCCGTTCGCGGCTTGATAATCTCCAACAGCAGGTAGCCACAAACCTGCCCCTACCAATAGTACCCGCGTAGTGGAGTATGACCTAATTTCTCTCACCTCGATTTGTGAGAGAAGGCTTTGCCCGGCAATGAGACAGTATTGGCCGATATTATTATTTATGAATATTTGAAGAGTTTACGCAGAAGTATTATGATATTATTATTTATAATATATCTGCGTTAACTTTTCAAATAGTTCAAGTACATTATTCACTAACAAATTTATGAACTAGAAACAATACTTAAAAACACGGATTTAGAATTCCTATTATTCATTTCAATCTCCTCAACAATCGACATTTGCAGATTGGCTAGTTTTCTTTAATATATTACTAGCAGTTTCCCGCGATTCAGTACCCGGTCGACAACAGCGCCACCTACCGGGACAATGTTATATAGCCTATGTAACTTCTGGATAAGGTAGCTTTCTAATGGTGAAATAATTTTTGAATTCTGTCCAGTTTTTGAGTTTATTCGTTACAGACATCAAAAATACAAATGTTTCCTGTTTATTATTATAATATCATAATTATATTAATATGTGAAGCAGAAACTTTGTACCCCTTTTTACGAAAATTGCGCGGATGGAGGAGTATGAAATTTCCTACACGTATAGTTTATATCGAGATGAAGTGCAGAATGCTAATATTTTTTTAAATTATGCTTAAAAAATACATTAAATCAATAAAAAACACATTACAGACACTACCATGTATTTGACACAATACACTTCAAATTGAGAATAGATTAATATTGTTTGTTTTTAATATTATTTGTCTATAGTCTTATTGAATGTCAAACATAACCAGCAAACGATGAAAGAGTTTTTACAAAAAACATCATTTGAGAAGATTTGTATCATTAATTAAGTTATTGAAATATGTATGTCAAGTTCAATGGACAGCATTTTCTTATTGGTTTTTTGTTTCAATTAAAAAAAGTTAAAAAAGGTATTCTTTATTTTAATAATTATTTGTTTTTTTTTTTTTAATTTAAATTTCATATAATTTGTTGAAAGAAATAGGCAAATTAATAGTGTAGCCTTGGCGAAATCTGTGATTATAGAAGTATAGTCTTTGACAATAGAACCTTAATAATATTCAAACATATGATTTAAATTAATTATGGTCGAATTTCGACCAATGGGCGACCACTAGTTAGTATAGATTTGTACTAGATTCCGAATTATATGTGCGAATGGCGCGGAATCTTGGGTCCTCATCGGACACTGCTTCTTCTATAGAAATATTTTAGTCCCACTCCGGATTCTGGAATTGTGCCTGGTATTATGGCAATGGGCTAACCGTGTATTTCATTAATACATAACTTTGCCGGTAATATATGGGCTTATACACCTCTGCCCTTGGTGGTTGGAGAATATAGATGTGACGGTGTTAACATTTTTTTAATCGTACATAGCCCCAGCGATGTCTTTCTAAACGAATAGGCATACTAGCATAGTTGATGGGACTGTAAGATTTTCTTACTCTCTGTGCATTTTACTTACGTTGAATGTGTCTGCGTGTGGCAAACAGCATACCAAATATTAAGATGTTAGCAGGGTACCAGGGACAAGGAAATCAGTTTCTTAATGAACGGCCATACGTTTATTCGGCTATTTGCTTGCAATTTTACTTCTACTTGAATAAATTAATCCGTTTGCAATCTTTAATAAATAATAGGAATGCACCGGATAGCAGGTAACAACAGTCCATGTGCATACGGTCGTATATTATTGTTTTCACTTGTTTACGATTAATTGTCACTTCGAATCACTATTTACGCGATAAGTCTTTCAGCCAGCGTGTCTCCCTGGGCCCCATAACCTGTTAGCAGGGTACCAGGGACAAGAAAATCAGTTTCTTAATGAACGGACATACGTTTCTTCGTCTATTTGCTTGCAATTATACTTCTACTTTAATAAAATAATCCGTTTGCAATCTTTACTAAATAATAGGAATGCACCGGATAGCAGGTAGCAACAGTCCATGTGCATACGGTCGTATATTATTGTTTTCACTTGTTTACGATTAATTGTCACTTCGAATCACTATTTACGCGATAAGTCTTTTAGCCAGCGGGTCTACCTAAGCCCAATACCCTGTTAGCAGGGTACCAGGGACAAGGAAATCAAAACGGGTTTATTAATAAACGAAAATACGTTTATTCGACTAGCGGCTAGTACTGCCTGACTGCCTGACTGCCTCGTTGGTCTGGTGGCAAAGCGCATCGCTTTGTGATCACGAGGTCCTTGGTTCAAATCCTAGGTCGGACAAATGTAGTTTTTCTAACGAAAAATTCCCAGTATGAGTCCGGAGTCTGGAATTGTGCCCGGTATATGGCAATAGGCTCGCCCCCTATTACATGGGACCTAACATCGTCGGCGAAACGTTGGTGTACTCAGTACACCTCTGCCACCCACTCTGGGGAATATAGGTGTGACGGCTAGTACTACAACTGACAAATAAAGGATCGCTGCGTGAGCGCTTCTTACCTACGTAGCTATACATGTGTATACTAGTTACAGGGTATATTGGGTTTATTGGTATATTGGTTGGGTAATGTCAGTATAGACACACGCTTAAGCACTTCGTATATTTAACATAGGATTAGACCGATATTTAGATAGACCGAGTCTTATCTGAAGGTCAAGTCTAGAGTCTCCGTAACCGGCGAGCGTGTATGACACGTACTATGAGAGTGGAGGAAGCCAGAGAGGTATGTAAGGAAAGAACATGTTGGAACTGCGTACTCTCTGCCTACCCCGCAAGGGATCTGGCGTGATGATGATATAGAACATAGGATTATAGTTGTGACAACTTCATTCTATCTACAAGTTATTTGCATTACCAGTTATGTGCTTGATTCAAAAGTTATTTACTGTCTAACTTGATATTATATTGCCATGTAATATTTCGCAGGATCGGATCTGCCATTAGATCAGTGGAACACACTCTTCGAGGGGCAACCTCCCGCTCTGCTGTCTGAAAAGGAACGCGAGGAATGGATCAGCAAGATGGACCGCGTCGCACTCGCTTCCGACGCCTTCTTCCCATTCAGGGATAACATCGACAGAGCTGTGCAAGTTAGTGGGGATATTACTTAAATATACAAGCTAAATAATATAATTAACGCAAGACCTGAAAGTAGTTTGTTCTAGCGATGCGCGACTGCGAATGATTGCATTCGAATCATTCGACTTTATAAATCATTCGAATTATTCGAATGATTCACAAAAATTAGTTACTAACTGCCTCCCGTTCGACTTTGACTTGCTAGACTGAATGAACGAATAATGTATAAAAGGTTCGGCGAACGAATAATGAATTTAACTGTCGCACCACAGACTACAAAAGAACGTAAGTTAGCATCATTCGGACCGCAGCTTACCCCCACTTTCGCACAGACGCCTTTTGTGCTGGAGCAATGTAAGCGCTTTTGAAAAATGTACCATTAGCCGTTTGTTTCATTATAGCACTTGATTATCGCGAGCGAATTATATTTAAATTCTAAACTAGAAATTCTAAATTAAATTCTTTATTAAAACTTACTTTTAAACACAATCCAGCAGCAGCGTTATTGTTTAGTTGTTACTGCTCACTCGCACACGTAATTGGTTTTGGCGCGGAAATGGCGCAAGAAGCGGCGAATCATTCGAATAATTCATTCATATCGGGTGAGAGTCGCAGATAATCTAATCGAATCGCCATTAGTAGTTACTAGTTAGTAGTCGTCATTCGAATATAAAAATTAGTATATTACTTATGTTAAAGTCGAATCAGAAAATTAGTAGTTGTAGATGATTCTAATAGTCGGATTATTCGCAGTTGCGCATCTTTAGTTTGTTCTTAATGGGAAACTGAATTGAATACAATAATTTTTAATGTTTTTTACATTTTTTTTAATTGGCAAAATATGCTGTTACTCCTTCAGTGCGCTATAACAAACTAAATTTATTCTTGATTTAAAGCAATGCGGAGTTTTCAAATGTGTTTCTTAAACAAATTTCTCAATACGTACACTTGTACTTGTATACAAGTTCCATTGTTAATTGGTGTATAAAAATGCTTAAAAAAGGGGTAAAAATATTACCTATTACTAATGTAAATCTAAACGTGTAATAGCGACATCTGTTGTTGAAATGTTTTTATTAGGCGTATAACGACATCTATTGGTACGATTTATTCATTTATGTGATTAGTTTGTAATTGATAGGAATTGAGATTATTTCAAACCATTCATGCCACATGCATTTTTCGCGCAATGTAATTAAATATCATAGTTATATTGACCTTAGTCACGTAGGATAAATTAAGTTTGTTATGTTATACTCGTATTCCTCCATTTTACAAAGCAGTGACAGTGCTATCTACTCATAGATCTTATTTTCTTTTAAAATTGCCCCTAGAAATATAGTTTCTAAAATAGACTATATGAAGCGAGATGCTCATAAATTTTATTTTTATAACTCTCGATTGTATTGGTGGTATATTAGTCCGCCAATCAGATAGGTTGGCGGTATAAATTCGTTTTGTTGGTACAGGAGGTATATAATAGGATTTTGAATTGTAACGCGTATATACTGTTACGACCCGAACATACCCCGATATCTTAAAAACTCTTTATGGCGGGATGCTGATTCTACAACGCGTAACACTTAGGTCCCCCGGTGATCTGACTAGAAAGATCTAGAATCCGCGCTTGAGTGCTGAGACGTCTAGAAGGTTCCACCTCTTTAATTATAGCCTGCGCGCGGTCGCGGTATACAAGTACCTATTCGTTCCCGTACAAATAGGTATATAATAATGCCGCTTTGTGGGCCGCGCCGGCTATTGTTCGATGTACTTCTATGGATGTACTTAGAGGGTTCGCGTCCGTTCTAGAACTTTCATACGAGTATAAAAGGAACACAGAGCGCGGGGACGGACACATAGGTGCCCCGTGGTTCGTACGTAATGTCGACCTCCACTCCGGTCTCGATCTTGAATCTAATCGCGCCTATATGATAAAGGCGACAACTCGACACTTCGCGAACGCATCTTCCCATGCGAATTCGCTAATCGTAGCCGCTACCGACTACGAACCCATCCCCGGCCGCTACCGCCGGCCGCGACATGTTCTCACCGATCCCCCCGATGCTCTGATATCGCTTCTTTCCGCTCCGGATACGGACGTCGACGACTAAGTCGTAGATCTCCTCCCCCGTAGCGACTGTCCAAACTCGAGGCGCCCTCGAGTATGTCGCTCTCTTGCCCTTCTGGCTCGAGCGTAGTGGTTGCACGCTCTTAAGTCCGCCGCTGCCGCCGACCGCGACACATTCTCACCGATCCCCCGATGCTCTGACATCGCTCTTTCCGCTCCGGATACGGACGTCGATGACTAAGTCGTAGATCCCCTCCCCCCGTAGCGACTGTCCCAACTCGAGGCGCCCTCGAGTATGTCGCTCCTTGCCCCTCTGGCTCGAGCGTAGTGGTTGCTCGCTCGCCCTTAAGTCCGGTGAAGCTGTAAAGGCCTCACGGCCAACAGCGTATAGCAGTCAAACACACACAAAGGACGGACACAGTCTCTTCTCGGCAGCGATAGTGATCAAATCGGAGAACAAGCGATCTAAGTGGAATACACCGGCGACTTTAGCAACAATATACGGATACTACGAGTGACTCAGCGACTTGGAAGCAGTATTTGGGTACTAACAAGAGTAGTACAAGTGTGTGATTGGTTCGCGTGTGTATTTGCATTCGACGTACTGTTTTGTGTGTACAGCGCCTAATAAAGTACTTCGCACGTTACTCGGCATTTAATTACTCCGCAAACGTGATTCTGTGTTATTGTATTAATATAAATTTGTGAAGCAAATATCTAATCGGGGTGTCTGAGATCTTGCGTTATTTACGATACATATTGTATATGACTCAATTTATTTTAGATAATTACAACGATGTCAGTATTATAATTAGGGATTTCTAGTATAACAAGCATAGGTATTTAGATAGGTAGGTAGATATATAAATGTGACGTGTTACATCATATTTATTTTCATTTCAGTGCGGCGTCGAATATATCGGCAGTCCGTCGGGCTCGAACAATGATGCGGAAGTCATAGAGGCTTGCAACGAACACAAGATCACACTCGCACACACAAACCTACGCCTATTCCATCACTAAGCTTGCCACTTAAACCTTGCACCGGATGGAAATCTCATTATTTGTAGATGACAGATGAATTTGAAATTATACTCGCATATTCTTTATATAAAGGTATTACGTGTCCGTGAATTCTTGAAAATATGTTTTTATTTTATTTTTGTTCTTTTGTTTTTGAAGTGGTTATTTGAATTTATTAAGTTAGCTCCCTCGAGTCCTACGTCTCGAGTAAATAAGATTGTTTATTATTGCACTATGAGATGCGAATGAAAATATATTAGATATTTAAGAATAAGTTACGGCTGGTTTTTAATTTAGCAATATATTTTAAGAGGTGATGCTGGAGGTTTGTTGTGAAGACACTTGTCTTCAAATGCTCAAACCAAAATCCGGCCGTTAGGCATTCCAAATGTTTATTATTGAAAGCCTTCCATTACAGTAGAAAGTATCCACCACAATCACTTTTTTAAATACGAATTTTTGTGATCATAAGTATAGTAAAAATATGTTAATAAAAATACGTATGAAATAATTATACCGTTTTTTTCTATCTATCTATTTTATCACGACTTTACCTTTGCGGGTCGAAGTTTCTTTTTGTTCCGAACAATAATAAATGATGGGGAAAAGAATTTAAAGAAATTTTATATCTAAAAGATATTATCTTTAGATCCCAGACCGCCCAGACCTACTTGAATTGTGGAAGCTAGAATAAAATACACTATGAAAACTAGAACTTTGTTAATGAATATTATGTAGTTCAAAACTAATGCGTTCCTCACGATGCCCTTACCTCCCTCCTACCGGATACCGCACACAGGATCAGACATTAACCTCGCCGGCGTAGCCGAAGAATTCTTTGCTCGTTAGTCAGTATAGATCACCACGGCGAAACACCTAGTATATGCCCTCCCCCATAGCGACAAGCCAAGCCGAGGCCGTTCCTCCTTGAGGCGCCCCTGAGCTACTTGCCTCCTTGCCCTTCCGGCTTGAGCGTAGTTGTTGCTATCTGTAAAGGCCCCTCTGCCAACAGCATAGATCATTCCACATACAAAGAACGTATGCATACTAGCTAACTTTAAGCGACGCTGTTTTAAAAGTAACCTACGTCATAGTAAGAACGTTGGTTTTAATATATAGGTATAGGAAGTGAGGCAGAGTCCCGAATCGATATGATTGGGCTAAACCCGCTCGTATGGACATTCCTTGCAACAAGCCGGAACAGGACTGGGTCGCTTGGCGGCGTGTCTGCTAGGAGGGTGGTGACCAGCCACAGCATTAGCCTACCACCGGTGAAGGCGCTGCTCGTTTAGCACGACCCAGGGACCATGTGTAGGGACTCGAGAGTAAATAAATTAGAAAACCTACGGACGCGAGCACCTTCGGCCCCCAAATATTCTTTGTTTGTAATACGATTTTTTATATCTAACTAAAATGTAATAATTAATAATTCTTTGGTATATTTTTATTTGGTGTCTAATATGTGGTAACTAGTTAGGTAGAATACCATATGTACATTATTTACTTAATGTCTCATTGTCATATTGAAATATTGCAAGTACTACTGACCAGGCTGGCGAAAGTCTTGTAGACATAAAGATTTATATTAGATTTGCTATCTTTTTAAACCCGTTGAAAGCAAAAGCCGTGTATCCTCAATACGTACTATATAACTGTATGTTTTTTCCAATTTAGGTGCATTATACTGTTCCGCCGTATTTAATCTGATATGTCAATTCAAATTGTCATTTGGAGTTGACAAATTGAAGTATTGTATATCTATAATACATATAAAATAACTATCAAAGAGAATATAATCACTACGTTATGAGAGGCGGAACTTCATACTAGAGCATGAAATTGCAAATTGTATGGAACTTACACTCAAAGTTCTACCACCATGATAAGATTAAATATTATTGCTGCCAATATAAAATTATTATACACTGCCAACCTAATAAAACAATACTGCCAACATAATATACAGAATAGGGATGTAGTCTTGGCGTAAAATTTAATGGATCTATCGATATCGATATGTAATTTTTTTAGGGTTCCTTAGGGTAGCTTAGCAGGTTTAACAGGTAGTACTGCCGCTTACAGAGAAATAAAAAATAGAAAAATGATTCTTCGTAATCACACTGAATTTCTAACGATGCGAATATGCAGAATGAAAAAGTTACCATATTAACAACCATACAAATATTTAATATATTTTATTAAATTTATTTCATTCATACAGGGTTTTTATAAAATTTTACACCATGTCTTCACATTTTACATACCGCCACTACTTGTTAAATCTATAAAAAAAAGTTTACATGTCAAAAAAATTGAAAAACGCATAGTAGGTACTAGAAGCTTTAGTATCATAAATTTATGTTATTAACATTAAGAATGAAAGGTATTGATAACATGACTGTACATCACTATTGGTTTTAATATATTTATTTATCTGAACCACAAGAACTATAATGCCTGTAAATTAATGTAAAATATAGCATGTAACAGAAACATACTTACCGATCTTTATCCAGTGGAAAATTAGCCATAAATATTATTTTCTGGTTTCCAACCCTTGTGTTTACGTAAATTTAATTTCTCATTTTGGAATATGTAACACTTAAGAGAAAAGAATGCTAATTATATGTAGTAAAACATCTTCTAAAGGGATATTAAAGTAACATTTGTTTCAGAATTAAATTCAAAATATGCCAAGTAAAAACAAGTCGGGTAGGTGACCCAAAAATAATATTTTTGGCTAAATTTAAATAAAGATCGGTAAGTATGTTTCTGTTATAATACTATGTTTTACATTCATTTACAGTCATTATTGTTCTTGCGGTTCAGATAGAAATATTAAAAACAATAGTGGTGTACAGTCATGTTATCGATACCTTTCATTCTTAATGTTAATAATATACATTTATGATACTAGAGCTTCTAGTACTATGCGTTTTTCTCTTTTTTTGACACGCAAACTTATTTTTACAGATATAAACAAGGAGTAGCGGGATGTGGAATGTGAAAACTTGGTGTATATTTCTATAAAAAAGCTGTATCAATTAAATAAATGAATTAAAATATATTAAATTTTTGTATCGTAGTTAAAATGGTAACCTTTTCATTCGGTAAATTTACATCTTTACATATTCAGTGTGATTACGTAACATCATTATAATATTTTTATTCCATTATAAGCGGCAGTGCTACCGGCTGAACCCGCTAAGCTGCGGAAGACCCACAAAATTTTACATATCGATATCGATAGATCCATTAAATTTTACGTCAAGGCTACATCTTCTATATATTCTTTATTTTATGTTGGCAGTATTGTTTTTTATGTTGGCAGCATATCATAATTGTATGTTGGCAGCATATCATAATTGTATGTTGGCAGCAATAACATTTAATCTAATCATGGTGGTAGAACTATGAGTGTAAGTTCCATACAATTTGAAATTTCGTGCTCTAGTATGAAGTTTCGCCTCTCAAAACGTAGTGATTATAGATCAATGATAAGCATCAAAGATAAGCATAATGATCGGATGACACGGCATGATATGAATAATCCATGGATATATTACAATATCCATGTATACAACCTACATATGTGACATGAAGTATGGGAGTGGAGGGAGTAGTAAAGGTCTGTAAGAATCTGTTGATATTCTAATATGCCTACCTCGCAAAAGATTTGACGTCATGATATTTGTACATAGAACAATCCATAGCTGCCCCATTGCGAGACTAGTCTTCTCAATTATAGGGGTTTCAAATTAATTTCATAATAGGATTATTAATAATACAATGAGGCGGGTTCGTCACGGGTTATATGTTTTAGGCTTCTTACCATGACGATTTTGTAAATGGGGACCGGAGTGGAGACTGATTTCGTTATGAAAGTAACATATCCTATGATTAATTATTTTGTTTATTATTCAGTAGTATTCTTGAGCTTTCTGAGTCGTTAAATAACCCACTTCGCTTCACAGTAACAGAATAAAATAGTACCTACAGGAAAAATCTGAAAATAACAAGTATCTTCACGCTTTGACTCGTAGTATATGGGGTGGTCATAGGCGCGATAAAGGCGCTCTCAATTTTTTTACTCTTTTTAGCCAAGATATACTTATTAAAAATAGTGATTGGTACAGATGTATATAAAAATATTTAATGATGGCAGCTCTGCAAGCACCCCGGTAAAACTCAAACGTCAAAAACAGCTGTGATTATAGGCACTAATGTTGTTTACGTAATTGTAATCGATTTTATTTTGCGACAATTACGTACATAAAATATCTATTTAGAGAGATGTTAGTATCCGTAAACGTCAGGTTATCTGCAAAAATTAAAACCTTGTCAGTACAAGTCGCGTCCTTTTTTTCACGACCCGATGCGTCGGAAGTTTTAACCGCTTATCTTATACAATGCAATGAACCACCTTGGACTTCATATTTTGTCAAGGTAATATCAATGAATAATATTTTAAAAAGTAATGCTCTGTGAATGAGAAATCTTGTTTTTTCAAACAAACAGTCTAGTAGTATTCCTGTCGTGGACGCGATTCACATACACAAAACCCGACCGAACCAAAAATAAATTTTGTGGATCACAAAGATTTATTCTGTATGGAGATCGAACTCGCAACTACTCGATGCAGCTCCAGATCCAGAACGGAGCAGCCTACACTCTAAACTACATGATCAAGCCATCTTGAAATGCAGCATAGTTCGTCTTAATTATTGTAGGATGTTCCTACCTTTATTTCTATACTGAATATAGACTTAGTATCTGTCAATATATATTACTAGATTGATTTTTAAATACCCAGACTATCTTACCATGACCAAATATACTGAGTATTAACTGATGGATAGGTCAAGAGTCTCACACCCGTATTCTAAGACGTTAACTCGAAAATTCCTCGACTCCACTCAACCTCACTCAAGGAAATCTAGTTGTAAAGAATCTCCTCCACTCGACGCCACTCAACATTTTTCCTCAGTCGAGGTGAGGAAGCAACTGTCAAGGTCAAGGTACGTCGCGATCTACCTTAAGGAACTTTCTAGGAAGTTTTACGCCATTGTTACTTGTTACTTTATTTTTGTGCCCATATACATGTAAATAGAACTGAATTATATTTGAGTATTTTCTTCAGTAATTGTTTGTGTCTGTATTAAGAATGGATTTCCAACGCCTTTTAAATTATTTGTACGGATATAATCGTATGGATTATCTATACGATTATCCTGAACGGCGTTATTTACGCGATGCAGAAAACCCAATGGAATTTTATATTAATGAAGAATTTCAAAATCGTTTCAAAAAAGAAACTGTTTTGAATATATTACTGCTGCTTTTGTTCAATAACATAACTACATGCAGCAACAGAGGGCCACCCATTCCCCCTTTACTTCAGTTGTTGATTGCATTAAGATTTTATGCGACTGGAAACTTACAAGTGAGTAAAACTTTGTTTAAGGCGTTTAGAAAACCATTATTTTTTTACGTTTGATTAAGATTTATTTATATTTAATGACGTAATACCTCGACTCAACCTCACTCGAGGATCCTTAAGATTACCTCAAGGCAAGATCGAGTTATAACTAAGAATACCGATTTCGAGTATTTCTTGAGGTGATTCTTAAGGTAACTCCGTTGAGTCGAGGTCGAGGAATTTTTGAGGTAACTTCTTAAAATACGGGTGTCAGTAACTGACGAGTGTGAATGAGTAATAATAATATAATAATAATAAGAATATCTTTATTTGCTTAAATGTGGTACAGTAAGATATTGGGAATAAATTGTTCGAGCATTAACACATTCGCCATAGATAAATAGCATGCAAATTCTAAATTGTGTTTTGAATTTAGGTACCTATACATTATAAAGAAATGACAGTTATTGAATACATACAAATAAGTACAAGAACAGTAATAGTAATTCAATAACAATACGTTCACACATCATAATGCATTTCTAAAATGATAGGAATTAGACGAGAATTTTTTAATGAATTCGTCAATCGAGTAAAAGCTTTGTTCTATAAGCCATTTTTGTAACATAGAACAGAAGCGACCATAAGGCAAATCACAAATCCAGTTGGGCAGTGAATTAAAGATAAGCGGTGCCATATATGCACAGCTACGTCTGTGCATCTCGAGACGAGGGACCGGCATTTGCAAACGCGTAAAAGTTGCTTTACGCTTATATGTTTGTTCAAAACTTTTAAAGAGGGTAAGATTAGACTTTACAAATGTTGCTACTTCGTAAATATATAAGCAAGGAACGGTCAATATTTTTTCTGATTTGAACACTGGTTTGCGACATGAGACGAACTATGAGAGTGGAGGAAGATCGAGAAGTATGTAAGGAAAGAACCTGTTGGAACTCTGTACTCTCTGCCTACCCTGCAAGGGATCTGGCTTGATGATATAGACAGTTAGATTTTTCTAAATATTGATATTTTATTTAATGTTTATTATTAAATTCTTGCGCTATTGGTACAAAGGTACTTAATGCTTTAGGCATTTTCTACCGGTCTACCTCAGTTAATATATAAATTCTCTTGATAATCTTAATATCTGGGATCACCGAAATGTATGTTTTCCCATTTACCTCTGTACACATTCACTTTTTAGATTATAATTTATTTACCTATATATATCATCATGTCAGGTCCCTTATGAGGTATGTAAATCTATTATGTATTTTAAAATATAATTGTTACAGATAGGTAGTTACCTACTTTTATTATTATAAAATGATCTAGCAACAACTACAATCTTACCTTTTTCCAGTACAGCAGTGTGAAAGATGACCAGTTTGGCATGTCCAACTTCAACTGGAAGGTGGGAAAATCGAACTACCAAATACTGAGGACTGGCTGTTTCCCTTACATCAAATACCACTGTTCTAGGAGGAGAGCTGAAGATTTAGGAACATCTGACAAATTCATGAGAGCAATCAAAGTTGTTAATTTAGGTATTGTAATCCCACATATATTATATTAAGCGAACCACTGTGAATAAAAAACATGGTTTTGTCCTCCATGCACTTCAAGAAGTAGATGCATTAGAAAATACCTCTAAATATGATTTTTGACTGTATATTTTAGAATCTCTTATAAAGAATACAAAATTAAACCAAATTTTCTTGATGAAAAAAATTAAAGTCATCTCGATTGCTTTACATTTTCTGATACCAACCTGAAATGCTTGAGAACTAATCAATAGAATTTACTTAAAACATACCAAATAATTGAAGCAACATTCTCGTGAAGCAATTTTTTTATTACAGTGTAGTTTTTTTTTAGAAAATGATCAAATTCGTTTTTGCACATACATCTTTTACGTACGAGGGCACGTTCAATATATCCGCCCCTTCTTCTATTCTTTTATTATATGAACTATATTGCATGACATTTCTATACTTATGGTTTTATGCCTTAACACCATTGAATTAAATATAAATTTCGTTTGGCAATTAGAACTGTACTGGCATGCTGTACTGGCAACTGGCGACGGAAGATTTAGCGCAGTGGTTAAGAGCTTGAGCCGCTCCGCCCACTGTGTCTAAGAGTCGCGGGTTCGATTCCCGCACGGGACAAATCTTTGTGTGATCCACAATTATTTGTTCCGGTCTGGGTATTTGTGTATGTGTATTTTCATGTTTGTAAACGCACCCACGATACAGGAATAAATCCTAGTGTGGGGCTACGTTTTTTTTAAACAAAAAAAAACAAACAAAACTATCTGTCACTACCCATCCTGTGTAAAAAATACTATAAGTAATTGCATAAGTGTCACTCTCCCATTCGATAAATGGATAGGCCCTTAAAAATAATATAAACATTCCTATATTTCAGTCATACCTATATTTCCCGAGTGATGTAAGAAAGATGTATTGTGTATACGTATAAACATACACTGACGATAAAAAGTCCCAATGTAATATGGTGCAATCATATTGCCATTTCCAAAGAATAAAAGTGTAATGAAATGTAGATGCATTAGTTACTATAATAACTATTCATTTCATTGTTATGCTTTTAGTTACATTACATCATGTATTCATTCCAGGTGTACCCTGCCTCCTGTATGGGCTAGCTGCAACTCAGTTGATTAGACATAGGGAAATAGTGCATTCTACAAAAGGCCCTGTCACCATATACTTCTTGCTGCCAGAACATAAAGGATCTTTTCATTGACAAGCATTAATAATATAGATTTTTCTTCATACCTGTTGCTATGCCCCTGGCGCCAGTGTTGGGCAAAATTCAATAAATAATAATAATAATGCCCAACTTTCACTCAAACCGACTACACTCATAGACATAACCAAATAGTTAATATCATACACGAAAAACTAGCCATCAAATATAAACGCATCCTAGATACATATGCATCTTATTACAACTACAACCCTAGTCCTATATTAGAAAATACCACGCATAAAATGTATTATGATCGGGTCATACTCCACTCATAACTTTCTTAAAACGGTTACAGGAAAAAAAAAGAAATATACTGAACTTAAAGAAGAAATAGTTAGAATATGGAAAGCCAATAAATTTTACATAGTACCTATAGTTATATCTACCACAGGAGTCATTCCTAAATACCTACACCACAGGCTTAAGTTACTAGACTTGCCGCCTTATCTATATAGTAATATACGAAAAGCTACTATCTTAATGCAGAGTGAAGACGTAACCCCTTCGAATGACGATCAAAAAAACCCAATTATAGATATTTAAATGACGGCTGCTCGGTGTCAACCAGTAGCCGCCATTAAGTTACCGGCTTCCGGCTGAGCAATCTAAAAACCGAAATAATAATAATAATTTATTATTACCGATAAGTAGGTACACACTACAGATATTATTAATATTTTAATCGTTTAATTAATCAATTCAAATTTCAATTGCATTTAAATTAATCCCCCTTAGGTACTACAGAACAACTTTGACTTTTGGACGTCAAACGACTCAGTTCCTCCTGTGACCATGAATGCTGGTAAGGCACTCGAAAGATTGGGAACTTAAAAACCAAAATTAACCTTGATTTTTAATTGGAAATTGTTGTTTTCAGAATTAATTTTGTCCAACTCTTCCTGGCGCCCGCTTCAAAAATCGGCAAAGTGATACAAATCATTCCTTTCAATATTTCTAATTATGACTAGTCATTCTAATGTGTCGTATTATTTATCTCCATTATATGAACTGTTTTCAGCACATGGCTGAAGAAACGAGAAAAACATAAAATGATGATAAATGATGGTACAGTAAAATTCAGGACGGCCACAAAAATATTTGTGGGACAAATCTGACTGGGGCGGTTAAATAGCTGAAAACACGCAAAACACTTTGGTCACTTTATTTTAATCAATAGGTAATTTGGTTGCCAAATGTAATCTGCATTTTTAAAATCTGACAAAGGTGATATTAGCAAATTTCTTGGTGCTGCTCGTGTATTGAACTTATGCAATAACTAATAACTATGGCAACACCAACCAGGAATAAGAAAAGCTGTTGCATACAAAATGTTGATACATACAATTTACTTACTTATTCCGGCGAAATATTATTATATAACTGCTGTTTTATTTTTCATATACGGCAAGTGTTGCCATATAAAAAGTTGTTAAGCTTAACGGGTAGTTGTACATTTACCTGTTTCCGATTTTGTCCCTTGTTTCTTACGCCTTGCATATGGATTGAATGTTATCTATGTATATTAATTCTTTTATAATTAAATTTCTTAATTATACTGATTTCTTAGATTTACGCGAATATTACACATGAAATAAAACTATTTTTCGGATTTTATCGCGGTTTATTTGACCCTCTCGTGACCATGGGTGCTGCAAAGCACTCGAAACGTCGGGAACTTAAAAATCAAAAATAAACCACGATAAAATCCGAAAAATAGTTTTATTTCATTTCTTAATTATGTTACGAAGTAGGTACCTAATTTTACAGTTTTTTGTTACTTAAACTAATTTTAGGTAGGTAGGTGTGTGTGTGAATGATGTACGCTGTTGGCCGCGAGGCCTTTACAGCTTCACCGGACTTAAAGGCGAGCGTGCAACCACTACGCTCTAGCCAGCCAGAAGGGCAAGAGGCGACATACTCGAGGGCGCCTCGAAGAGGTGCCCTCGGTTGGGACAGTCGCTGTAGGGGGACGGGTGCACTACTAAGTGCACCGGTCAACCGCCGGCTATGGGAGGGGATCTACTACTACGTCGTCGTCGTCGCTCATATTCTGAGCGGAAAGAAGGGATGACAAAGCATCGGGGGGGTCGGTGAGAACATGTCGCGGCCGGCGGTGGCGGCAGGGGTCGGGGGGGAGATCGTAGTCGACGGTGGCTACGATTAACGGATTCGCATGGGTAGATGCGTTCGCGAAGTGACGTGTTGACGCCTTTTTAATAAAGGCGCGAATAGGTTCGAGACCTAGATCGGAGTGGAGGTCGACGTTCCGTACGAACCAGGGGGCTCCTACGGCTTTACGGAGGAAGCGGTTTTGAACCACTTGGAGTTTATCGATGTGAGAGGGGGCCAAATGCCCGAACACAACACACGCATAAGTCATGATGGGTCGAACGCAAGTTTTGTAAAGTGTCACCTTATTTCTAAGGGACATTTTACTCCGCTTGCAGATTAACGAATGGAGACGACCGAGCACAAATGATGCTCGGTGACGGACCCGCTTGATGTGCGGGCCGAAGGACATGGTACTGTTTAGGGTGACCCCTAGATATTTGACCTCTGACCCAGGGAATGGGTCGGTCGAACATGGTCACTTGGCCGAGATTACTTCTAGGGCGGCGCAGGGAGTGGCGCGGGGTGGCACCTCTGGAGAAGAACACCGCAGCGCTCTTGTCCGGGTTCACCTCAATACGCCACTTCCTGAACCAATTCCCTAGGGAATTGGCGGATGCCTGAAGGTGTCTGGTAATGAAACCCTTATTCCTATGCGAGACGTAGAGAGCGGTATCATCCGCGAATAGGGCTAGATGCGCCTTACTCGAACGAGGAATGTCGTTCGTGTAAAGGCTAAACAGGAGCGGAGAGAGAACTGAGCCCTGTGGGACTCCAGCACTGATGGAGTGGGAAGTGGAGCGCGTCATTTCGACGCGATAACGGAAGGCGCGATTCGACAAGAAGTCTCGTAAGATGAGCACGAGTCTGTCCGGCACACCCAATTGGTAGAGCTTGTAGATCAAGCCGTTGTGCCAGACTTTGTCGAATGCCTTCGCGACATCTAGGAAGAGGGCGCCCGTGTAGATGGGTTTGGGTCTATTGAGACCGGAGAGAACGTGCTCCGTGATGCGGTGCACCTGGTGGACAGCAGTTCGGCTTTCGAGCCAAACACTCTTGTGTTTGGCTCGAAAGCCGAACTGCTCGTCGATAAGGATACCCCTGGACGTTACGAAGTCCTTGAGCCTCGCCAGAAGGAGGCGTTCGTATATCTTGGCCAGGGAGTTGAGGAGACTGATAGGGCGGTAGCTCGCGGGGAGATTGCGAGGTTTGCCGGGCTTGGGAATGCCAATGACGTCCGCCTCCTTCCACTTAGCGGGGAAGGTGCAGTTCGTCATGGCGGCGTTCAAGATGGCCACCAAGAGGCAGATGAGTTGGGCGGGCAGGCATTTCAGAACGCGATTCGAAATACCGTCAGGGCCGGGGGCTTTTTTAGATTTAAGACCCATAATCACATCTTCGACCTCCGTTTGCGTGATAGGAGGCAAGGAATCGACGGGGGGGAGGGATGCCCTGCGCTCGACTTCCCTGTCTACCGCGTCGACGTGGGACTGGTCGACGGACTGAGAGCTGGGGGCGCACTGGCTCTCGAGGGAGTCGGCGAGAAGCTCGGCCTTTTCGTCGTCGTCGAAGGCTGGGGGCGCTGCGCCTGAAGGGCGGGACAGCGGGGGCATGTCAGTCGTGGAGTCGGATTTGAGGCTACGCGCCAGCTGCCAGTAGGCCAGATGCGACGGCGCGATGCCCTCTAGGAGGACACCCCACCGTTCCTCCCGGACCTCCGCGACACGACGCTTTACCTCTCGTCGTAAAGCGCGCATCCGGGCCCGATTGGCTTCGGTGGGGTAGGAGTCGTACGCTCGGATGGAAGCATTCTTGGAACGAATGAGATCCCTAACATCGTCCGGCAGTCGAAAGCGGTTGAGGTAGAGATATTCCGCCTCGACTTGCTTGGACGATCGACTGACAGCCGATCGGATGTGCTCGGTGAAGGCATCTACGGCCTGATCGGTGTCCTGAGGGGACGGGATGGAGTCCGAGCTGAGAGGCAGGGGGGGAGGGTCGGCATCCGCCAAGGCCGTGCTTAGCGCATGCCAATCCACCACTGTCTTTTTGGGTCGCTGAGGGGCGGAAGGGGGGGAACCGAGTCTCATGACTACAGGTCGATGGTCAGAGTCGAGTTCCTGGACTACTTCCAAGGAGTGCAGCCGTAGGGTGACACCCTTCAGAAGCGCCATGTCCAGGACGTCGGGTCGGTGATTGGGATTGTTAGGATAGTGGGTAGGGTGCATGGGTGCGATGACGTCAAAGTCGAGAACGTCGATCAGGGCGTCAAGGCTCCTACCGTTAGGGGAAGTGGTGAGACCGTTCCAGGCCACGTGTTTGCTGTTGAAGTCGCCCGCCAGAATGACGGCGCTTCCCAGATTGAAGAGTGCTTCAAAGTCACTCCTGAGAACGGATTTAGTGGGGGAAAGGTAAACGGAGGCGATCACGATGGGCTGGTGCCCCGTGAGAGAGACGCGACAGACCGAGGCTTCGATGTTGGTGAGCGCGGGGGGATCGAGAGGGATGCAGTGCAGGGACCTCCTGTAGTAAATGAGAGTACCGCCTCCGCGGGAGCCGATTCTGTCATTGCGCACGAGGTTGTAGTTTGCGATCCTAGGATCGCGTTGTGCGGGCTTCAGGAAGGTTTCCTGCACGAGGAGGATATCAAGTTGGTGATCTCGGAGGAAATCAGCAACCTGATCTCGCTGGGAGCGAAGGCCATCGGCGTTAAAGAACGCCAGGGATAGGTTGTGGGGCTTTAGGCGGGGAGATCGTAGATCCATTATTGGATGCGGGGGGGTTGGGTTTTGAGGGACGCCAGGACGTCATAGACGTCCCTGTATTCCGCGGCCAGGAGAACCTGGTCCGCCAAGTTGGTGGCGGCGCGGAGACGAAGGGCGAGTTCGCGGACTCTGGGGAACAGTGCGGGGCTTATAACCGCCGAGACGCTCATTATCAGGTCGACGTCCTGACTGACGTTAGTGGGCGGAGGGGGACAAGCCGCCACCGGCGGGATCGCCGGTGCGCGCTTCGGGGGGCGGGCGGGGCCCACAAACGCAGGGTGGGAGGCCGCGGTGTAGGGCAGCGGCTTCACCCACGCGTTGGCGCCGAGGGACGGCCTGAGCGGCGGGGGAGGGGGGGCCAGCTTCCGTGTCGCGGGAGCGCGGGGAGCCGTGGTCGCTGGCGCAGAAAGCACCGGACGAGGGTGCGCTGAGGGCGCGGGGGGGTGTTGCGCTGAGGGCGCAGAGGGGGGGGCAACCGCGCGGGGGCGGCGGCGGCCGCCGCGCCTCGCCCGGCCGCGCTTCCCCTTCGGGGCCTTGGGGCAACCGCGATAGTTCGCGGTGTGCCCCTTGGTGCCGCAGAGGACGCAGCTGGGGGGCTCGGCCGCCGTCTCCTTCGAGCGGGCGCACTGGGACGTCGCGTGGTCCCCGATGCACTTAACGCATCGAGGGCGCGCGTGACAGTTTCGGGCAGAGTGCCCGTACAGTTGGCAATTGTGGCACTGCCCGGGCGTGCCACGTTTGTGGGGGGCCTCCACGGAGAGGCCAGATATATGGCACACGGCCTTCAGGTCGAAGACCCTACGGCCGGACTCGGTGCGGTCGAGGACGACCAGCACCATGTCGTACGCCTCCTTGGAGCGCCCATTGACCATTCTGTGCACCTGGCGCACAGGAAGGTCCTGGGACTGGAGGTCGGCCTTGATGACGGCGGTGTCCAGCTCCCTCGGGACACCGCGGATTACCACCCTGAGCTCCCTTTCCTCCTCCAGGGTGTATGTGTGATAAGCGATCTTGTTGGATCGCAGGAACGCGGATAGCCGTCGGTGGTCGTCCGAAGACGCCACCTTGACGGCTATGCCTTGCGCGGTGGAACGCGCGTGCGTGTAGTTTATCTGGCGATTATATATCGCCTTGGAGATGCGCTCCCAGGCGCTCTTGTCCTGAATGACAAGCGGCGGGGGAGTGATGTTCGGACGTGCGGGGCGCGCGAGGGGGGAGGCCCTCGCGGCCGCGTCGGGAGACGGAGACGGCCGGGGGGCCGGAGGGGCCGGGAGAAACGGAAACGTTTCCGGCCTTCTGGATTTTAGGTGGCGGCGAGTCGCGCGGTTTGCGCGCCCGCTTCCCATTCGCGATGGGAACGAAGTCGTCCTCCGACGAGAGCGACGGGGACGGCGACCGGGCGGGGGCGGCGCGTCGCGCGGTCGCGCGCTCGACCTCCATGTCCGAGTCCGAGAGAGGCTCGGACCCGCATGGCGAGACGGGGCGGTCGGCGGGGGTCTAGGGCGGCGCGACTAAGTCAGTTCGCGGCGCGGCGAACGGAGTCGCGGGGCGCGCAGAAGGCGCGGGGTGCGCGGGGCCGAGGGCCGACGCGCGCGCGGGCGACGCCTCGGGCGAGGCGGGCGAGTACGTCGCCCTGAATTCCCGGACTATGTCCGGGCAGCGTAGGACGATGTACTTCGTGAGCTCCCGGACGAACTCCGGAGGGAAGTCTTCCGCCATTTCCAGAGGGGAAATGGCAGGGCGAGTGAACTAATAAAAAATAAAAAGGGCCCTAAGACCCGGGCGTGAACGTTGCCCTGATCCCCCCACCGGGCAGCGGCGGGGGGGTGGCACTACCGGGGAGACGCGGTGTGCCCCTTCGCCTTAAGGGCGAACGTGCGGCACCAAACCCTAGCTGCTCCGGGGCGAAGAGAACCGCCGCACGGAGAACACTAATATCGAAAACAGTTATGAAACTCACCGTTGAGAAAACAAAGACCGCGGGAGGGCCGGCCGCGCCGTTGGCCGACGCGGCTGCCTAGCAACCCACGTGATTGGTCACGCCGGGCGATACGCGAACCGTACCTACACGGGACGCAAAAGCATACGCACAGCGAATGCAAACACGTAAACACGCAAGCACAACACACGTAAGCACAGCCGCGACAAACCACGTAGGTCACGGAAAACGACCGTTACTAAAAACGCGGGAAGGCCGACCGCCGTCAGAACGGCGAGTCTACCTAACGGCTCGCCTTGTTGCTACGCGCGAGCCAGACGCGGAGAAGTAACGTCGCAAGCCCGTATATGCGTACGTATACACGTATATGAGCCAACCAGATCACCACTCCACGCAAGCGCAGGCGTTTCCAACAAAGCAAGTCGAAATCGAATACTACGTAACACGAAAATAGCGAGCGGGCGAGCAGCGCAGTGACACGACCGAACGCGCGCGAGGCACAGCCAGAACTATCAGGTAGGTAGGTATTAAAGTGGAAATAGAACAATTTATATCTATTATGAATGAATTACTTCGTTTTTATTTATGTTAATCAACTACATACTTCAACTAATGCTAGGTGCCTACTGAGATCGAAGTGCTAAATCCAAAACGCTTCAATGGCTATATTGACGCAACATGTTGAAATAAGAGTATGCTGTTGACATTACCTGCAAAAGGAACAAAATCATCAAAATTATTATCTAGACCCATCACGAGACTTAATAGAAATCTTTTTACGTGCGGGGCTACCATATTAGAGGTAACAGGTAAAATTGGTGCTAATGTACCCAGTGGCGCATTTACCAGCAGGCTGAGTAGGCCTAGGCTGGAGCCTAGGGCGGAAAATTTAACTCAACATTTTTTTTTATTAGCTCAAAAATATATCAAAAAAGACTATTTCTTGTGTAAACTTCACTAAATCGTGAGTTGCAAGAATAATCTAGGAACTGACACAACGATCCCTTAGTTCACAATCATACTAATACTGGAAAAAGCTGAAGTAATGATGACGATAGAGCACAAATCATAAAGTTTGCGTGTAGCTGACCGACCGTATTCGCAACAGCGTAGTAAGAAAGCAAATAGGCATGAAAGAGAGTATCGGTGTAAAGATGAGGAAGGGTATGCTCCGTTGGTTCGGGCATATAGAAAGAATGTCTGAAGAAAGAATGACAAAACAGATATACAATGCGAAAGTGGAGGGATGTAGGTACCGGGGAAGACCTAGACTATCTTACCATGACCAAATAGACCGGGTATTATCTGAAGGACAAGTCACGAGTCTCCGTAACCGGCGAGCGTGTATGAGACGGACTATGGGAGTAGAGGAAGCCAGAGAGGTATGTAAGGAAAGAGCCTGTTGGAACTCTGTACCCTCTGCCTACCCCGTAAGGGATCTGGCGTGATGATATAGATAGATAGATATAGATTGACAAATAAAAAGTAATTATTATGATTGTGAACTAGGGTATTGAATTGCAGAGGCACGTAGGGGCGGCAAAAATTAAATAGCCTATTGGCGGCAAATGTGTAAATCCGCCACTGAACCTACCTCATAGTATAAAAGCTGACTTTGATATAGACGGACGGCTTGGTCTGGTGGATAACGGGGCATGATTCGCTTCGCCCACTGGATTGAGTAGTCGCGGGTTCGATTCCTGTACAGGACAAATCTTTGTGTGTCCCACAAATATTTGTTTCGGTCTGGGTGTTTGTGCATGTGAATTTCATGTTTATAAATGCGCCCACGATAGAGGAATAAATCCTAGTGTTAGGCTACGTTTATTAAAAAGAAACAAAAAAAGAAAACATACAGAATGTAACTTTCACTAGACGCTTTCTGTGGCGTGCATTCGTATAGGCTATTTAGCATTGACTGCGTCATAAAATTTCAATCATGCTACCTTTAATTATATATACCTACACAAATAAAATAATGTTAATCATCATACTCACTGCAGTGAATAATTATTAAAGTATACTTGCATTCAGTGTATTATGCTGAGTTAGGCATTTTAATTAAGAGTATTTATATTCTCTTTGGCTTAATTGCCTATATGCAACTCAAGTATACAATGCACGCCATTGGACCCTCCAAAGATCGTAAATGCGAGTGCCTGCTAGTATTTTCATAGCAACACGATCTCGCTTAGTTTGAGAAGTCATTATACTATATTTATATTTCGTAATAATTTTTTTTATACAGGCCGGTTGTTGTTACATTATGCATATGTATATTCGTATCTAAATATTTAGGCCTATTCATTTACAAAATTCTAGCATTTCATAAAATAACGTAGGTCTAGCAGGCACGGGATCTTGGACCAATTGATACATGGTTGTTACAGTTTAATGCACTATTTTAAACTTACTTATTTCTGAAACGTGAATATGCCAAAAATTTAATTTACGAATTAAGTTACGTAATTCAAATATGTAACGAGCGGTGTTTGTAACAAATGTCTCGCGACAGTATCGCTGGGGATATGGTGGTATCGAGCGACATTCCGTTGTTCTTTGTCGCCGCATTGCTTTTGTTGAGGAACAAAAGCAATGCGGCGGTGGGTGTGGGTGTGGGTGTGGGTGTGTGTGTGTGTGTGTGTGTGTGTGTGTGTGTGTGTGTGTGTGTGTGTGTGTGTGAGTTTGGGTGTGTGTGTGTTTGTGTGTGTGTTTGTGTGTGTGTGTGTGTGTGTGTGTGTGTGTGTTTGTGTGTGTGTGGGTTTGTGTGTGTGTGTGTGTGTGTGTGTAAATGATCTACGCTGTTGGCCGCGGGGCCTTTACAGCTTCACCGGACAAGAGGGCGAGCCGCTTCTGAAGGGTGTTACCTTACGGCTGCACTCCTTAGAAGTAGTCCAGGAGCTGGACTCTGACCACCGACCTGTAGTCATGAGACTCGGTCCCCCCCTTCCGCCCCTCAGCAACCCAAAAAGACGGTGGTGGATTGGCATGCGCTAAGCACAGCCTTGGCAGATGCCGACCCTCCCCCCTCCCCCTCAGCTCGGAGTCCATCCCGTCCCCTCAGGACACCGATCAGGCCGTAAATGCCTTCACTGACCACATCCAATCGGCTGTCAGTAGATCGTCTAAGCAAGTTGAGGCGGAAGATCTCAACCGCTTTTGACTGCCGGACGATGTTAGAGATCTCATTCGTTCTAAGAACGCCTCAATCCGCGCGTACGACTCTTACCCCACCGAAGCCAATCGGGCCCGCATGCGCGCTTTACAACGTGAGGTAAAGCGTCGTGTCGCGGAGGTCCGGGAGGCTCGGTGGGATGACTTCCTAGAAGGCCTCGCGCCATCGCATTTGGTTTACTGAAAGCTGGCGCGTAGCCTCAAATCCGACTCCACGATTGGCATGCCCCCACTGTCCCGCCCCTCGCCGACAGCCTGGAGAGCCAGTGCACTCCCAGGACTCTGTCCGTTGACTCATCCAACGTCGGAATGGTCGATAGGGAAGTCGAGCGCAGGGCATCCCTTCCCCCAACGATTCCTTACTTCCCATCACCCAAACCGAAGTCGAAGATCTCATTATGGGTCTTAAAACCAAAAAGTCCCCCGGCTCTGATGGCATTTCGAATCGCGTTCTGAAATGCTTGCCCGCCCATCTCATCTGCCTCTTAGTGGCCATTCTGAACGCCGCCATGACGAACTGCACCTTCCCCACTAAGTGGAAGGAAGCCGACGTCATAGGCATTCCCAAGTCCGGCAAACCTCGCGATCTCCCTATGTCTACGCCTCAACTCCCTGGCTAAGGTCTACAAGCGCCTACTTCTGGCGCGGCTACTTCTACTACTTTGTAATGTCCAGGGGTATCCTTATCGACGAGCAGTTCGGCTTTCGAGCAAAACACTCCTGCGTCCACCAAGTGCACCGCATCACGGAGCACATCCTCTCCGGCCTCAACAGACCCAAACCCGTCTACACGGGCGCCCTCTTCTTCGATGTCGCGAATGCATTCGACAAAGTCTGGCACAACGGCTTGAGCTACCAAATGGGCGTGCCGGACAGACTCGTGCTCATCTTACGAGACTTCTTGTCAAATCGCGCCTTCCGATATCGCGTCGAAATGACGCGTTCCACCCCCGACTTCACCCGAGCTGGGGCCCCGCAGGGCTCAGTTCTCTCTCCCCTCCTGTTTAGCCTCTACCCGAACGACATTCCTCGTTCGAGTGATGTTAAACTAGCCTTAATCGCGGATGATAACGCTCTCTATTTTTCCAGTAGAAGCAAGGCTTCCATCACTAAAAAACTCCAGGCCGCCGCCAATACTCTAGGGGACTGGTTCAGGAAGTGGCGAATCGAGGTGAACCCGGACAAGAGCGCTGCGGTGTTCTTCTCCAAAGGTGCCACCCCGCGCCCCTCCCTGATCCACCCCAGAAGGAATCTCGGTCAAGTGACCATGTTCGACCAACCCATTCCCTGGGTCAAAGAGGTCAAATATCTAGGGGTCACCCTAAACAATACCATGTTCTTCGCGCGGGCGACGCCTCGGGCGAGGCGGGCGAGTACGTCGCCCTGAATTCCCGGACTATGTCCGGGCAGCGTAGGACGATGTACTTCGTGAGCTCCCGGACGAACTCCGGAGGGAAGTCTTCCGCCATTTCCAGAGGGGAAATGGCAGGGCGAGTGAACTAATAAAAAATAAAAAGGGCCCTAAGACCCGGGCGTGAACGTTGCCCTGATCCCCCCACCGGGCAGCGGCGGGGGGGTGGCACTACCGGGGAGACGCGGTGTGCCCCTTCGCCTTAAGGGCGAACGTGCGGCACCAAACCCTAGCTGCTCCGGGGCGAAGAGAACCGCCGCACGGAGAACACTAATATCGAAAACAGTTATGAAACTCACCGTTGAGAAAACAAAGACCGCGGGAGGGCCGGCCGCGCCGTTGGCCGACGCGGCTGCCTAGCAACCCACGTGATTGGTCACGCCGGGCGATACGCGAACCGTACCTACACGGGACGCAAAAGCATACGCACAGCGAATGCAAACACGTAAACACGCAAGCACAACACACGTAAGCACAGCCGCGACAAACCACGTAGGTCACGGAAAACGACCGTTACTAAAAACGCGGGAAGGCCGACCGCCGTCAGAACGGCGAGTCTACCTAACGGCTCGCCTTGTTGCTACGCGCGAGCCAGACGCGGAGAAGTAACGTCGCAAGCCCGTATATGCGTACGTATACACGTATATGAGCCAACCAGATCACCACTCCACGCAAGCGCAGGCGTTTCCAACAAAGCAAGTCGAAATCGAATACTACGTAACACGAAAATAGCGAGCGGGCGAGCAGCGCAGTGACACGACCGAACGCGCGCGAGGCACAGCCAGAACTATCAGGTAGGTAGGTATTAAAGTGGAAATAGAACAATTTATATCTATTATGAATGAATTACTTCGTTTTTATTTATGTTAATCAACTACATACTTCAACTAATGCTAGGTGCCTACTGAGATCGAAGTGCTAAATCCAAAACGCTTCAATGGCTATATTGACGCAACATGTTGAAATAAGAGTATGCTGTTGACATTACCTGCAAAAGGAACAAAATCATCAAAATTATTATCTAGACCCATCACGAGACTTAATAGAAATCTTTTTACGTGCGGGGCTACCATATTAGAGGTAACAGGTAAAATTGGTGCTAATGTACCCAGTGGCGCATTTACCAGCAGGCTGAGTAGGCCTAGGCTGGAGCCTAGGGCGGAAAATTTAACTCAACATTTTTTTTTATTAGCTCAAAAATATATCAAAAAAGACTATTTCTTGTGTAAACTTCACTAAATCGTGAGTTGCAAGAATAATCTAGGAACTGACACAACGATCCCTTAGTTCACAATCATACTAATACTGGAAAAAGCTGAAGTAATGATGACGATAGAGCACAAATCATAAAGTTTGCGTGTAGCTGACCGACCGTATTCGCAACAGCGTAGTAAGAAAGCAAATAGGCATGAAAGAGAGTATCGGTGTAAAGATGAGGAAGGGTATGCTCCGTTGGTTCGGGCATATAGAAAGAATGTCTGAAGAAAGAATGACAAAACAGATATACAATGCGAAAGTGGAGGGATGTAGGTACCGGGGAAGACCTAGACTATCTTACCATGACCAAATAGACCGGGTATTATCTGAAGGACAAGTCACGAGTCTCCGTAACCGGCGAGCGTGTATGAGACGGACTATGGGAGTAGAGGAAGCCAGAGAGGTATGTAAGGAAAGAGCCTGTTGGAACTCTGTACCCTCTGCCTACCCCGTAAGGGATCTGGCGTGATGATATAGATAGATAGATATAGATTGACAAATAAAAAGTAATTATTATGATTGTGAACTAGGGTATTGAATTGCAGAGGCACGTAGGGGCGGCAAAAATTAAATAGCCTATTGGCGGCAAATGTGTAAATCCGCCACTGAACCTACCTCATAGTATAAAAGCTGACTTTGATATAGACGGACGGCTTGGTCTGGTGGATAACGGGGCATGATTCGCTTCGCCCACTGGATTGAGTAGTCGCGGGTTCGATTCCTGTACAGGACAAATCTTTGTGTGTCCCACAAATATTTGTTTCGGTCTGGGTGTTTGTGCATGTGAATTTCATGTTTATAAATGCGCCCACGATAGAGGAATAAATCCTAGTGTTAGGCTACGTTTATTAAAAAGAAACAAAAAAAGAAAACATACAGAATGTAACTTTCACTAGACGCTTTCTGTGGCGTGCATTCGTATAGGCTATTTAGCATTGACTGCGTCATAAAATTTCAATCATGCTACCTTTAATTATATATACCTACACAAATAAAATAATGTTAATCATCATACTCACTGCAGTGAATAATTATTAAAGTATACTTGCATTCAGTGTATTATGCTGAGTTAGGCATTTTAATTAAGAGTATTTATATTCTCTTTGGCTTAATTGCCTATATGCAACTCAAGTATACAATGCACGCCATTGGACCCTCCAAAGATCGTAAATGCGAGTGCCTGCTAGTATTTTCATAGCAACACGATCTCGCTTAGTTTGAGAAGTCATTATACTATATTTATATTTCGTAATAATTTTTTTTATACAGGCCGGTTGTTGTTACATTATGCATATGTATATTCGTATCTAAATATTTAGGCCTATTCATTTACAAAATTCTAGCATTTCATAAAATAACGTAGGTCTAGCAGGCACGGGATCTTGGACCAATTGATACATGGTTGTTACAGTTTAATGCACTATTTTAAACTTACTTATTTCTGAAACGTGAATATGCCAAAAATTTAATTTACGAATTAAGTTACGTAATTCAAATATGTAACGAGCGGTGTTTGTAACAAATGTCTCGCGACAGTATCGCTGGGGATATGGTGGTATCGAGCGACATTCCGTTGTTCTTTGTCGCCGCATTGCTTTTGTTGAGGAACAAAAGCAATGCGGCGGTGGGTGTGGGTGTGGGTGTGGGTGTGTGTGTGTGTGTGTGTGTGTGTGTGTGTGTGTGTGTGTGTGTGTGTGTGTGTGTGTGAGTTTGGGTGTGTGTGTGTTTGTGTGTGTGTTTGTGTGTGTGTGTGTGTGTGTGTGTGTGTGTGTGTGTTTGTGTGTGTGTGGGTTTGTGTGTGTGTGTGTGTGTGTGTGTAAATGATCTACGCTGTTGGCCGCGGGGCCTTTACAGCTTCACCGGACAAGAGGGCGAGCCGCTTCTGAAGGGTGTTACCTTACGGCTGCACTCCTTAGAAGTAGTCCAGGAGCTGGACTCTGACCACCGACCTGTAGTCATGAGACTCGGTCCCCCCCTTCCGCCCCTCAGCAACCCAAAAAGACGGTGGTGGATTGGCATGCGCTAAGCACAGCCTTGGCAGATGCCGACCCTCCCCCCTCCCCCTCAGCTCGGAGTCCATCCCGTCCCCTCAGGACACCGATCAGGCCGTAAATGCCTTCACTGACCACATCCAATCGGCTGTCAGTAGATCGTCTAAGCAAGTTGAGGCGGAAGATCTCAACCGCTTTTGACTGCCGGACGATGTTAGAGATCTCATTCGTTCTAAGAACGCCTCAATCCGCGCGTACGACTCTTACCCCACCGAAGCCAATCGGGCCCGCATGCGCGCTTTACAACGTGAGGTAAAGCGTCGTGTCGCGGAGGTCCGGGAGGCTCGGTGGGATGACTTCCTAGAAGGCCTCGCGCCATCGCATTTGGTTTACTGAAAGCTGGCGCGTAGCCTCAAATCCGACTCCACGATTGGCATGCCCCCACTGTCCCGCCCCTCGCCGACAGCCTGGAGAGCCAGTGCACTCCCAGGACTCTGTCCGTTGACTCATCCAACGTCGGAATGGTCGATAGGGAAGTCGAGCGCAGGGCATCCCTTCCCCCAACGATTCCTTACTTCCCATCACCCAAACCGAAGTCGAAGATCTCATTATGGGTCTTAAAACCAAAAAGTCCCCCGGCTCTGATGGCATTTCGAATCGCGTTCTGAAATGCTTGCCCGCCCATCTCATCTGCCTCTTAGTGGCCATTCTGAACGCCGCCATGACGAACTGCACCTTCCCCACTAAGTGGAAGGAAGCCGACGTCATAGGCATTCCCAAGTCCGGCAAACCTCGCGATCTCCCTATGTCTACGCCTCAACTCCCTGGCTAAGGTCTACAAGCGCCTACTTCTGGCGCGGCTACTTCTACTACTTTGTAATGTCCAGGGGTATCCTTATCGACGAGCAGTTCGGCTTTCGAGCAAAACACTCCTGCGTCCACCAAGTGCACCGCATCACGGAGCACATCCTCTCCGGCCTCAACAGACCCAAACCCGTCTACACGGGCGCCCTCTTCTTCGATGTCGCGAATGCATTCGACAAAGTCTGGCACAACGGCTTGAGCTACCAAATGGGCGTGCCGGACAGACTCGTGCTCATCTTACGAGACTTCTTGTCAAATCGCGCCTTCCGATATCGCGTCGAAATGACGCGTTCCACCCCCGACTTCACCCGAGCTGGGGCCCCGCAGGGCTCAGTTCTCTCTCCCCTCCTGTTTAGCCTCTACCCGAACGACATTCCTCGTTCGAGTGATGTTAAACTAGCCTTAATCGCGGATGATAACGCTCTCTATTTTTCCAGTAGAAGCAAGGCTTCCATCACTAAAAAACTCCAGGCCGCCGCCAATACTCTAGGGGACTGGTTCAGGAAGTGGCGAATCGAGGTGAACCCGGACAAGAGCGCTGCGGTGTTCTTCTCCAAAGGTGCCACCCCGCGCCCCTCCCTGATCCACCCCAGAAGGAATCTCGGTCAAGTGACCATGTTCGACCAACCCATTCCCTGGGTCAAAGAGGTCAAATATCTAGGGGTCACCCTAAACAATACCATGTTCTTCGGCCCGCACATCAAGCGAGTCCGTCACCGAGCATCCTTTGTGCTCGGCCGTCTCCATCCACTAATCTGCAAGCGGAGTAAAATGTCCCTTAGAAATAAGGTGACACTTTACAAAACTGGCGTGAGACCCATCATGACGTACGTGTGTGAGGTGTTCGGGCACGCAGCCCACTCTCACATCGATAGACTTCAAGCGGTTCAGTCCCGCTTCCTCCGCAAAGCCGTAGGAGCCCCGTGGTTCGTACGTAATGTCGACCTCCACTCCGATCTCGGTCTCGAATCTATTCGCAACTATATTAAAAAGGCGACAACTCGATACTTCGCGAACACATCTTCCCATGCGAATCCGCTAATCGTAGCCGCCGTCGACTACGAACCCAACCCCTGCCGCTGCCGCCGGCCGCGACATGTTCTCACCGATCCCCCCGATGCTTTGACATCGCTTCTTTCCGTTCCCGATACGGACGATGATGACGACGTAGTCGTAGATCCCTAGATCCCCGCCGACCGGCGCACTTTGTACACCCCCCTTCCCATGTAGCGACTTTGAGTCTAAACCGAGGCGTTGCTCTATGAGGCGCCCTCGAGTATGTCGCCCCCTTGCCCTTCTGGCTCGAGCGTAGTGGTTACACCCTCGCCCTTATGTCCGGTGAAGCTGTAAAGGCCTCACGGCCAACAGCGTATACAAGGCATGCCTTTTAAGTTTTGTCGTTTGAAGAAAAAAACACAACTAGAACCTTATAGTACTTTTATTGTTTTTCAAAGTATTCACCACGTAGCTTAATACACTTTTCCATTAGCTCAAACCAGTTATTATAACATTTATTCCACTCTAAAGTGGGGGTGTTCAAAATGGCTGACTTGAAAGCGTTGACTGCTTCTTCACCGGACTGGAACCTTTGACCACGAAGACTTTTCTTAATTTTAGGAAATGTAAAGAAATCGTTAGGGCTTAGGTCAGGACTGTATGGAGGATGGTCAAGAATTTCTACTTTTCCCTGCTTCAAATACTCAATCGTTTGACGAGCGCTGTGTGAGCTTGCGTTGTCGTGGTGCAGGATGATGCGTCGCTTTGAGTTAGATTTTCGAAGTTCGGCGATGACTTGTGGTAAACAAACTGTGGTATACCACTTTGCGTTAACCGTTCTACGATCTTCAAGTGCAATAGTCGCAACATGGCCGGTTTTTCCAACGAACGTGGCCACCATCTTCTTTGAAGTGCTTCGAGAACGAACAACTTTAGTCGGCTTTGGCTCGTCTTGAAAGACCCAGATTGTAGATTGTTGTTTGGAATCAGGATCGTAGGCATAGATCCAAGATTCGTCACCACTGATGATGTCGTAGACGTGATTTGACTCTCCTAGGTTGAACCTTTGCAGAGTTTTCTTAGACCATCTGACGCGGGCCGCCTTGTGATCGTCGGAAAGCAGATGCGGTATCCAACGGCAAACTAGCTTTCTCACACCAAGCGCTTTATACAAGATTTTCTGAATGGTTGTCCCTGAGATGCTTAATAGAGCCTCTATCTCTCGATACGTCACATGACGATCTTCGAGAATTAGTTGTGTCACAGCTATGATGTTATCTTCAGTGAAGGCGGATTTTGGGCGTCCTTCGCGAGATTTGTTACTAACACTAGTATGTCCACGCTGGAATTCTAAATACCAGCGTTCGACAGTCCGCAGACATGGGGCTTTATCACTGAACACAGATGTTAGCTCTTCAAAACACTGAAGCCCTGTCAGGCCTCTTCTAAAGTTGTAGAAAATTATTGCACGAACATTTTCCTTAGAAAGATTCATTTTCGTACGTAACCTGACGGATTCCCATCGACCCTGTGGCTAAACAATAGCATTAATCTTAATACTTTCAACTGTTTTGAGATTCAAAATTTAAACACATTCGAATATAGAACAGTTCCAAATTCAAAATTGCCGGGAAATATGGAAACGACAGAACTTAAAAGGCATGCCTAGTATCACTCAAACACACACACACACACACACACAAAAGAGGGCGAGCGTGCAACCACTACGCTTGAGCCAGAAGGGCAAGGGGGCAACTAGCTCAAGGGCGCCTCAAGGAGGAACGGCCTCGGCTTGGGCAGTCGCTATGGGGGAGGGCGTATATTATTAGGTGTCTCGCCGTGGTGCTCTGCACCGGCCGACGGGCAAGCGTAGACGTGTGTTACGCTACGAAATCGATAAACGATGTATGGAACCTCTTAGGGCGATATCCAATCCAATCCAATTTATAACCTATGGCTCCATCGTTAACCGATGATTCTGCCAATATCAAGTTTGCCAAGTTTATAAAAAAAAAAATGACGAACAATCGGTTTAAGTATGTTTGAGCGGTAAACTTAACGAAAAAACACCAGAACATCAAATTAACTTGGGCAATAAAGAAAACTTGGTAAAGTAGGTACGAAAAACTGTTTTTTTTTTAGGGCGATATGCTGCGACCGACTAAATAGATGTGGACGACATAACGCACCTTCACTCAAATAGCGTCATAACTCAAAAAATTCTAATTTTATTTAACGTTAGGGTTTTCACTAACAAAAATATTTTTTAAAACGGTTGTTTGATTTCTATAAAATGGCATTATACTTTCGGCCGCTTTGTTACGGCGTTTTGAAGCGATTTCGCGTGTTTCCGCAACTGGCACTTACTGGCAGTTACTTGAAATGATAAAAAAAGGAAACAATTTTGAGTTGTGACACTTTTTTAGCGGAGGTGCGATAGGGCGCGGGACATCTGTTGGCGACGTACTTCGACTTCGTGCGACATCTCCAGCGACACGTATCGCGGAACAATTGTCCCCTAATGAATATGCGGCTTAACTGATGAAAATGTCTCCAACTGCACGTTAGGAAGCCCCGTGAACTTGATGGTGACGGGTTTCTGTGAGCACATGATGATGAACACGATGTCTGCGCGCAGCATCGTGCCCAGCGGGGTCTCGTGCCAGCCACAGTTCCAGCAGTCGTCGCCCACTGCGAACGCCTTCACATGAAAAAATAACCTGTTTAGAATATATCTGGACGCGTAGGTATCACAATTGGAGTAATTCTGGTCCGATCCCTATACCCGCTATTTATTATTATTTTTAATTCCTGTCTGGTCCACTAAATCAATCAATCAGCCTATCGCAGTCCACTGCTGGACATAGGCCTCTCCTAACACGCGCCATTGCACACGGTCCTCCGCCTTCCGCATCCAGTCTGTCCCAGCGACCTTTTTGAGGTCGTCGGTCCACCTAGCTGGGGGCCGTCCTACCTTACGCTTACCAAGTCGCGGTCTCCACTCTAGGACACGTTTGCTCCATCGGTCGTCGGTCCTTCTGCAGATGTGACCAGCCCATTGCCACTTTAGCTTACTGAGTTTGCGAGCTATGTCGGTAACTTTGGTTCTTTATCGGATTACCTCGTTACGAATTTTATCCTTCAAAGAGACGCCGAGCATAGCTCGCTCCATAGCCCGCTGTGCGACTTTAAATTTGTGGACCAGTCCCACTGTGAGTGGCCACGTCTCGGCCCCGTAGGTCATAACAGGTAGGACGCATTGGTTAAAGACTTTAGTCTTCAGGCATTGCGGTATAGGCGAAGCGAAAACGTGACGTAGTTTGCCAAATGCTGCCCAACCCAATTGGATCCTGCGATTGATTTCTTTCTCGAAGTTGTTTCTACCAAATTGGACAACTTGTCCAAGGTAGACATACTCCCGAACAACTTCGAGCATCGAACCATCGAAGAAGATCGGTCCCGACGTGACATGTTCATTAAACATGATCTTGGTTTTATCAAAGTTCATGCCGACACCGACACCTCGAGAGGCTCCATTTAGGCTATGCAGCATTTCGCTTAACTGTTCCAGTGACTCTGCCACGATGACGATATCATCGGCAAACCGAAGGTGTGAGATGTATTCGCCGTTGATGTTAATGCCCCGCCCAGTCCAGTTCAGCGTATTGAAGACGTCTTCGAGTGCATTGGTGAAGAGCTTGGGGGATATTACATCCCCCTGTCTTACCCCTCGACGCAGCTCGATCGGGTTGGTCTTTTGGTCCTGGAGCTGGACGGTCATTGTGGCGGTATCATACAGACATCTCAGCACCTCGATATAGCACCAATCGATGCCACATCGCTGCAGAGCATCCAGAACCGCCCAGGTTTCGATGGAGTCGAAGGCTTTATCGTAGTCCACGAAAGCCATACACAGCGGCTGATTGTACTCTTCGGTCTTCTGTACAATCTGCCGAACAGTATGGATGTGGTCCACGGTGTTGTAGCCTTTTCGAAACCCGGCTTGTTCCGGTGGCTGGAACTCGTCAAGTCTTCTGGCGAGGCGGTTTGTGAGTACTCTCGAGAACAACGTGTAGACGTGGCTCAGGAGTGAGATGGGTCTGTAGTTCTTCAGCAAGGTTTTGTCACCTTTTTTAAAGAACAGAACCACCGCACTCCCGCTCCACGCTTGAGGTGTTAAGCCCTGGTGGATGACGGAATTAAAGAGGCTCGCTAACTTTTTCAGGATTGGAGTCCCGCCTGCTTTTAGGAGCTCAGTGGTGATTCCGTCATCGCCTGGCGACTTGTTGTTTTTGAGCTCCTCGAGAGCCACTCTGACCTCGTCCTGGTTGATATCAGGGATGTCTTCCGTGTAGTGGCGTGCGAGTGGGGCTCTGTGGTCGTCAGCGCTGGGTCTCGTGGGTTTAGTCATCCGTGATGCGTACAGGTCTTTGTAAAAACTCTCAATATCCTCGAGTATCTCGAACTTGGAGGTCATGGTTTTGCTATTTGCATGTATTAAGTTTCGTCAGATGGGATTTACCTAGCTGGCGAGCGAAGACTTTGGTGCCTCTGTTCTGTTTAATCGCAGCTGCGATGGCGCGGGTGTTGGAACATCGGAGGTCACGTCGCACCAGCTTCCGGATCTTCCGGTTGAGGTTCCTCCCATCCGGCGAAGACGCCTGCGTGAATGACATTTCCTCCGTCTCTGCTTCATAAGTTCGAGAGTCTCGAGCGAGAGTTTAGACTCTCTGTTACCGCTTTTGCCGGGAAACACCCTTCGAGACGCCTCCTGTAGCGTTTTGAACACTGTGTCGATTTTTTCGTCAACATTGCCTTCGGTTTCCAGCAGGTCGAAACGATTTTGAAGCTCCAGTTGGAACTTTTCGGACCCTAAATCTATTTGAGGCGCAGTAGGTCTCAGAGTATACCTCATCACGCGACACCTTTCGGCTCTGAAGTTTATATTTAGAGCGCCTCGGACAAGTCGGTGATCGCTGCCGGTATTAAACCTGTTGATTACGGAGACGTCTCTAAATATAGACTTCCTGTCTGTCATGATGAAGTCTATCTCGTTCCTCGTCACAGTGTCGGGGCTTCGCCTTGTCCAAGAAGAGCCCCTGCGACTCCAGAAAGTTGACCAGCATCTGCCCCCTGTGGTTTCGGCGGCCCACGCCGTGGGGTCCGATTATTGTTTCGCCGCGTTCTTGTACTCCCACTTTGGCATTGAAGTCCCCCATAACAACGCTGTAGTGAGCCTTGGTGGTGCCATGTAATGCCTTGGTTATGTCTTCATACATGGCTTCGACTATGTCATCGCAGTATGTCGAGGTCGGCACATATACCTGTACCACCTTCAGGGTGCACCTGTTGGTGATTTTATTTATGAGGTACGCTACCCGTGTCGACACACTGCTGACTTCTACAACGTTGTTAGTGAGAGCTTTGTTGACCAGGAAACCGACACCGCCCTGAAAGGGCCGATCACCTTCCCGAAAGTAGAACAGGTGGCCTGACTCTTGAGTCGATAACCCTTGGGTTATCGTGTCCTCGCCCTGTCTTCGAACTTCGGATAACCCCAATATGTGCCAGTTTATGCGACCTAGTTCTACCTCGAGTTCAGTGAGGTGTTAGTCCAGCCGTAGAGAGCGTCCATTGTACGTAGCCAGGGTCAGGTGTTTTTGGTAGCCTTGTGTCGTAGCCCGGAGATTCTTCGCACCCCCTGCCCCGCTGTTACCGCGACCGCTACCGTGGCAGCGGACAGCGGGACTACCGGGAACTAGGGGCCTTTGTTTTAGGTGCCTTACCATGTTAGGAGGTTTTTAGCCTACTATACCACGCTGGCCAGACGGGTTGGTATAGGGTTTGTTTCAAATTTTCCTTTTCTGGTCGTTGATCGAATGACGTTACTACCTTTGGTAGACTCTTACCACGAGCCTAGCAAAAGTAAGGCTACTGGGGCATTCTAAGTTTTTCTTTCGCTTCCAGCCCAGTAAGGAAGTCACTAAGGACCACTAAATACATTTTGCTATTTTGATCGAATCCCCTAATATTTTTGGAACGTGGAGCAGATCGGAAGGTGCTGATAAAGCGCTGAAATGAAACAAACGGCTAATAGTGAATTATTTTAAAACGCTTACAGCGCTTCAACACGCGTTGAAAAAGCGCCCGTGCGAACAAGTAGTTAAAGTAAAAACCATAAGTACCTACCTACCTATTGTATATGCCACTCATATTTTGTCAACGATGTTAACTGCGTAATTACGCTGTTACGCTGTTAAGGGGCGAGGTTATCGCCATTATAGCAGACACAGTTACAATCTTTGGACTGCTAATAAGATTGTCCAATAAAATAGATAATCCGGTGCTCCTCTGCCCCGTGCTTTATCATCAGGGGAGAGAATTAACTCACTTTTTCCCATATACCGTGGTGCGTACTGCAACGTGACCCATTCCACGCCGCCGTCCTCCTCGCGGTAGGTTCCCCCAAGCCGCTGATATACCTTCATCAACTTGGCCAGTTCGAATTTTTTGGACAATAGGCTTAATAACCGACCTAACCATTTTCCTCGTTAATTGAACTTGACAATCCTGTATCGTACATCCTGCTTATATGTTTGATGTTTGTTACTCAATTACGCAAAAACGACTGAATGGATTTGGATATAATTTGGCACACAGATAGTTTCTATCCCGAAAAATGTAAGGTTCCTGTCTAAACTAGTTTAGTATAATCCTATTAATATTATAAATGGAAAAGTTAGTATGTTAAGATGTTTGAATGTTTGTTAAAAACGGCTTAACGCATTTGTATGAAATTTGGCACACAGATATTTCATTACCTGGATTAACATATAGGATACATTTTATCCCCGAAAAATGTAAGGTTTCTGTCTAAAGTCAAGGCGGGCGAAGTCGGGCACAGTAACTAGTAAAGAATAATTATATTGTGTCAACGGGCGAAGACGTAGGTATTTTTCTTTATCAAATATTCTGAGCACCTACACAAGTACGAATATATATAATTACATATAATGAATGTATAGCCGGATTTATTTTTATTTGCTTATTAAAATCAGCATACTTAAATAAACAATGTCATATCACAACCTCACGTGTATTATAGATTGGCGTTGTAGTTTTCGGATTAGTATTTACCTACCTACCAATTAATAAAATCTGTAAGCAGACGGAAGGAGACCTGGTAAGATAATAACAATTGCAACGGGTAAATCTCCTTACGATACAATTGGCACCTAATATAAAAACCAACCACCAAATGTATACAGAATGTTAGGTGGGTCGATAACTGATACTTTAGGTCATCTTAAAATAGTTACCTTGTTCCGTATCAAGGTGCCGAGGTAACACGGTATCCACACCTGCATGCACGCAGCAATTCCTAACAGACTAAATAAGATGTCGAATTTTCCGTGGTCCAGGTTCTAAAAAATAAATAAGCAAGCATAAGCTACCTATAATAAGATTACAGGTGCAGTAGATCTTTGACAAACTTACTTCTGCAAGCTGATAGGCAATGAGGCAGATAGCGATGGCACTGAACATTACTTGATACACGAGCACGGGTCCGTATACAGAAGAAACAGTTTTTACAGCTCTGAAATTAGTAATTATATCTTGACCAAGTTAATATATGACTTGAAATGATTATGAATTTCGGAAGAAAGAATGATAACAGATATACAATGCGAAAGTGGAAGAAACTCGACTTTGAGTTAAGTTCGCCTAAGTACATTTAACTACTCTGTAATTTTAATTTTGTAATTTGTAACTATATGTGTACAATAAAGAATTGAGGATGTAGGTACCGGGGAGGACCTAGACTATCCATGACCACATAGACCGTGTCTTATCTGAAGAGCAAGTCAAGAGTCTCCGTAACCGGCGTGCGTGTATGAGACGAACTATGAGAGTGGAGGAAGCCAGAGAGGTATGTAAGGAAAGAATCTGTTGGAAGTCTGGTCTCGCTCGCAAGGGATCTGGCGTGATGATATAGATAGATAAATATAAATTATATTAAGAAAATTCGTATATTTAGTTATCTAAGTACCTGATAAAATTATGAATTGCATCAGCAATCCATAATTTTTATCAGGTACTTATTTGACTCCGTCTGATTTCATATCGATGAATGTCAAATAAGAGTCAAATACAACTTGAGAACTATTCATACGGTTTTTACCTAGGTAGTGCAGCAATTAAATTATTGATGGTAGAAGTCTTGTATCTTTGCGCCAATTGAGATTATCACCATCGATATGTCTTGAATTTTATCATACCGTCATTACGTGCCGCTGCATAATGCAACATATTTTGTAATACTTGCCAAAATTAAACATACTTAAAAACAGAACGATGCCATTTGATGATAGTTCCCACCCTTTCATTCATTGTCAGCCGTACAGCAATCCTGCGAGGGTCGTTCCGGGGCATGGCCACCACGGATTCGTCCAAACCGTCAAATATCGATTGGAATAACAACCTGATCATATCCATTATGAAGTAGTGGTGTAGCAGAATGTGGAACAGCGAGTAGATGTATGCTGTTAAAAGAAAGGGTAGATGCTTAGGATATTAGGCCTCGGTGACGAAGCCAGGGGGAGCAGGGCGGCGGCGCCGGCGGCGCGGGGAGCTCACATTAAATGCTTATGAAGATTGCTTGGGCCAGACTTCTAAGCAAATAGGCCAGTCGACAGAATGCCTTTTTTGCGCCGTCCGAGTTATTGACTCGTGTGCTCCTAGAATAGAGTAACATGGCACAAATATTCGGATCTGTTTGTATATTCATGTGAATTTTATGTTCGTAGTTATACGCACGCATGAAACAGAAATAAGGTGGGGCTACAATTATTATTAAAGACTGTTTGACAACTCACCGCAAAACGTCTGGATGAATATAAACAATAAAAGTATTTCAAGTGTCAGAAATATTTCATAGTTCGGTGATCTGAATTGGTCGTCTTTGGGCAGCCATATCGGAAACAAGAAGGGTCTGACCGTGTACTCATCTTGGGTCATGAACAGGTTCTGGTAGAGCAATCCAGACATGGGGACGAGTAAGTACATGCCGCCCACGAAGCAGACAAAGAAGAACCAAGCGTAACAAAGCTGCCATATCAAAAGTTGACCTTTCAAAAAAGGTTTTCTGAAAAAAATCTCTAGGTAACTTCAGGTAATGATTAGAAATATACAATACGTATGTGAACTTTTTGCAGTCATTTTATTTTACAACCGTGACTCTAAATTATGTTAAATGCTTCGAAACTTTATATTGTTTTCTAACCCCTAAAGGCGCGTCAAATTTAGAGCTATTAATTATTAGCTATTTTAATAGTTCAAGTTACAAGGTAGTTCATTTTTTGTGAATTATTGAAATTCTAGATCAACTAGCGTAGTGTCTAGTTCCTCGCAGATCGGCATCTATTTGTTGGCTCACAATCTTCTTATAAAGATCTAGGTAATCAGTATGACTGCCATTTGCTAATAGTTCAGTGTTCTAGATACTGTTCACCAGTTGATAGATCGCCAGTCTGACCGCGCCCTCAGCTTCTACATTTTACCCGCACACAGGATCAGACATTGACCTCGCCTGCGAGGTCTAAGAATCCCTTGCCCGCTGGCCGGTGCAGAGCGCTATACGTCCTCCCCCATAGCGACTGCCCAAGCCGCAGCCGTTCCTCCTTGAGGCGCCCTTGAGCTAGTTGCCCCCTTGCCCTTCTGGCTCGAGCGTAGTGGTTGCACGCTCGTCCTCTTGTCCGGTGAAGCTGTAAAGGCCCCGCGGCCCGCAGCGTAGATCTTTCACACACACACACACACACACACACACACACACACACACACACATACAAAATTAAAGTAAAACGGTTACATGCAAGATTTATTAAGTTATTATACCGATTATCCCTTTATTTATACGAAAGGATCCCCCGTTAAAATATAGCGGATCTGTCGGACGTGTGTACTACCGGGGATAAGTAATAAAGAATATCATATTCCTAGATTCACTGTTGTCAAAATTAACGTGTTGACAAAAAAATATAAAGGTATTGACTCACTTGTATTTGTCACCCAAGCTGCAAACAAAGAGAAAATCCTCATTCATATCTTCCAATATATCATAAATCTTCTGTTTGTTGCGCAAAAGTCCGAAGTATACGCTAGGTATGCACCCTGCTATAACATTATAGCAGAAACATCCAGTAGCGAAGGAATAGTCTTTTATCTCCAAGCCATGGATAATAGACATCGTTTCTATAATTATGCCAATAATTGAAAGTTGGATGCAAACAGATGGCCATATTAGTCTGAAAGCAAAAATATTTTAAAATCCCGGAGTAGGTTACGTTCAACAAAAGCTGTAAAGTTCGTTGTGAATCTGTAGTGCATGAAAATTAAACTGCGAAGCGTAATGAATTGCTTAACTTAAAATAATACAGCATTTAACCTGGCAGCCAAGAACGCCTTTGTTTTGATGTTATAAACTTAAAATAAAATGTAACAAACACTAATCGCTAGGTGTTTTCTTAGATATAAAAAGTTCTTGTTGTAAAGGATGATTAGAAAGCCGATAAGTAGTAGCTATGTGGTAATTTCTAACGATGTGAATATACAGAAAGAAACCTAACAAATACTGAAGCAAGTATTTCAGCTCGGTGGGTAGATTGGTCGCTCCAGGATGGCGGATTACGTGGGATCAATTCCCACACGAAACTTTAATTTTTTCTTTATATTTAATATCATTATTCTACGTGAAATAAGACTTATTTACGAGAGTATTATGTGTTTACATATAATTTAATATTTGTTTTCGGATTATATTAGATTGAGTGTTTATATTAGATTTTATGTTCTGGACGAATGTTTCTAGTACTTTAGCTGTGAAGCCAAACGTCAAACACATCTTCGATGCCTATACATATATTATCATTGTTATTCCGAGGAATCTATAAACTTCTTAATTAATTTTATTTCATATTGTTATAATATTTTTTAATACTCAAGACATGAAATGCCTTATATTTTTCGTGTATTATAAAATTAGTAAAAATGAGTAACCTGACAAGGGACTCTTTATTATTAAAGAATATCCCTTTCATAGCAAAAAATACTCTCAGTTGAGGGTGAAAATTGTGTAGATTTATGTCGTTCCTGTCAAAGTCAAAATTATCTTTTTGACTAAAATATGATTTTATTTTTTGGAAATACATTTTGTTCTTATGCCACGGGGAAATTACAACCAATAGAAAAGTACTTTAATGCGGTTAACCTAACTATACGTACTTACAAGACGAAAGAAATGAAATATATTTTCAAGTTTTAATACTTAAGGTGAAGCTCTTTTCGAAATTCAAATGTAAGTAGTTTTTTTTTATTTTTAATCGTGAAATTAGGATAATATTTCCTTTGCCTTTTTTTCATTTTTTATTGGACGAAACTAAACACTGTTTACTGTCCGCGTCCCCGCCATAGGTCTCGGCCGAGGGACATTTAAACATCTACTATAATATACTTTAGAATGTAGTAAAGCCTCGTAATCATAAGGGGCTGTCCCCCGGGCGAAGTCGTATGAAGTTACGAAGGGTGATGTCGCAAGACATCTTGTCTCGCGACATATGTGGTCCACATTTGTTTAGTCAGTTGCAGCATGTCGCCCGTAGAGGTTTCATACATCGTCCCTCCGTATTATTGCGCAACACACGACTACACTTTATGACTCTGGCATATTTTCTCCGACCCGCCCGATGCCGTTACTTCCCTTCTTTCGAGTATAGATACCGCACACAGGATCGGACACCGACCTCGCCGGCGAGGTCAAAGAATCCGTTGCCCGCCGGCCGGTGCAGAGCACCACGGCGCGACACCTAGTATATGCCCTCCTTCATAGCGACTGCCTAAGCCGAGGCCGTTCCTTCTTGAGGCGCCCTAGAACTAGTTGCCCCGTTGCCCTTCTGGCTCGAGCGTAGTGGTTGCACGCTCGCCCTCTTGTCCGTTGAAGCTGTAAAGGCCCTGTGGCCAACAGCGAAGATCACTCACAGACACAGACACACACACATAAAACCTTGTGACTGCGTCCGCGGCACGTGTCGCGGGACAGTTGTTCCCTAACAAATACGTGGCTTACAAAGCTTAATTCATGCTCGACCTAGTTCTAATCTTAACCCGTTGTAATGTCAGCCTCTGGACGACATCCACAGTAACAACATGTCCTGTGACAACATGAGTATTTGTTAGTCGAATGTACTAAGCAGGTTTTCGCCTTAACTTCAATTTCATAATGGGTAACATTTTACAATTGATTAGGGTAGTCATTTAAATAATTGCGAAAAAGGTAAGAACCTATGATTGCAGTAATTGATAATTAGGTATCTAGATTTCTACTTAATGTAGGACTAAGCATAAATTGTTACTGGCTAACAGCCCGAGTAAAGTGACTTGGTATGTCAGATACATTAATTAACTTAATAACGGCCTTCGAAACGTATCACTATTATTGGACGCTAAATTGAGGATTTTGGTTATGTTTCTGATCTCTAGTTATATACCAAAAGTTCCTCTAGCTTAGATTTTTAAAGATGCACCGCCACTTCCAAAACAAAACAATAATGGAGTGGAGGGATTAAGATCTGTCTCCATTAACAACAGCTTCATGGCATCAACCAGTGCATCAAAATGAACATCTTCACCCAGCTGTCGAGTCCTGTAAACGTTGTAAGAAGAAGGTGCATTTTTTTGGCCGTTTTCTATAAAAAGATCCAATTATTTTAAAATTATTGATGGACACAGGGCGCATCCTATGTGATCCTCAGCATAGTGATTCTATGACGAGATGTAATTTTATCCTGGCTGCGCTGAAAAAAGGAGTTAAAAGACCTGACTGACATAAATTGACACCATATTGTTTGGTTGTTGATACATAAAAATAGCAAAGGCTATTGATAAGTCAAGAGTCGAGCTGAAGTCAGCTGCACCTTCACATAAAGTTCTTGTGAATAGACTGAAGCGCCCGCCGTCCAACAAGAATTTAAGCTGGAACGCTCCATCCGAGAGTCGCAAACCGACGGGGCTACAGAGAGCGAAGGAGGTTGCACCCCCGACGAGACAACAGCACGCGCCCTCATCGAAAGTGTCGCAGCAGAACATCAGTCGCAACCGCCGCTACGTATAGACATTACGGTAAATAATTTTGCCGACAGGCTTTCTGATTTTCATAACCAATGATAACAAATAACATTAGATCAAAGTATCCTATCATGGATAAAAGGTTATGAGATTCCCTATTCACAAACTCCTTATAAGGAGAATATACCTCATTCTCAAAATTATATCCGTTGAGAAGTGCATTTTGATAATGCTTTTCATGATTTACTGTCAATATTGTTGTCAATATTGTCACTGGGCTATTACGTTATGACCAATGCCTCGTAATGACCATTTCTTATTTAGTATATTTTTAGTGCCCAAACTGAACCGCTAAACACTATTATATATTAATTCTAAGATATGATATTATATGAATATGAATTCTAAATATGATATTATATGAATAAGATATGAATTCGAAATTAAAAAAAAGACCAAATTTATAAATACTAAGCATTTCAAACTCGAAAATTTTTGAACTATGAGTAAACTAAATTTAAAACATTATTATATGTCAGCAATTGCCCTTAAAGATGTTTATTTTTTTAATTAAAATACACGAAATTTCCAAAAGATATTTAAGGTTTAACTGAAAGAATAGACTTTACGGATTTAAGGTTTTGCTGTTCGGTTTAAATACGGCACCCTATATTTTTTACAAAAATGATGTGACCAGTCATTAGATTATAACGTTGTACTGGTAACCCGTCTACAATATATCTCGCTGATATATGTCATATATCTAACAGTTACATTGAATGTGCAAAAAATATTGATATCACAAAGAAACTCCTTCGTGCGCTTGTTTTCATAATAGATGAATCTAAAAGCTGTAGATTCCGAGTACTTCGTATGGATTTTTGGGATTTATTATAAATTAAAGAACAATGGAAATTAGCTTACCATTAGGACAACGTAATTATTAAAATTTAAAAATCTTAAAAGATGTAGGTAGTATTGGATATTTTGCGATACTATTAGGACTATTAACATCTTCTTTCCCAGCCATAGAGTATGGCTGGCTTTACACCAAAGAGTTTTAGAGATGTACATTTGTAAATCCAAAAGCATTAGATCCGGAATTTGAATGGTGGATAGATTCCATTAATAACTCGATGTGTAAAATTTTGAAAAATTCCATTTGATTAATATCCTAGAAATCTATTCGGATGCTTCTACTATGGGATGGGGCTAGCTAGTGATGGAAAAACAGCGAGTGGAAGTTGGAGTCAGGATAAAAGAAATCAACATATTAATTATTTGGAATTAATCGCAGCTCTCATTGGTCTAAAAATATTTGCGAAAGAATTAACGGGCACTCAAATAATTCTACGCATTGATAATAAATACGATGGCAATTTCTTATATAAATCGCATGGGTGAAATATAATTCTCCCATTTAACTAGGCTCACTAAAGAAATATGGCAATGGTGCGACACACACACGTAATATTTTTGTTTCTGCTCTGTATATTCCATCTATCGAGAACAGTTTTGCCGATGCTGAATCGAGAGAAGTCCACCTTGACATTGAGTGGAAACTATCAGATTTTGCCTTTAGGTACGCCCGATATCGATATGTTTGCGAGTCGCGTAAACAAGAAATGTACAAAGTACGTTTCCTGGCACAGGGATCCTGGTGTTCTTTTAATGCGTTATCTATTTATGGTAAAAATTATATTTTTATGGGATCCCTTCCTTTTCAATCATTCTCAAAACTTTGAGAAGGATTGTTAAAGATAAAGCTAAATGTATAATAATAATAATATAATAATAATAATAATATTTATTTATTGTACAATTATCATGTTACATAAGTCAGACATATAGAACCTAAGTTGTACAAAACAGTAATCATAATACTAAAACAACTGACTCCTGAACTAAGTAAAAAATACTTGTATCTCATGAGCCATTGTTCCTCCTATGAGAAAAATATGACAACTTCACGATTCTTGTAGCTCAATGTACGTAACAGTGTTTGGAGTATTTATGATGGAGTGTTCAAAATGCTTTCCGTATAATCGTATGACAATTTCTGCAACCATTCAGTAAGCTTGATTTTTATGTTGAATTTGGTTAGTGTGTATATACATATCAATCGATTAATTGTATTATAAAGGCGTGCACTTAGGATTGGGTACTGGCGACTTGCAAATACGGTGCGAAATTGAATGGTATCACAAACCGGCCAACCGCGGCGCCTCTGAAGGATGCTTGAATCGAGGGGGAGCGTAGAATGTCGACGTAAGATAATACGCAATATGAAAAGTTGTCGCACAGTAAGTACCTGGGATTCAGAATACAACAGGGAAGTAGGATAGTCTCTACGCTTAAAATGCATAACCTTTAGAATTGCTCTGTGCTCGTTCAGCTAGAAGTAGTAGGGTTTTATGTGTACCTCCCCGTACCGGAATGCAATAGGTGATTATTGATGCACATAAGCTTTGGTAAACCAAAGTTAGAGTTTCAGGGTCTGCTAAATTTCGGAGTTCTTTGAATATATAAATTAGTTTCCTCGTCCGCGTACATAATGCCTCTATATGGGTACGCCAGTTTAGTTTTTCGTCTATGTACACCCCCAGATATTTGATATTAGAAGCCAAGGTAAGCATAGGACATTGACAGTTTGTATCATGATCTGGACAGTCGTGGGCTCTAATAACATTGGACTCAGGAGGTAAGGAGGGAGAATTGGGCAAGGAAAAACGTATAAATTTGGTCTTCTGTAAGTTGAGAGTTAACGAGTTTGCTGAAAGCCACTTCATGACGAGACAGAAACAGTTTTTCGTTGTTTGCTTGGGCTTTTCCCAATTTACATCATGTGATATTATTGCGGTGTCATCTGCATAAGTAAATATTTCGCAGTTTGGAATTGACATTTTACACAGATCATTTATGTAAATTAGGAATAAGGCTGGTCCTAATATACTTCCCTGGGGGACTCCAAAACTAGTGAGCTCATCTTCGCTAATAACAGAATTAATTTATACACATTGCCGTCTTTCAGATAAATAGTCGGTAAATATTTTTAGCGCAGCGCCACGGATTCCTAAGTTTTTCATCTTCGCTAATAAGGTTCCCTACCCTAAGAGACAGAATTGAATGCTTTGCACAAGTCCAGGAATATACCGTATCTTTTTAGCTTATTATCCAGTTTGGTAGCAACGCTGTTGGTAAGATCTAGGATGGCATCTTCAGTAGAGATTCCCTGTCAAAACCCGTATTGATTATTGGATATGATTTGAAATTTGGAAAGAATGACATCAAAGACTTGTTCAAAACATTTTCGAGAATTTTAGATAAGTAACTCAATACAGAAATTGGTCTGTAGTTGGAAACATTGCTTTTGTCCCTGCTCTTATAGATCGGATAGACTACTGCTTTTTTAAAAACTTTGGGATATATACCTGTGTCAATGGCGCGATTACAGATGTGCTTAATAGGAGGGGTAAGAGTAAGGCATGATTGCTTAAGAATTTTTACAGGGATATTGTCATGTCCGGTGGCGCAATTAGAGCGTAGACTATTTATTAGTGCACAAACTTGAGATTCATCGACTGGCATAATTACAAGTGAGTTAGATAAAGGTGGCTGGGTTGAAATTAGCGGGAAACTGGGTTGCTTAATTGTGGAGGTCAGATTTTTACCTACATTTACAAAGTAGCTATTAATTTGATTGATAGATGTTTTAGCATTAGCGAAGTCTGGGATGAGTTCATTCGGTGATTGCGGCTGAAAACTGGAATTAGTAATAGCTTTAACTGCTATCCACGTAGCTTTAGTATTATTTTTAGCTTTCAACAACTCACTTTTGTCGTATGCCCGTTTTAGCTTAGTCATTAAATTATTAAGAAAGTTGCGATATCGCGTATACGTTGTTTTTAATATTTGGTTCTCAGGTGAGCGTTTTGATTTTAGATGTAGCTTGTCACGGTTGTGGATGCAACAAACAAGCCCCGTTGTCATCCACGGTTTGAGAAGTCTTGTTCTGTTTGAAACTCTTAACGTTCGGCTATGCTTAGTGATACTTTGCTGTATTAAAGCTACAAGTAAGTTTGCAGCTCGGTTGGGGTCCGGCTCATTTAATATGGTGCTGAAATCAGTACTATCTACTTCGTTTTTAATGGCTAAGTAATTATAATGAATAATATTAGTATTAGGTGTTTTGATGGTTCTTTTATTAATTTTTAAGCATAGGTTAATAGGAAGGTGGTCTGTTATGTAGGTTTCAAGTATGATTATGTAAGTGCAAGCTTTAGTTTTTAATTAAACATGGTCTAGGCAATTACCGGATCTAGTCGGAAGCAAATGAGCCGGTAATAATCCTAGAGAGGCAGTAAGGGTGAGATAGGTATCTGAGTGGTTGTCGTGGTTATTAGGTTTAATATCAATATTTATGTCTCCGACTAGTATTATATTTATGAAGGTTTTTAGTGATCGTACTAAGCTATATAAACTATTGTAAAAATTTTCGAGATCTGCAATAGCTGGTGAACGGTAAATACAGATGACAGCCGTATTGCCGTTATAACACACCAAGCAATTTGCATCCCGAATAGGAGGTTCCTCAACAATGCATTGCATTGAACTTTTTGTGTAAATTACGACACCTTCATTTTGTGTAAGGTTATTTTGAGTCGCATGACTCGAGTAGCCCTGAAGAATAGGAAGCGATCCTGTTACTTTTAGCCAGCACTCAGTAAAAACAATTATATCAAAATCAATTTTAGACGTAGTTAGCATTGCGATAAATTGATAGAACTTTCTATTAATGCTCCTGATATTAATGTGAATGATTTTTAGATGTAAGAAAGGGTCTTTAATATATTCAGAGCATCGTTCAGGAGGGCATTGGTAAGTGCTAGCTATAGTGATACGGTCAATGTCATTATTTACATTATTAATATGGGCCATTAGTTACAGTTTGTTTATTTAGCATCAGTTGATCAAGGAATATGGTGGTGTCGTCGCCACTGACGAAAATCGCATTTTTTTTACCTGGGTAATTAGAGTAGTGAGACAGGGTCTGGGAACCAAAACAAATTGGGTAGAACATAGCGAGGATGGGTTGCAGATTATATGTCGTGTAATATATAAAATTATGGGGAGAATTAAAGTTGAATGTATTTAATGTGGCTGTTACGTTAGAGAAAATCGTACTATAAAATAATAATGTTGCAGTAATTTTCATACTATAACATAAAAAAATAAAAGACACATACCGAGGTTTAAATTAAAAATACAGTAGTGGAACATAGTCAATCCTTGCCAATAAATATCTTCACACAGCGTTCGGATTTTATCTGGGTCGGCTTGTCTGTCGGATTTTTACGCATGAAGATCTTTCCATTCACACACCAGCATGATGGCCCGTGGGTCTTAGCAAATAGACGAGATTCGTAAAAGAGCTTTCTCATGGTGGGTGTCAGGTGTTCGTCGGCGTATATAGGTTTCTTTTCACCAGGTAATCCGATTGTATGAGTGTTCAATTTATCGCTAGTAGCGCGCTCTTTATTAAATCGACGTACATTAAATAGGAAGTCATGTGTACGGGAGACAGAGGTGAACTCTGCGACAATTGAACGAGGAGCTCCTGATTTTCCAGGAAGGCGGTAAATATCGCGCAAATAAGATTCATGTATCTCCAATTCAACAGCCTTCCCAACTTTTGACACTATAGACAGAAGATCTTCCCGTTTTTCATTGTCAGCAAATGGGATGTTGCGCAATTCAACAGTTGCGGAGCGGGAATGGAGCTGTATATCCTGGATTTGCTTTTCTATACGAACAACTGATACGTCGTACTCCATCTTTCGGTTCTCGAGGATATATAATTTACTTTTCATTTCCTCATAATCTTTGTTGATAAAAGCCATGCCCCTATCCAATTCAAGGTTGGTTTTTCGAATTTCCTCATATTGGTTTTTAAGTTCGGCGACATCCTTGACCAAGGTAGACAGCAAAACATCTTGGTCAGCCTTCCATGATGTTAGCATTTTGTCTTGGTCTACCTTCCAAGAGTAAAGAAGCTGAAGTACTTCATCCGGTATGTTCAGTATGTTATCATTCAGTATGTTAGTTGGTCCAGCGTAGCCATCACAGCCGTGGTACCCATTGTTTAGTAAAGTCATCTAAACCACAAATTTTTAATAATTATTCTATAGAATTAATCTTCTATCATTCCAGCATCTCCCAGATCCAGCGTCAGATTTCTTTGGTTGCAGGAGTATTATGCAGGAATCTTTACTCAAAAGAAGTATCCCTCCTGCATCTATCCTCATTATGCTTGCGACTCATTCGGAAAATTCCATCAAACAATACAATACTTGTTTGAAAAAATCTATTTTGCAAACCACTTGATGTAGACATACACTCTGCGTCAATGCCAATTATTATTTATATTTTCTATCTATCTGTATCACCACGCCGAATCCCTTGCGGGGTAGGCAGAGAGTACATATAATAACATATCTTTTTCAATCAAGAGCATAATATGGTACTTTAAATAGTTGCAGGTACTCAGTTTTTTGATTTAGGACGCCAAATTGGTGACGATGATCGGGTCTATCAATTTTTAGGGGGTATTTGAAATATCGATTGACCTATTTCGCGCACCTCTACCTAAATATGACTCTATTTGGGACACCAAATTAGCAATAGAAACCCTGGCTAAATGGGTACAAAAACCGAAATATATTTATAAAAATATATATATAAAAATATAAATATACTTTTTGCGGTTCAAGCAGACAAGGTTCAAACCATATCAAAGATTAATATTAAGAATATCAGCATTTTCTAAACGACATCACAAGCACATCTAATTCTAAACGACTTGGTTTTGTAATTCCTTTTTTTTCAGAAAAGACCCAAAATATACCCAGATAAAGTATTGATGATTATTTATATGTATCTAAATCTTTACACAATCATAATAACACATAATAAAGTTTCTACCCCAAGATTGAGTTAATAATATAATAATATAAGCCCTGTTAAGAAACTGTCCCACTGTTGGGCACGGGCCTCCTCTCAAACTGAGAGGGTTTAGGCCATAGTCCACCACGCTGGCCCAATGCGGGTTGGCGAACTTCACACACCTTCGAGAAACTCTTAGGCATACAGGTTTCCTCACGATGTTTTCCTTCACCGTTAAAGCAAGTGATAATTAATTTTTTAATACGCACATGTTTTCGAAAAGACAGAGGTGCGTGCCTGGGTTTGAACCCGAGACCTTTGACTTTGCAGTCCAACGGTCTACCCACTAGGCTATCACTGCTTAAGATTGAGTTAGTCGAGTTAAAAGTCAGTATATTTTCTGCTTACAGTGTAAAGTAGTGACAAATTGGATGCTAGTTTAGATCTAATCCAAAAAAATAACTGGGTGATCTGGCACGTCCATGACCTATACTAAATTTTACAATAAGGCAGTATAATTATTAACTGCTTCTGATACACACGATATCGCTAGGAGCATTTTATTTGAGATTAAGGAATAAATTATTCTTGCTAATCCAATTATAATAAATGTCAGGATTTGACTACAGTTTACTACTATTAAGTATTTCAATTTTTTATTTATATACAAATATTTTTGTGATTGGTTATAAAATAATTCAGTCAAACCTTTTGGTTTATTTTTATTATTTACATAGTAATCAGGACACTTCACAATTACTCTCAATATCTACAAGTGTAATATATCTAATCTCGAGAACGAAACACTGAAGCATAGTTAGTGATAAAACGAACTTACCTGTGAGTGAAGTTCTATCATAATTATGTGATGTGTTTGGTTCCAAGAGATTAGCTTCCCTCCCTCCCTACAATTGCTGATTGAATCCTGAAAATTGTGAATTATCATATTATTATTTTTTGTTTTCCTCTGAACTTAATGACAATTCGAATAACAGAACGGTGGCGTTGGGAATTGCCTATCTACCCACTTTTAATTTTTATATTTTTTATTTATTTGAACTGAGTGCATAGATGGCGACATTGTATGTGGAACTAGAAGTGTAATATATCTAATCTCTTCGAACGAAACACATCACATAATTATGATAGAACTTCACTTACAGGTAAGTTCGTTTAATCACTAATTATAACAAGGTACCTACTTATTAATTTACTAGATTTTTCTCGGAGCACCGCTTGCGCCACCGAAGTAGTAGCCTGAAAAGTTAAAAGACAAGCCCATGCTAAGTTTCTCGCAGATTTTTCTCGCGTTTTGATCCCGTGATAGATTAGATAAGGAAAAAAAATGTAATGTATAATTGGTGAAACTGCCTTCGTAGGCTTTATACAAAATAAATGTTGATTTTAACTTTAAAAGCTGCTATTGCAGCTCTAAAGCATTATTATGTTAAATCAAACTGGCTAATTTAACATCGCACTATAATTAACCGCCTGCGTATTTCGGATAGGTCAAAGAGTATCTCGGTTTTACGTAATCAAATTATATATGTATAAGAATTATACTATATAATTTGATTACGTACGCTACGTTTTTTAAAAAATAAAGAAAAGATTTAATTACGGCAAAATATTATAAAGAAAGAGCACTTTTTTAAAAGGTATTTTTATGGACTGCCTCGTTGAACAAGTAGGTACCGTATAATGCGTTTAGAGATCGCAGAGGGTCTCGTACAAATTGTAGGGCGAGCAAAATGTAGTTTTTCTATAGAAAATTTCCCAGTATCAGTCCGGAGTCCGAAGTTGTGCCAATGCCAGTTGACACTGGAAATATTTCTATCGAAAAATTACATTTGTTTTGCCCGCTACGCGCATTATTCGCCAACTAGACTAACGAGGTATAGGTAACTTTTTAGAAGCTTTTGTGTTCGTATGTCTATTTATCTCTCTGGTTCAAATCTTGTAATCCATTTTCAAGCACTTCGGTATTTTATTTATTAATTTTATTAAGATATCCAATAGCGTTTGACAATAGAAAGCATGTATCCGACTGAGCTGAAATTTAGCATACGTATGTAAGTTCGGTGACAATGCAATAATATAGTACATACCATGGACCCAGCTCCAGAACAATCTTTTGATGAGGTCGAAAGGTGGCCATGGGAACATGTCAACTACACAACATACCCACCTCGTGTTCAGGCTTGTTAGATTGGTATTGACAAGTACCATACAACCAGATGATGTTTAGGGTCAGATGATGAAGTGGCAAGGTGACCAACGGAACAACCCAATTACTAAACATACCCCTGCCGGGTTTGAGCTCGTTGGATTTGTCTTCATGAGTTCTGTAGACCCTGATGGTGTCCAGGATCTGATGATGGAACCCAAGAGTGGCCAACGGAACTACACAACTACTCAACATAATCCCACCGTATTTGGGTTCGTTGGATTTGTCTTGTCGAGCTCTGTAGACCCGGATGATGTCAAGGGTCTGATAATGGAGCTGGAGGGTAGCCAATAGAACTTCTCAATTACTGAACATAATCCTGCAGTGTTTGGGCTTGTTGGATTTGTCTTGACGAGTTTTATAAATCCGGACGCTGTCCAGGGTCTGATAATGGAGCCGGGAGGTGGCCAACGGAACTACCCAACTATTTAACATAGCCCCGCCGTGTTTGGGCTCGTTGGATTTGCCTTGACGAGTTCTATAGACTCTGATGATATTCAGGATCTGATGATGGAAACGGAGGGTGGTCCGCCCTGTTAGGGCTCATTGGATTTTTCTTGACGAGTTCTCTAGACCCGACGAAACTACTATTTGGAGCTGAAACTGGCCGGAACTGAACCCGGTACGAAACCGTCAGAGCGCGAGTCCTACTTGCACTTGTCCAGTTATTTTTTAAATATTACGAATGTACCGACGCAGTCTCTTTATTTTGTAACAAACTGGATAATCTTCCTGTAATTAATGAAGACTTCAATATGATAACAAGAAAATTGCTGTAAAACACGGGTGACAAGCAAAATACTGGAAGTAATATTAACATTAGTTTAAACGAGTTAAGAATAGTTAATAGGGTTTTAAGTGAAGGATTAATATTTGAGTTTTCCGTAAGTTTTATTTTAATAGGTACCCCTTAATCACAGTACCTACTTACCTCACTATAGCACTATGCACTGCAATAATAATAGTGTAGGCCAGCTATGTCAAACTCAAACTCACTGGTTGGTCAAAGGCATTGAGAACGTAGACTAGGTGTGCCGCAAAACCTAATCTTAAAGAACTACTGAAAATCTTAACGAAAAAAGTACTATTATAATATAAGTAGGTATATTCAGTAGAAAAGAACTTATTGGAACTCTGCACTCTCTGCCTACCCCGCAAGGGATCTGGCGTAATGATATAGACAGATAGAAGTATTTTTATTAAATTTTCAAAACGGTCTTTAACACGCTCGCGGGCCGCATTATCTGCCTGTTATCAAAATTGATTCGGGTTGCAGTAAAATGGTTAGCGGCTCGCGGGCCGCATGTTTGACATGCCTGGTCTTCTTCTTCTTAGGGTTTCGGCGGCAAACATGTTATAGTTATATGGAAGCAGCCCAGAATGCGGCCAAATTGACTGCATTGTCGGAGGCAGCCATCAAATCCTGCTGCGTACACGTGTTAGGGGATGCGGAGCACCATATAAGGTGGAACATCGTTTGGGTTACGCCGCACAAACACCCTAAATTGGTACCATCCGTATATCCCGACCTGAACATGTTTTCCTTGCTGCGGCTGACCTGGGCCCGAAGTCTATTTAAAGATTTCCAGACCGGCCATGGTAATTTATGTCCAGGAGGGAGACTCTCAGCAGGTGAAACAAATAGATTTGGTAGGGATATTTCTTCCTTGCAGAATATGACACCTCGCTTTTATTAGCTCTAAGTTTCGACACACTTAATAAAGCTCTTACGGCTTTTTAGCCTTTGCCCTACTGGGTTGTGTGCCGTGGGTCGTTAACCATTTTACCTCTCTCTACAGAGCTCGCCACAGCCCAGCGAACATCTGGGGGCGCTATGCCAGCCAGTGAATACAGCAGCTTCACTGGAGTCGGTTTCAGACAGCCCGTGAGGGCGGAACGAGTCCACACAGGGCACGTATATTCCCCAGCAGAGAATGCTAGCGCCAGGCCAGATGTTCGCACTACTTGTGGCGAGGCTCCCCCCTTGGTTGTAGTTAGGCGTTGAAGTAAGTTATTGCGGCCGTGCACCTTTTTTTTAATAGTTTCCCAATTTTTCCTGTATATAAGGGACCTGTCCAGAATGATTCCCAGGTACTTAGGATAGAGATTGTGGACTATAGGCACACCCTGCCACGTGATGTTGAGCCTTCGGCCCGCTTGAATGTTGCGTAGATAGAACACGCAAGACTAGGTCTTGGAAGGGTTAGGCTGGAGAGAATTTTCCCCATAGTACCGACTCAAAGCGCCAAGAGCCATGGTGAGGTTAGCCTGTACTTCCTCAAAGTTCGTGGCTGGGGAAGGTCGTCAGCGTAAATAAAGCGAGTCGTGTTGGGGCTTTACGGTTGGTATATATGTTAAATAGGAGCGGTGCTAGAACACTGTCTTGCGGTAAGCCGTTCTTTTGTGACCTCTAACGACTCTGGTCTGAGATAAGGTGGACCTGAAAGGGACGATTGTGGAGAAGCTCTCGGAGTATTGTGACAAATTTGTGATCGCCGGTCATAGTTTCTACTTTCCACAGCAATCGCCTTAGGTTGGTTACTGTGTCGTAGGCCGCAGAGAGATCAACAAATGCAGTACCAGTAATCTTCCCCAACTCGAAACCATCCTCTATGTGCTGCGTGAGTTTAAGTGTCTAATTGCAGCATGACTTCGCCGGTCTGAAACTCGCTTGCTCCGGAATCAAAACTGGGTCGATATAGGTCGTGAGCCTGAGCAGCAGCAATCTCTTAAACAATTTGAACGTGTGGCACAAGAGTTATATTGGCCGGAAGTTTTTGGGATTGTCTGCTGGTTTTTCCGGTTTTGGAATGGATATAACCTTAGATTTTCTCTAGAGTCGGGGTATGGAAGCAGATTCCAGGCAGCCGTTGAATAGAAGCACCATGACAGCAGCTGGGCCGAGATGCTTTATTTGCTCTACAAATATATTGTCCGCCCTGAAGCTTTACCACCTTTAAGGTGGTTAATGGCCGAATTGATGTCAGTCAGGCTAAATGGCTCGCTTATCTTGTCAATAGGTCTCGCGCAGCTGTTTAATTAATTTTGGGACTTATGCAGGCTGGCTTGATGGCTTTCCGCTAAGGAGGAGCTGAGGGGCTATCTGGTCTGCAGTAACTAGGCTAGGTGTAGGTGAAGGAGGGGGATTAGTAATCAGTTTCCGGATGGTATTCCATGCCTTCTTACTGAATTTCTTTGAAATGTCTATATTCGTAATTTTTTTTTTTTTGTTATAAACGTTGCCCCACACTAGGATTAATTCCTGTGTCGTGGGTGCGTTTACAAACATGAAAATTCGCATACACAAATACACAGACCGGAACAAATAATTGTGGATCACACAAAGATTTGTCCCGTGCGGGAATCGAACCCGCGACTATTAGACACAGTGGGCGGGGCGGGCTAAGCCCTTAACCACTGCGCTAAATCGGCCGTAAAAATTGTGTGGATCCACCTCTCCTGTTGGACTACGCTGATCCGCGATAGCAGCTCCCTGCTGACTAAGGTAGTCTCCTTGGTAAGGCAACTAATTGGAGCATTCACAGGCCACTATAGCAAAAAAAAACATCTACACAAAATGAACCTCTGCAGCGACGTGGTATGCAAGAACTGTGGTACAGAGACTGAAACCATGAACCACCTCTGCCACTGCGACGCTCTGGCGACGCGGCGAATGAAGCTACTGGTAGTGGCCTATCCAAACCCAGAGGAACTACGGCTCTGCCCCCCTGCTGGAATCTATAGCCTGGTACAGGGAGTATTTGGTCCTTCAGGTACATAAGAGCATCAGGGCAAGAACAGTACAAAAGATCCCATCGGGTCGAAGTGCGCTTGAGGTCTCCTCGGTCCGATAAGTCAACAATAAGATAAGATTAGGTAGTCCCCTCAGAGAAGGGGTCATGGCTGTAAAGGGTCTCGTACTTTTTAAGAAGTTGTGCAGATTTCTTCGATAGCCTTGGAAAGTAGGATATTTGGCATGCTCTGGGGATGCATTGGCGGATTGTTGTTAATAGTATGTCGACAAATCAGTCATAGTTTCTTGGGGTTGGCGGAACATCCAGTAAGGTCTCGTCTACCAACTGCGAGAACTGTTTTCAACATGCCTGGTGTAGCCTAACAATTATTAACACGCACGTAACAGATTTCATTAGTACGCAATAAGTCTAAATAAAAAAAAATAATGCATAGGCCAAAAAACGTCAAAAATTATTACATATTTTACAACTACCACCGGATCGAAACGCGGCCTCACACTGAGAAGATCCGGCGAGAATCTCAGCGGGCTAGTCTTTTAACGTATAGCTAACTAATTGTTTTATTGGACTGGTCTTTCTTTTTATATTTCCTTTTTGACAAAATTATATATATACTTGAGTACTTGATTAATCTTACCTTTAAACGTATATAACATCAAAATTCCAAACAAAGGAAATCCATGCAAAATTTCTTCGATAGTATATAAAAAACTAGTTTCTGATGTTGTCTTTAGACTGGTACCTAACGTTTTTCCGGAAATATAAGTCTTATGTGTCTAAAATGTTATGTGTAATCCAGGTAATAAACGATATGTGTACCAAATATCATCCAAATCCGTTCAGCCATTGTTGCGTGATTGAGTAACAAACATCTTAACATACAACCTTTCACATTGATAATGTTTCTAGTTATTGCCCGCGACTTGGTCCGCGTTGGGTTTAGACAGGAACGTAACAATTTTCAAGGATAAAAATTTCTATGTATTAATTCAGATAATAGACTATCTGTGTGCCAAATTTGATCTAAATCCGTTCAACCGTTTTGGCGTGATTTAGTAACAAATATACAAACATTTACATTTATAATATTAGTAGGATAAGTAGGATATACGAACCGAAAGCTAGACCAAGAGGGTACCTAGCGTCTTTATAATTGAAACTAAAATAGGTTAAGTATCAGGGTTCCGAGAAGCAAAAATTAGGGCATTACTAAAAATTTACGTTTAGTCTGGTTACTTACTTCTTATAACGAAAACGGCCACAATGCTATCGGACCAAAGGATTAATTGCGCATTACTCTAGGCGTACATATTAATGTAATCGCCATATATTGACAATGTATTAACATTGTCAATATATGGCGGATGTCACGAGAGGCGTATTAAAACATTCTATAAATATTTCCAAAATCATCAGCCAAAATATTTCTACTGGAGGACAAGGGCCGCTACCAAAGATCGCCACATGCTTTACGCATCCAGATTTAAACGCGACATTCACCAGGTTATTTTGCCTTTGACTTTGTAGAGGTTGTTATAAATAAAATGATAATTGAAGGGTTATAAATAAAATTATCTCCGCTAGCAGCGGCGGGTTGCAGACAACATCTTATAAATAGTTTTAATCCTCTGCCCTTGAACAGACAAGACAATAAAACAACTTTTTAAGAAAAAGGGATACCGACGTCAAAAGCAAAAAATAAATATTTGAAGTCGGTGCCAAGTAACCGACTGCACCAACCAGCACTATTTATAAAATGTTGTCTGCAACCCTTTTAGGTTTCCCTTTTTTTTCTCTTTTTTTTTATTTGATGAGGGATCAATTATGTATATTTTTATACCAATATTATGTTATTATACAGTAAGGTACTCACAGGATTGATATAATGCTCATAGTAACTGATTTTACACATTCGTGCTGTTTGCGGTCAAGTAGTCTCGTGGTGTATCTCTAAAGTCCAAGGTCCAATACCGATACAATTAAAATGGGACTACTAGGGAGCTATACTGAACCTAATGCAAAAAGAATCATCCCTATAGGTTTATTAGCAAAGAAGTCATAAAAAGCATAAACGAATGATGAAGCTTCTCCTTTTTTTTTGAAGCCAATTAATATTCTGCTTAGTTCTATAGTAGGGTACCTATAGGATTGACTTAATACCCATAATATCTCAATCTACACATCTGTATTGTTGGTCGTTAAGGAGTTCCTTGGTGTATCTTCAAAGTCCAAGGTCCAATATTGCTGAAATTAAAATGGAGCAGAAAACCTCCTTGGAGCTATACTGAATTCAATGCAAAAAGAATAAGAAAAATCGATTCATAATTGGCGGAATGATCGCGTAACATACATACAAAAAAAACATACAGTCGAATTGAGAACTTCCTCCTTTATTGAAGTCGAATAAAAAATTAATCATTGAGTTGAACTGGGATAGATATAAATAAATCAGGTAACAAATAGATCGGGAGCGGGAGGAGACTAGCGTGAATCCCGCTCGTAGGAGGCGAGTTGGGCGGAGGCGTAGAGCGTATGCCGCTAATGACCTCCGCCCACCTTGAAAAGTGGCCTGCGGGCGCCGAGCGTGGGCAGCTTGTCGCCTGACCAGTAACAGGCCTGTGATGGAAGTGTGCTGCGTCCTGCGCACCCTCAAAAAGAATGCACATGGCACGAAGGAGAGGTCTGTGGAAATAGACCAGGCCCGCCCGTGCCGCAGATGTTCTACCACTTGGCAATTCCTGCGGTACGGCAATTGGGCAAGAGACGGACGCCGGGGGGGTTTTAGTGGGTGCGAGCCCCACATAACTGCCACATCACCAAGTCCAGGATGTGGCAGTATGCGGCAGGCATTTCCCCCCGGGGAAAAAAAAAAAGAAAAAAAAAAAAAAAAAAAAAAAAAAAGGTAACAAATAGATCGGACGCCAGGCGACGACGACTTGTCACCACTGCGGTGGGGACCAGGATTCCGCCCAGCACACGCTCGAAGAGTGCCCAGCGTGGGCCTCCGAGCGGCGGATCCTGGTCGACCGGCAGGGAGAGATCCGGTCCTCTCCCTGCCGGCAATAGTAGCGGCTATGCTGGCAGGGGAATCGGCGTGGGGGACCGTATCCTCCTTTTGCGAGACTGTAATGTCCCAGAAGGAGGCTGAGCGGGATCGGGAGAGGGCCGATCCTGCTCGACGAAGGCGACGGCGCCGGGGCGGAGGCACAGCCCGCCCAGGCCCCCCAGCCCAATAGCCCGGGGCTTAAGAATACGGGCTAACTCGCGTCTCCCGCCGTAATATCTGGCGGGGGACCCCCCTGCACCAACATCAGCAGGGGGGCCTTCGGGGTCGCGGACGCAAGGGGCGGGGGCCTTGAGCGTTCTTCACGAGCGACCCCGAGGAGGACGGCGGCGTGGTGTGGCCCACGTCGCCGTGAGCACCGCGTTGGTGCGGGGGGAAGTGTGTCATTAAGTCTCCCCCCGAAGGCGGCCTCTTCAGAGCGTGGCACAAGAGGGGCACCGGTGCGTTCCATAAAGAGATCCCGGAGCCCCTCCAAAGTGCTGATGTCGGCCACCCTGGGGTTTTTAGTCGGTAAGAATCCGACACGCCCCGCGAGTTTCCCCCGAGGCTCGCGGAAGTCCTATGCAGGATTTTCCACAGGTAAAAAAAAAAAAAAAAAGGTAACACCACACGCGTCCTTCGAGGCGCAGTGGCATAGCTTCTCGCCTATTTTGCTCATCTGTCCCGGCAAGCAATTTGGCGTGGTCTTGGGAGTAGCGCACGGTCGCGACGATCCCCAAGGCAAGTGTGACTGTATCCTGCTCGCGGTTGCTGCCTGCTATTAGTTTGGTCCTTCTGAACAGACATAACAGAAACAGTCATGCGCTTACCTTTACCCAATCTTCGGTCCCATCCCTTCCCATCCTTTTCCTGAATAACACTTCTTTTTGTACCCCGGTTCTGTCCGGAAGTTTGGTGGAAGCATGTGGCGGGAGTCGCCATGCTGCCCCTCACAATCTCTGGCTTTCGGAGAGGGTGGGGCGTAGCGGGCAAATTGGAGAATCGTTGCTCGGGGGTTCTAGGTACCTCTCTGGGCTTCAGAGAGGACCAGTGAGGCTCCGCGGGAACGACAGTCGGGAGACGGCGCGAAGCCCTTACATAACCCTTCCCTTCCTCTTCTCTATCCCCATCTCTAAATTCCCTCCCAATCCTTTCCCTTCCCCTCCTAGTCGTCGGGTCTGGTGTGCGCTTACCCCGCCTCCAGACACGGTCTTGACCACCGATGACGAACCCGTAACCGGCAACGATGAGCTTCGGCTCTACGCTGGGACGGGGGCCTTGCCTTCGCCGGCTGGGCCGCGTGGAAGAAAACCACTTTAAAAAATTACCAGCTGCAGGTGCGGCAACCCAAGGTACCGGCCAACCCCTCGGTGTATATAGGCTTGCCCGGGTGCAGGGGGCTCCGCCCGGGTCGCCGTTTTATTTCCCCCATACTCGTGGGGCCAAAAATGGAAAACGTAAATAAAAATAAAAATGACGAGACGAAGGAGAAAGGAACAACGGACACCGATTTGCAGGTGTTGAGGTCCAGCAAGCAGGTTGTGGTCTTGGATCGGTTGGATCGGGTCGCTTCTGCGACTGAAAAGAAAAAGGTGGAACAGGAGGAGTTGGATGTAAGCTATATGTCCGCCTCGGACTCCAGCTTTGCCCGAAGCACCACAACGTGGCGCAAAAAGCGCCTCAGAAAGCCGGAAGGCAGTCGTTCGGGCTCAGGCGAGGGCTCGGACGCTGACAACCCGCCGAAACCCCAGTCAAAATGCGGGTGGGGACGACCCCCCACCACTGGGCAGTATGTAGGGTACTGGGAGGCAAAAAAGAAGCGCCAACGTAGAGAGAACACCGACCAGTCGAGCGCCGAGGCCGAACGGGCCGCCGGGAATTCCCGTGCGGCGTCCATAGTCTCGTCAAACCCGGACCCGGACGAGCTACTGCTCGAAGGGCTAAAGGGCAGGGTGGCTGCGTCCCTGGAGAGCATACGGGACGTGGCCCGCATATCCAAGGGACTTAAGGGAACGTCCCAGAAGGCCCTAAAGCTGGCAGCCAATGCCATTGCCGAAGTGGTGGAGGAGGCGTTTTCCCGCACCGCCTCGGACGAGGTTCGCCGCTTGCAGGTGGAAAATACCCGCCTGCAAAGACAAATGGCGGACCTAAAAAAGGAGCTGGACGTGGTCAAGGCCATGGTCCTTACCGCTGAGGACAGGCCACAAGACTCGGCTCCCAAAGCGGCTCCCAAGGCGCCAGATACGGACCTAGCGACCGTGATCCGGGAGGAGATGGGCAGAGTCCTCCAGAGGCTCTTTTTTCTGGAGGGCAAAATCCTGCGCCCTCCCTTGGCCTCCGAAGCCGGCAAGACGTCTGCGACGCCCTCAACTGCCACGAATACGCGCAGAAGGCCGCGCAGAAGGCGCCGCAAAGAGCCCCGATCCGCCCCTCGGGGCAGGACGCCTTGCCGTCGCCCGCTTCCGTACCGTCGCCGTTGCCGCAGACGTCCGAATCCGTGCCGATCCCAGCTGCGCGCTGCCTGCTTTGCAGGAAGGCCGGCAAGCCCGCCGAACACCGGGCAGGTTCAAAGACCTGTGGGTCGCGCCCCATAGGCAAGAAGGCCCCAGCGCGCACTCCCGAGTGGCCAGCGCCGCCCATGCCGCGAGAGATCCAGGCGACCGAAAGAATGGAGACTGGCAATGGGTAGTCGTCCCCCCATCGTTAGTCTCTCAACCACTCTGCCAGGGCTCAGGACCTCCTACTCCAGAGCATAGCAGAGTGGTCGATCGACGTGGCAGTGGCAGCGGAGCCATATTTCGTGCTGCCCGCCAGCAACTGGGCTGGCGACGCTGACGGCACGGTGGCTATACTGCTGCCGAGGTGTGGGGGCTCCCTGTCTCTCGAAGACGTCGAGAGGCAGAGGGGCTTTGTCGCCGCTCGTGTGGGGGCTATGGTGGTGGTCGGGGTGTATTTTTCGCCAAACCGACCACTACCCGAGTTCGTGGCCTTCTTGTCGCGACTCGGCGACTTTGTTTATCGGTGTCGACCCCGTCCCACTCTCGTCATGGGTGACTTTAACGCCAAGTCCTCGGCCTGGGGTTCCTCCATCGACGATCTTAGGGGCGAGGCCCTCGTGGAGTGGTCGCATTCGCACGGATTGTCGGTCCTAAATAGGGGCACAGCCTTCACCTGTGTCAGGTGGGGTGGCGGATCGGTGGTCGAAGTGTCCTTCACCACCTCGGCGCTGGCGGGCCGGGTGCGAGGATGGAGAGTCGTCGACTCGGTGGAGACCCTATCTGATCATGTTAAAATCAGGTTTGTGGTCTCCGCCGAGTCTCGGGCCGCCGTGCCGGCTGGCGTGGCTGAGGGTGGACCGAGATGGGCGTTGGCGCGCCTGAACGCAGAGGCCGCAACAGAGGTGGCCGAGGTCCAGGCCTGAACACCGGCACCAGTCTCCCCATTCAACATCCAAGGGGAGGCCGAGTGGTTCAGAGCCGCAGCCACGGAGATTTGTGATGCCGCCATGCCCCGTGTACGGCATGCGGCTTCTCGCAGACGACAGGTGTACTGGTGGTGGCGTGAAATTGCGCAAATGCGACGCGCCTGCGTCGCTGCGCGCCGCCAGTACACCAGACAGCGGAGAAGAAGAAGGCGGAACCCACTGCTTTCGCCGGGCCTGACGCCCAGGGAGGAGGAGCTGCATGCCGTCTACCGGGCGGCTAAGACTACATTGCAGGTAGCGATTGCGGACGCCAAGGCGCGGGCCCGCGAGGAGCTCCTGGCCAGTGTCGACGCCGACCCCTGGGGACGTCCCTACCGCATGGTGCGGAACAAACTCCTCCCCTGGACGCCCCCCCTTACGCAGACCATGCCGCCGACGTTTCGATGTCCAGAAGGAGCGGCTCCCCGTGCTCCGGCAATGTTCCGGACACCCGGACCCAACATGCCGTTGAGCGAAGCCGTTCCCGAAGTTACGGAAGAGGAGCTGGACGCCGCCGTCCGCAAGCTTAGGACGAAGAAGGTGGCACCCGGGCCAGATGGAGTCCCCGGCCGAGTGTGGGATCTGTCCCACGGTCCGCTTGGCCGCCGTCTCAGGGCTCTTTGGACCGAGTGCTTCAGGCAGGGCTAGTTTCCTCAGCTTTGGAAGTTGGGGAGACTGGTCCTGATCAGGAAGGAGGGGCGCCTGGCAGACTCGCTGTCCGCCTACCGCCCCATTGTGTTGCTCGACGAGGTCTGCAAGCTCTGTGAGAGAGTGATTGCGGACAGACTCGTCGAGCACCTCTCGCAGACGGGGCCGGACCTGCACGAGTGCCAGTTCGGGCTCAGGCGGGGCAGGTCCACAGTGGACGCTTTTAAGCGCGTCCAGAGGATGGCGGAAGAAGCCGTGGGTCGGGGGGAGGTGTTGTTGGCGGTGTCCTTGGACATCGCCAACGCGTTCAACTCGGTGCCCTACTCCTCGATACTGACGGCTCTCCAGTACCACAGCGTCCCCGAATACCTCCACTTGACCATTTCGGATTACCTCGCGGACCGGCGGGTGGTTTACCCCGGACCGTCGCGGTGGCAGGAGGTGAACATCCGGTGCGGGGTTCCTCAGGGGTCGATCCTCGGACCGCTCCTGTGGCCCAGGTGGTGGGGCGCATTAGGCGGCTTGGCCTGGAGGTGGCCCTAAGCAAGACGGAGGCCGTGTATTTCCACGGCCCCAGAAATCGGCCTCACCCTGACGCTCACATCACTGTCGGGGGGCAGCGCATAAATACCTCGGCCCAAATGCGCTACCTGGGCCTCATACTCGACGGACGTTGGACGTTTAGGGCCCACTTCACCGCCCTAGCGCCAAAATTAATGGCGACTGCAGGTGTCCTCTCGAGGCTCTTGCCTAACTTGGGCGGGCCAGAGGCCTCGGCGAGGAGGCTGTATGCGGGGGTGGTGCGGTCCCAGGCCCTATACGGGTCCCCAGTCTGGGCGGGCGCCCTGAGGGCCCGAAACGTGGTGCTGCTGCACCGCGCACAGCGAGTCATGACCATCAGGGTCGTCCGAGGGTACCGCACCATCGAGCTTGAGGCGGCGACACTCCTTGCCAGATCGCCTTCCTGGGAGTTAGAGGCACAGGCGCTCTCTGAGCTGTATGCCTGGCGTAGGGATCCTACCAACATCTTGGATCCCTGCGCCCCGAGAGCGAGGCGGACGGAGCTGCGCCGAGTCGCGCTGGAGGGCTGGCGGAGCAAGCTCACCCATCCCACTGCCGGTCACACCGTCATCGCTGCGCTGCTGCCAGTCTTCTGGGAGTGGCTGAGACGACGACACGGCGTCCTCACGTACCGTCTGACGTAGATACTGTCCGGGCATGGTTGCTTTGGGTGGTATCTATGGCGGATCGGTCGTGAGGAGGCGGAGCGCTGCCACCATTGTGAGGCCCCGGAAGACACGGCGGCGCACACGTTGCTGGTGTGCCCGGCATGGGATGCCGAGCGGCGCCGGATCGCCGGAGCGCTCGGTGCAGGGGGACAAGGGCTATTGCTCCCGACCGTGATATCATCCATGGTTGGCCGTCCTTCGAAGCCTGGCACCAGCGGAGGAGAGGGCGAGTCACCTATAGACTTACTCAGATAATCACCGGTCACGGTTGCTTCGGTGATTATCTGAGGAAGATCGGACGCGAGGCGACGACGACCTGTCACCACTGCGGTGGGGACCAGGATTCCGCCCAGCACACGCTCGAAGAGTGCCCAGCGTGGGCCTCCTAGCGGCGGATCCTGATCGACCGGATCGGACCGGACCTCTCCCTGCCGGCAATAGTAGCGGCTATGCTGGCAAGGGAATCGGCGTGGAGGGCCATATCCTCCTTCTGCGAGACTGTAATGTCCCAGAAGGAGGAGGCTGAGCGGGATCGGGAGAGGGCCGATCCTGCTCGACGAAGGCGACGGCGCCAGGGCGGAGGCACAGCCCGCCCAGGCCCCCCAGCCCAATAGCCCGGGGCTTAAGAATACGGGCTAACTCGCGTCTCCCGCCGTAACATCTGGCGGGGGACCCCCCCCCCCGGCGGGGGCCTTGAGCGTTCTTCACGAGCGAACCCGAGGAGGACGGCGGTGTGGTGTGGCCCACGTTGCCGTGAGCACCGCGTTGGTGCGGGGGGGAGCGTGTTATTAAGTCTCCCCCCGAAGGCGAGCTTTTCAGAGCGTGGCACAAGAGGGGCACCGGTGCGTTACGGAGATCCCGGAGCTGCTCCAAAGTGCTGATGTCGGCCAACCTGGGGTTTTTAGTCGGTAGGAATCCGACACGCCCCGCGAGCTTCCCCCGAGGCTCCTATACAGGATTTTCCCCAGGTAAAAAAAGAAAAAAAAAAGGTAACAAATAGTACCCAATAAATTTGACCAAAATAAAATGTTGCAGATACAAAATATTAACTGAAAAAAAGTTTCAATTACATATTTTGCTGCTTTATAAGTCTTATGCTTCTTATGTTCCTATGCTATTCATCCATGATTTAGAATTGTGAGAACGTAGACAAGAGTACACGATGGATGAGAGCTTAGACTCTAAAAACATGTATTGTGTAATAGAGCTATTATTGCTTTATCACAACGCCTTGTACGATTAATTTAGTTAAACAAGATAATTTGTAAAGAATAATGTATGTGTTCATACAATAAATACATATATTGTTTTGTGATATCGCTATTAGTGATTATGTTGATGTGCCGTCAATCAAAGCATTTGCTGTCTATGTGTCGGACGTGTACGGTGCTTTTCGCATGCAATGATTGCACTAATTGTACTACTTTTATTAATACCATATCTAATTGTGTACTTTTATAGAAATGCATACAATAAACCACCCAATTTTCCGCCTGGTAAGGATAATTTTTTTTTTTTATTATTATTAGGAAAACAAACAGTGATATGAAACAGAAATAATACTAGGTAGAAACAGTGCACCAATTAAATGTTTTCACTTGTAAATAACTTGATCGTTTGATTATCACAGGCCCACAAAAAATTACTTTTTTTTGGTGCAGCTCTGTTTGTGCCTATAGTCGAAAAAGTAGGGAATGTACAATATATTGTCCTACGTTATTTTTACTCATCAGCTCTAGTTTACCTTCTACCCTATTTTAATTTTTTTCCCGGTCTTTTTCGTAAATAGTCATTATTACAATAACATCGATAAAGTTTATGTTACTATATCATTATGGCTAGTACGTCCAGATGTTGTGTTAACAATCCTGATACATTTTGTTGTTGTTTGTTTGTGGTGAATACATACTAAAAGATCAGCGCAAATCGGTAACAGACACTGTGACTCGTCTGTATTTTCCTTACTTCGGTATTGAAATTCGACACCAAGATAATGTGTGGGCGCCTCATAGTGTATGTAAACTATGCGTTGAATATTTGCGACAATGGGAGAAAGGGACACGTAAGTCTTTGAAGTTTGGAGTGCCTATGATATGGCGAGAACAAAAAAACATTATGACGAATGTTACTTTTGTATGACTAATATAGTGGGCATCAACAAAAACAATCGCCGTAAATGGAAAAACCCTAATATTTCTTCTGCACAAAGACCTACTCCGCATTCAGAAAATGTTCCAATACCAGCTTTAAACCTGGAAGTGCAGCAATCTCGGGAGGAAAAAGCTGAAAAACCTATTTCTTCTCAAGTAGATGATGACTGAATACTGCGGAAGCACATCAAATCCTAAGCCATTTTCGCGGAATGAGCTTAATGACCTCATCAGAGACTTAGATTTGTCTGAGGAACGTGCTGAGCTACTAGCGTCCCTTTAAAAGAAAAAAATTGCCTTTCCTCAGATGTTCGAATGTCTACATATCGCACGAGAGAACGACGCTTTTTAGTTTTTTTCATCTGATAAAAATTTTGTGTATTGCTGTAATGTGAGTGGTTTACTGATATTCATGGGTTTGGCGATCTATCAGGCCAATGAATGGCGTCTCTTCAAAGCAGTTCTCAAAGCAGTTCTTCTATATAATGGAAATAAATATGCTCCGGTTCCAATTGCTCACTCAACATCTGTGAAAGAAGAATATGAGGTAATTTCAATTCTTTTACAGAAAATAAAATAATTTGAACATAACTGGGTGATCTGCGTCGACTTGAAGATGGTTAATTTTTTATAGGGTCAACAGAGTGGTTATACTAAATACCCATGCTTTATTTGTCTCTGGGACAGTCGAGCCAAATCACACTATTGGACTCAAAAAAATTGGCTTATGAGAGGGCTCTTGTTGTCGGAGAAAGAAATGTTATAAATGAACCCTTAGTTTCAAGAGAAAAAACCATTCTTCCGCCATTGCATATAAAATTAGGGCTGATGAAACAGTTTGTTAAGGCTCTCGACAGAAATTGTCAATGTTTTCAGTTTATTTCACAGAAATTTCCTAGTTTAAGTACTGAAAAACTAAAAGCTTTGAGGTCTTTGATGGACCTCAAATACGTCACTTAATGAGAGACACCACTAATTTTGAGAGTTCTATGAATGATCTGGAAAGGCTTGCATGGAAATCTTTTGTAGAAGTTGCACAAAATTTCCTCGGAAATCATAAGGCTGATAACTATGTAGAATTAGTAGAAGAAATGCTGGTTCCTTTCAAAAATTTAGGCTGTAAGATGAGTATAAAATTACACTATCTCAATAGTCATCTAGATTAATTTCAACACAATTTAGGAGATTTAAGCAAAGAACAAGGAGAACGTTTCCACCAAGACATAAAAACGATGGAGAATAGATACCAAGGAAGGTGGGACACCCATATGATGGCCGACTATTGCTGGGGAATCATGCGAGATTGCCCACGTCAGTCTCATTCTAGAAAATCACTTAAAAGGCCATTTCTTGATGTTTAATACCAATCAAATATTATTTTTTTCTAAAGAATGTATTTTTTATATCTCGGGAACTCGAGCTGATAAAAAAACATTTTTGATATTACCATGTAAGACATAAAATCAGGTCTAAAATCCCCGGCACTAAAATCGTTGTAGGCCTGTGTTATGATTTTACAATATAGCTTGTTATAGAGAAGAAATAAAGAGAGACAAAACAGAATCACAATAAAACCTGCCGAGCAGATAACGTGCTATAAGACGTACCGTTGAACAGATGATAACGTTGAACAGATGTCTTATAAAGGAAAGAACAAAATAAAAAACGTAACTTAAAATTTAAATAAATTAAAAGTTAACTAATAGTTGGAGAACCATCGAACCATGCTTTAAATGAAGTTTTTTTTTAAATTTTGTGGTTTGGATATAAACAAGTCTAGATCAGGAAAGACAACCAAATCGTTAAATATTTTTGCTGAGCGGATAAATTCTATTAGGAACCTTAAGGTACATTTTAGAAAGAAGTTGGGGGAATCAATAAGATATTGCGCATTTTTCACTAGAAGAACAACGTCCGCAATTTTTCTTCTTTCTTGTGGTGGCAGAATATGGTGCCTGCGACATCTTGCTTCATAATTGTAGTCGTGTATGCCTGACTTATATTCCAAATAATTTAAGAATCTACGCTGAATAGACTCAAGTCTGTTGATATAAATATTGTAAAGCGGGTTCCACAATTGTGAGCAATATTCCAAGACACTACGCACCAATGAACAATAAAGGATATTGATCATTTTTAAGTTCGTAAAGTGACAGCTAGATCTGATTATAAAACCCATGGTTTTATTAGCTTTTTTGGAAATGTGGTCTACGTGTTTCTCATATGTAAGTGTGGAATCATGAATGATACCAAGATCACGAATTTCTTGTACCTGCTGTAAAGCCTGACTCTTAAGAATGTGCTTATTATGTATCAATTTTAATTTTCGTGTAAACCTTATGTAATAACACGTATTGACATTAAGGTCTAATTTAATTAAATAACAATATTCTTCAAATCGGTCTTTTTGCAATTGGATATTTTCATATCATATTTTAGCAAAAATGCACAGTTTAGATGGGCCTATAATTTTTGATATCATTTTTACTTCCGTTTTTGTGAATCTGGGTAATAAATGCGGTTATGTTTCATATTTATCACATCAACAAGCTACACGTTTGGACTTTGTTCCCTTTGTGACTTTACTGACTATAAGCACAAAGTGATTTATTTAATGTGCCCATTTAACTAGAAGGTTCTGATTTTGCGCTGTTCCAGTTGTTATACTCGTGAACGGGTGCTGCTTGTGCGGACTGGTACATCTGAAATCCTTTAGAAACTTCTTTCTTTATAAATAACATCATTAGTCTCATACCTCGTTCGTAAGGCATCACACTGGAGCTAGATCGTAAACTATTTAATTGTAACCTAAGTATTGTATGCACACAATATGATTAAAAAACAATAGCAAGAAAAAAAGAAAAAGAGAATTAAATAATAAAAGACAAGCCCGGATAGTTTCTTCCGCGGATCTTCTCAGTGGAGGCCGCGTTCCGGTCCGGTAGTAGATTAGTTGTTAAATTAGATTAGAAAAAAATTTAAATTGACTTTTTGTAAGCGCAACCGCAGGGTGTATAGAAAACAAATTATTTGAGTTTGAGTTTTAAGCTAAGAATTATGGATTCGATACACCCAAAATGTATTATAAACTGGCTTGTGCTTCGGTCTTAATATTCGTGAGTGAAACCTGTTTGTGTGTGCGCAGCCTTCACGTCGCAATAAAAATTTCCAGTGTAGGGTACTCGAAAGTAACTATGATGTACCTATAATAGTGGTTCTATATCATAGCTACTAACCGAAGCTTCTATAGCTCAATAGTAAGAGCGGTCACCCAGGCATTGCCGAGTACCTGGGTCAATTTCCGTCCCGAAGCGATGAATTTTATCTTTTTGTTTAGAATCTCTATTCTATACTGTAAGTCAATGAGCCATGCAACAAATAAATGATTCCAAACAATGACTATTTTTTTTTTTCTAAGGCCCACCCAGTCTGCCGGTTTACGGAGGATTCTGGATCGTCTTGGCGCACGGTTTTAGTGACCTAGCCGCTGCTTTTCGTAAAATCGGCGCGAAGTACAAGACTGATGTGGTTGGTGTGTTCTTGGGCCCCGTGCCCACGATTGTCATCAATGACTCAGCACTAATAAAGGAGGCATTGAACCGCGAGGAGTTTGACGGGAGGATGGACATCATTCTGTTTAGATTGAGATCGTTTTGGAAGAAACTGGGTGAGTACGGGTATACTAAGTGAATATTGTATAGTATCCATAGAACAAAGAGAACAAGTAATACTTCTTTATTCCATGATAGTACCACATGACTTTATCCTCTATAATCTAAGGGATGGTCAGGAACGTTTATAACACTATTCGTATTCCGCAGCAATTTATGCCATCGGCGTAGATAAAACCATTCCACTGACTCTTAACTGTCAAACAAAAAACAATATCTTTCTTGAGGAGTACAGATCAAGGCTTCAGTTTAATGACGCCTGTTGTTTTTTTATAGACAAAAAGGTATTTTTTTTTATTCTGAAACTAAATGACTAACCATAAATAAAGTTTATTCTTCACTGGCACTTCACATAATCAGGCAAATTTTTTTAAGTTCATTAAAAGTGTACCGCGTGCTATTTAACAAAGAATTGTCAATATAATAATAATAGCCCTGTTAAGCTGGCCCAGTGCTGGTTGGCGAACGTCACACACCTTCGAGAAACTCTTAGGCATGCAGGTTTTCTCACGATGTGTTCCTTCACCGTTGAAGCAAGTGATAGTTAATTAGGATTCCGGGAACTCTTATACAAGCTGTAACATAATTAACGCAAGACCTGAAAGTAGTTTGTCCTAAATCAGTAACTGAATTGATTCCAACAAATTTTAATGTATCTTAATTTTTTTTAGATTTGCTAAAAATGCTTTTACTCCTTCAGTGCGCTAAAAAATCTAAATTTATTCTTGATTTATAGCTATAAGAAGATTTTAAATGCATTCCTAAAACGTATTTTACAAAACGCACACATACACGTACAAGTTTCATTGTTAAATAGGGTACCAAAGTGCTTAAAAGAAGGGTAAAAACCCTTGAATTTGAAAATTTGGTTTTCGTTTTGTATTTACGAAGCAATTCTCTAATTGGGGTGTCTGAGGTCTTGCGTTTATTATGTTACACCCTGTAGAATCACTTCGTTGTCCGTTTGTCCGACGGTTATCACCCTCAAGAACGGCTTGAGGTATTATGTTGAAATTTATGTCAAATACGAAGGTCTACGGTTCCCTGCTGGTGTAAAAAATGAAGGTTCTAAGTAAACCCAAACAAAAGATATCGTCATTTAAAGTCACTCATCAGAAATTATAGGGCACTTCCCGTTGTCCTTGAACCGTGGAATTTGGCAAGAAGCAAGGTTTTAAAGTACAAGTAAAGTAAGTAGGGGGTCTGTCCAAGACCGTGCTCGTCGCGACTCCTGTCAGTCATTATAGTCATTATAGTCGCTACCCATCACGCCGGGCCCGAACTGGCGAGTCGTGGGGTGTAGAGTGCCGAATAGGTACTTGGAATGTGTGGTATGGAGGGTAGTATGAAAGATAAGATGCATGAGGTGATTGATGTAATATGCCTAGATGCTCTGTGTGTAACAGAGACTAAGCGGAGGGGCAGTGAAACCTGTTCTGTTCCTGATGACACGATAGCTCTGTGGTTTGGGGTACCGCAGAGCAGTCGTGCCAGCATGGGGGTGGATATCTTGCTGTCCCGTCGCCTGGCCTCTGAAGTGAGAGATTATGGCCTGAACAATGCGAGATGTAGATGTATGTTTGGAAAGGAGCCTCCTTGTGTCTAATACGATATTTCAGCATAAGGACATACATATGTATACGTGGAGAAGGAATGAACAAAAACGTATGATAGATTTGATCCTGGTAGATAACCGTCTCCGAAGCAATCTTCACGATACGCGTGCGTATAGAGGCCCCACTCTTGAATCAGACCACTACCTTGTAGTTGCGCGGTTTAGTGGTCTGTTCAGGAAGTGGAAGCACTGGTGAGAGAGACTCCGTCAGAGACTTTGAAAGAGTAAAGGTTGAAAAGTTACAAGATGAGAGCTTGAGGAGAATGTATGAAGGCAGAGTCCGGGACAAGCTTTTGACAGTATGTGGTTGCTCAAAGAAGTTCAGCAAAAGGTGATGCATGGTGGGATGTGGAGTTGCAAAGATCCGTAGAAAGTAAGAAGAAAGGCAGGACTATGCTTCTTCTTTGAACCTGAATGCCAGTATGACAGAGACGAGGAAAGAAATATACCGGCAATGCAAGAATGCCACTAAAACTTTATTGAAAGAAAAGCGTGAAAGAGCCAGTGCGATTCAGGAGGAGAGGCTGGTAAAGAACTTCGAGAACAATACCAAACTCTTTAGGAGCAAGGTGAGAAAGGCTCGAGGTGATTCGTCAGGCTCCAGAATGGAAAGGATAAAATCTAAGGATGGTGACATTCTTGCAGACACACAAGCTGTGGAGTGAATATTTTGGAGAAATGTATGGGGATTCCCCGGATACTGGCGCCGCAGACGAGCCCTGAGGCGAGTTTGTGTTACCGGAATCAACAGAGGACATCAGTATGGAAGAAGTTGAATGGGCGATAGGAAGTATTAAAAATGGTAAAGCTGCGGGAGTAGACATGGCGGAACTAACGAACGAACATCAAATGTGGCGGAACTTGCGTCCGGGACGCCTTCCGGGTCCTTGCAAACCTTTGCTAAAGGACCGGTAGAGTCCCTACAGATTGGCGCCGCGCAGTCATAGTACCCTTGTATAAAAGCAAGGCAAGAATATGACTGCTACAATTACAGAACCATCAGTTTGATCAGCTTGGCAGCCAAGGTGTACGGTAAAATTATTGAACGGAGAATGCGCGAGAAGTCCGATGGAATGTTGTTCAAGGCACAAAGGGGTTTTAGGTCCGGAAGGGCATGTTCCGCAACATCCTAGAGAAGCATCTGGCCGTGGGCCGGAAGGTTTTCTGCGGTTTTGTGGATCTGGAGAAGGCGTTTGACAGAGTTGTGTGAATGAGACTTTGGGACATTTTGCCAGAGCATAGTATAGATGGCACTCTGCTGTGAGCCATCCAGTCCACTTATGTGGACTGCAAGGCATGTGTACGGATGGGTGGTAACATGTCACCCTGGTTTGGCGTTGAAACCGGCGTCAAGCAGGGTTGCGTGTTGTCCGCTAGACTGTTTATAATATATCTGGATAAAAGTCTTCAAAGACTGAAAGCGATGAATGCAGGTGTACAAATGGGTGACCTAGTGGTAAACCATCTACTATGTGCAGATGACGCGGTTTTAATAGCGCCAACAGCCACTGATCTGCAAACACTAGTCACAGTTATGAAAGATGACTGCATGAACAATGGCTTACATTTGAATGTAAAGAAAACCAAGATTATGGTTTTTGAATGGGAAAAAACCAGAACGAATACAAGGATTATGGTTGGAGCAAGTGAATGAGTTTGTTTATCTTGGATGCGACTTTAGTAAGGATGGGAAATACACCGCTGACATAGAGAGAAGAGTGAGTGCAGGGAACAGAGTAAATGGTGCGATGGGAAAGCTACTTGGGCGCAGCTGGCCATACATAACGAAGTTCTTGTCCCAAGATTGTTATATGGTAGCGAGAGTTGGGTATGTAAGAACGAGAATGAAAGTAGGATAAATGCGGTGGAAATGCGGGCTCTGCGGAAGATGAGCGGAGTGAAACTGATGGACCGTATTCGCAACAGCGTAGTAAAAAAGCGAGTAGGGATAAAATATAGTATCGGTGTAAAGATGAGAAAGGGTATGCTCCGTTGGTTCGGGCATGTCAGAAGAATGAATGACAAAACAGATATACGATGCGAAAGTGGAAGGATGTGGGTACCGGGGAAGACCTAGACTATCTTACCACGACCAAACAGACCGAGTCTTATCTGAAGGACAAATCAAGAGTCTCCGTAACCGGTATGAGACGAACTATGAGAGTGGAGGAAGCCAGAGAGGTATGTAAGGAAAGTTGTTGAAACCTGTTGGAACTCTGTACTCTCTACCTACCCCGCAAGGGATCTGGCGTGATGATATAGATAGATAGATAAAGGAAAAAAACGAAAATTTTATTAATTTATAACTATATCCATAACCTCCTCGTGTTTGGTTATATTGACAAATATTTTACAACTAGATGATGTTCAGGGTCTGATGATAAAGTGAAAAAGTGGCCAACAGAACTACCTAACTATTCAACATAACTCCGACGAGTTTGGACTCGTTGGATTTGCCTTTAAGAGTTTTGTAGACTTGGGTTGTGTCCAGGGTCTGATGATAGAGCCGGAGGGTGGCCAACAGAACTACCCAACTACTCAACATAACCTTGCCGTCTTTGTGCTCGTTGGATTTGACGTGACGAGTTCTATAGTCCCGGATGATGTCCAGGGTCTGATGATGGAGACGGAGGGTGGCTACCAGAACTACATAACTACTCAACATAACCCCGCCGTTTTTGAGCTCGTTGTATTTGTCTTGACGAGCTCTGTAAACCCGGGTGATGTCCAAAGTCAGATTATAGAGGCAGAGGGTGGCCAATGGAACTACCCAACTAATTAACATAGCTCCACCGTTTCTGGGCTCGTTAGATTTGACTTGATGATTTCTATAGACCCGCATGATGTCCAGGATCTGATGATGGAACCGGATGGTAGCTAATAAAACTTCTCAACTGCTGAACATAATACTGCCACGTTTGGGCTTGTTGGATTTGCTTTGACGAGTTTTATAGATCCGGACGGTGTCCAGGGTCTGATGATGGAGCCGGGGGGTGGCCAACAGAACCACCCAACTACTTAACATAACCCTGCCGTATTTGGGCTCGTCGGATATGTCTTGACGAGCTCTGTAGACCCGGATGATGTCCAAAGTCAGATGATGCGGCCATAGGGTGGTCAACGCAACTACCCAATTACTCAACATACCTCCACCGTGTTTGGGCTCGTTAGATTTGCGTTGGAGAGTTCTATAGACCCGGATGATGTCCAGGGTCTGATGATGGAGCCGGCGGGTGACCAACGGAACTACTCAACATAACCCCGATGTATTGGGACTCGTTGAATCTGTCTTGACAAGTACAATAGTTGTCGGTCTCCGTTGTGTTTTTGCCATAGAGTTTAAGCTAAAACAGCTTCTTTTTACAACGATGTTTTTCAATAAAATTTTTGGTTTATGAAACATTTTGGTGATTTTTTTTGCTGAGGGCTTAATGTAGCTCCAGACTCCATTTTAATTTCATTGGTATTGAATCTGGGTATATGAAAATACACCAGGGAATTCCTTAACGACAAACAATACAAATGTGTAGTTTGAGTTATAAGGAGTTTATGGCCATCCTATAAGTACCTTACTATAGAAATAAACAAAATATTAACAGACACCAAAAAGGAGGTTCACAATTAATCTGTATACATATTTTTATGTATGTTTGACGATAACGTCTTCGTTCATAAACCAATTTTAATGTTGATAAATAATTATAATAAAAAATCGTTTAAAAAACAAGCATTTATTGCGAACATACGACAGAGATATTTTAGTAAGCTGCGGTGTTACTTTGGCTTCCTTCCGTATACTACTACTTAGGTATATGGTGCTTGTCTTGATAAATCAAGATGTATATTAAGCGAATTCCTATGAGCACCTTCTGTCTCTACCAGACTCTGTCAACTGTGGTCTATAGAACTTATGAAAACAAATCCAACAAGCCCGAACATGATAGGGCTAGCTTGTTTAATTGAAAAGCTTTTAGGGCTACCTCGCAAGTTCAGATCCCTACCTAAAACTATAGTAGGTACTAATCAAGACAAACCCAACAGGTTCAAAAACAAGAATCAATTCCAGTGAAATCAATTAGAATTAATTCAAAATGGATTTTATTAAAATAAATCGACAGTTCAGTGCTATTGACACTCGCCTATAACGCCCAAAGTCCACTTGGAAGCTCCGAACGTAGTTTCGGTTTCGGCCCTAGTTTCGGCTGGTTTTCTGCCAAAACCGAAACTACAATTTTGCGCTGAAATTGGCCGAAACCGAAACAGGTACGGAACCCTCAGAGCGCGAGTCCTACTTGAACATGTCCAGTTATTTTTAAAACGCATATGCTTTCGAAAAGACAGTCCAATGGTCTAACCACTAGGCTATCACTGCTATTTCGTCAATATTCGAAATATATTAAACTTCAACATAGTAGATTTGCGAGGTAGGCCAAGCTTGGGATAAGCCAAGCGAATAAGTTCAGGATCTCAAGTTAAGAAGTTCTATTGTCTCCTCAGTTCCCATAGGTATTTGTATATTCTGGCCGGTTTTGGATACTGTTAACTTGTTCATTATCATATTTACTCCCTAAAATGTATAGAGATAATGTGATATCTTCTTCTTCGTCTGAGCGTGTTCCCGGTAGCATCCTCAGCTGTTACTTCGGAGCCCGGGGTCCGCTTTCTTGCTTCTAGTTTTCCACTTCGCGAGGTCTTCGGTATCCTTTGTGGCGAGGCCATTGGCACGCATGTTATCCCTGACGACATCAAGCCAGCATTTTTTGGGTCTACCCCTTCTTCCGAGACCCGGCGGAGGCAGCATGGTCAGGCACTTGTTGTCTATGTAATTTGCCGGTTTCCGTAAGACGTGGCGGTACCATCGTAGGCGGCTCTCCTGCATTTTATCTGCTATGTCACGGACATGAAGGCTGCCGCGGATGCAGGAGTTCCTGATGCGGTCTTTCCGTGACACTCCACACATCTAGCGCAGCATCTTCATTCCCGTGACACGCAGCTCTTGCTTGTGCCGCCAAAGCACTGGCCACGTTTCGCTGCCATGTAGAAGGACAGGCCTAATGATGGATATATAGACCTGTCCTTTTAGCTTAACCGGCAATTTGGGGTCACAAATAACACCACCCACCTCTCGCCACATTGCCCAATGCCAATTGCTGCAAAGCAAACCTTGACGTATTAATCGATGTCCCCAGTCCAGTCAGAGAGATAATGTGATATATTTGTTTACTACTTAAGCGTCTTCAGGTTTTGAACATGTTTTTATCGATATTTACTTTTGCACTGGTTTATACCGGCTGTTGATATGATTTCTCCGGAACTTTATGAAATATGTATTAGATTACTTAAACAATTTACATTACAGGTACTTGTAGTCATGAACTTTGAGCGCTTGACTTACCTCAAAGTTGGCTGACTTAAACACGTTATGTTTCTTTTTAGCCAATATTTATAGTAGCACTTATTTGATAATAACAGAATAAGCTTTAGTCAAAGCGAAGAATACCATACCATGCCGTAGATACTCGTATGTATTTAGATACTCGTATGTATGTAGATCGTAATGTGTGCTTCGCTAGGCACGCCCGCTGCTTAAGCAAGACACTACGAACGCGGGGCAGCCACTTATAATGTTATTTAAAACTTATAAAGAATTTCTTCTTTTGTTCATGATTTTGTGTTCAGTATTACCAGTGCAGTTAATCCTGTGAATTCCGCGAGGATGCCTTAACAGTCTTAACAGTCAAAATGTTAAACTGTGACCATTACCAAAGATTTAATTTTTAATGTCAAAGCTTTTATTGATACGGTAGATTAGAATGCATAGATAAGAAATAAAATTGCCAATAAAGTTAATAGTTAGGTATCACCAAAGTGACGGCCATTTGTTATTTTTTCCTTAATGGCGGCCACGATGGCGACTACAAGCCAATTTTTCTAAATCGCCGTTATTATATGGGGCTATAAAAAAGCAATATAAATTATAATAAAAACAGCAATAATTTGGTAATTAGACAGATATGCTCTAATAAAAACTTGTTTATATTAACAATTAAAATTAATGTTATAAAAATAAATATAATAATTTATTGGCCGTACGTGGGCTGGCCACGTAGCACGCATGGACTCGCAGAGGTGGGCAAACGCCATCACCAATTGGATACCAAATGGAGGTCACAGACGAAGAGGTTGACTTAGAAAAAGGTGGCGCGACGATTTGCACACCTTTGCGGGTACTAAAGAGGGAGGAATAAAGGGGAGGCCTTTACTCACAAGTAGGACAGTCAAACAGACTAGGAAAAAAATATTACATAAAATAATTATAACACGTAATAATTAATATTGTAATGATCATCAAGCACTTAGGTAGAAACCAAATGCAGGAGTTGGACTTTATATTTATATTAAACTACCTTTACCGACGGCTTTGTCTGCGCGAAAGTTTCCACCGAAAACCAAAACAATGTCGTACTTAAGGATCATTCATCGCCCATTATTTTAACAGAGAAGTCTTACCTTGCCTTGCCTTGACTTGCCTTACGTAACGTTATGATAAAATCTATGAGACTAGTAACACAACGTTACCAGAGGGCTAAGCGCAAACCATTTGAAGGTATCGTAACCTTGTTGAGAATAACGTGATGTTGATGTGACGCTCATTTCTATTTAGTACTAGCTGTTACCCGCGGCTGCGCACGCGTTTATTTTGTAGTTTGACATAAGTAGGTAGTTCTTTCTGGTATAACAGATCCTGTGATACCTCCAACATCTAAGACACGTCCATACTAAGTTTACTTTAAAATCCGTTAAGCCGTGTTAGTATGGAGATATAAAAACTATCCCGCAGGAATCGTGCATTTTTCCGGGATAAAAGTAGTATAAAATAATTCCTGAAAAGTCCTCTATCTTCCAGTGACAGTCCATTTAAAATTAGTTCCGCCGTTCCGGACATTAAAACGGAGAGACAAGCATAAGAAGAAAAATTTTAAAACGCGTGGTGGGTTTTTTTGTCGTGCAAGTTGCCATATGAGATTAAGAGAAAATCTTTATTTCAAAATCACAGATCGACACATCAATTTTGTTTTTTTTTTCCCGTGCGGGGATCGTACCTGCGACTACTGATAAAGTAAGTTAAGGGATCTACGCTTTGAAAATTTTACTAAAAATTTGTAAATTATCGTTGTAGAACAACTTTAAAAAATCCCCAGGCGTCCAGCCACCTGTGAGGGAAGAAAGAAATCAGAGGATTGCAGGGCTTTTACTTAGCCAAAATTCATATTTTAATACCTACGGGAATATACGGGTAGTATCAGCATGATCTAGTGTGTAAACAAAGAACCTTGTACCTATTATTATTTCACGACCTAAGATTCACGCCTATTCAGCCGTTTAAGTATGAAAAATAATAGTCATCCCGCAGGAGACTTGAAATTTTTTAGGATTAAAGTGTTTTGTCCATTATTTTACGTAATAAGACACCTTCATATTAAGTTTCAATTAAATCCGTTCAGCCGATTTAGTATGAAGAAATAACAGCTATCCCGCAACAACCGTGTAGCGATAACTTTTATATTTTCGTAAATTATATTCTATCAACTTGACTATCATCTCTCTATCAACGGGTTCTGCCTAAGCCCGTACAGGTGGTTTTTGTAAAATATGAACTAATCTATAGTGCGATCTTATTCAACGCTAGCATCTCATACAATACCTAGGTACTTTCTTTTTGGAAAGGATTACCAGTTTATTTATTTATAATCATAATTATTGGTAAAATGGCTCTGATTGCAACATTCTCTGTCTACTCTACCAAAGATCGCGCACGGTTGTGTTCTTTTTTATTTGTATGAGAGCGGAGTTTGTAACAAAGTTTTGTCAGTACATTTCATGTCAGTCTTCTGGTAAGAATACATAGTTCATGTTCATGATCAAAATCATGTTTCGATATCTTAAACAAACGAATGTGCAAAGTTTCGTGTCCGGGTCAACAATTCTGACTGCATTATTGGTTCATGCGAGAAATCAAATTTCATTTAAATCCATCAAACAAGTTTGGAGTAAAGTATCTCTTTTGAAATTTAATGATGCGCCTATTTTCGCCTTTTCTGGAAAAAAGTTTTTAATTTTCCGGTATATATACTAATACAACATGTTTTCCAACTATATAAGGTAACCGCATGCAAAGTTTTAATCAAAATCTACCTGGTAGTTTTTGCGTGATAATGGTTCATACCCTTGAACAGACACACAAACAGACACGATAGCCAAAATTCTTGTCCGGTGTAGCTGTAAAGGCCCCGCGGCCAACAGCGTAGATCATTCACATACACACGATAGCCAAAAATTGTAGAATTCGCTTCAACATAGCATGATACCCCTGGGTTGTTATTTCCTAAAACCTATTCCATTTATAGAGACGACTTCGTCAAAGTTTTTTTATATGTACTCGTATAGTGATGGCTGTTCCAGCAGTCATACTCGTGAACGGGTGCTGCTTTTGGGGTTTGGCTCATCTGGAATCTTTTAGACACTTTTTATAGATAACATCATTAGATTCACATCTCTAAACTATTTAATTGTAACCTAAACATTATATCCACACAATAAGATTAAAAAAAAGAAACGAAAAAAGAGAAAGAGAAGTAAATAAAAAAGACAAGCCCGCTGAGTTTCTTCGCCGGATCTTCTCAGTGGAGGTCGCTTTAGGATCCGGTGGTAGATTAATAGTTAAATTAGATTTAAAAAAATGAAAATTAACTATTTGTACGGGCCCCCGCAGGGCTTATGCAATATAAATTATCTGAATTTGAGTTTGAGTTTGAGAAGATGATGTTTTACTTTTCCCTAAAAACCGTTTCATTTTCCGAAAACAAGTGTTTTCTATATTGTCTGTAACATGAAATATCTCCGTGCTAAGTTTCAATAACTTCTGAGGAGTAGTTTAGGAACAATGATATTTAGAAATTGACTTTTTTTTCTTTCCTCAGAAACTGTCCGAGACACACAATTACAGTACAGACTACAATTACACATTTCATTTGAACAGGCACTTTACTCCAAAGTGTCTTTTTAGAAATTCAATATTTCACATATTTTCGTCTTTCCTGGAAAAAACATTTTGATTTTCCGAGATAAATACTATACAATATATTAGCCAACATATAAGGTATCCGCATGCAAAGTTTCATCAAAATTTGCTTGGTATTTTTGGCGTGATGGTGGTTCATACGCCAACCGCCAAAAATTGGAGAATTGGCTTCTACATCTATAGTATGATACCCCTGGGTTGTTATTTCCTAAAAATATTTCATGTACAGATACGACTTCGTCATAATTTTATTATATGTATAGATAAAGATATTTGTAGTGTGAAAAGGATTGCAACTCTTTAGTTTTATGCTGACGTCAATCTGCCCATGCTTAGCTCTCTGACTCCTCCACAATATATATTCTGTTATATTCTTTTTTACAATAGGTATATTCTTCACGGATGGCTACTTCTGGCACGTCCAAAGAAGATTCACACTAAGGTACCTGAGGGACTATGGATTTGGAAGGCGTGACAGCACTCTGGAGTCCGTAATGGCCGACGAGATCAAGGAAATGATCGATATGGGGATGAATGGTCCTAAAAACTCTGCCGAAAAGGTTAGTTGATCTACGGCTTAGCAATTGTCGAAGAGGTTATCTACTCGCAGGAGTCAACCCCACATTGAGGAGGTCCAGCTTAGTAAAAAAAATGTTATTTTTAGGTATTTTTTTCAGTATCTGTGTGTTTTTAATCGTGTTTCTTATCAGCGGCCCCGTTTAAAATTTATAATGATAGACGATCGAATTATCTTTTCAAAGAACACGTGTGAAACTAATTATCTCACAGACACGTGTTGTTTTGGTTTGGGACAATAACTTTAAGATAAGTTCCATTGGGGTATATTATTGTACCAAATTCCCTTGATAACATGTTTGATGATAATTTACGAAACAAAATATAATTAAACATACGATTTACCGAAATACTCTTACTACACTTTAATATAAATCAACAAGAAAGTAATCTTGCCAATGAACATATATATAGGTTTTAGGTTTTCAAAACAAATTTCAGAACGATATGCCTATATATGTTAAACATAGATTGTTTTTACAAATTCGAAAACATGATATTTTTCTTCTTCTTCTTCTTCAAGTTATGGCTTCACACTAATTATAAGTGTATTTTGCCAGTGTCCAGTGAGATATATAATCGTATTTGTTTAAATTAATTCGTCTCCCCGATGAATCTGATGACAACGATGATAATGAAATTAATGAAGTACCCCACCCTGGATAGTAAAACGGTGGACACTTTACATACCGATTGCAACGGCCGTTTTGAGGGAAGTCGAAAAGGCGTTTTATCACTTTGTTACAATTACCTTCACTCATGCACATATAAGAACACATAATGGTTAATATTCCACCAACATTACACATTATAATTCAAAATAACACAAGTTTTGGAAATTAAAACAAATTGACAACATCACTCTTCGACTTCCCGCCAAAACCAATGATATATTTATTATGTGTTTCGTTTGATGTCCGAAGTCCATTTATGAGAGAGTACATCATGTTTTACCTCGCTTCGTCGCTAGATGGCGCTATTTCCCTCACGTGATTCGGCCTCCAGCGCCACTTGTGGCCAAACCTGGAACTAAGTTTCTACCACAAAGCAAGCCGCCATACTTTTGTCATTGTTGCGTCGTCTTTCGTACCGCGCAGTTCAATAGATTAGGTTCTCGATAATTAATTTTTGTTTTCGAGATTAAAATATAAAAGTTACCAATCTTCTTGGAGACGCGGTTCTCCCAATCCCGAAAGCGGCCGCCGCCCGTGCCCACAAAGTGGACTGTATTGCGGAAGATGGTAACTGTTATATAAATATTCGACTGGGGGCTTATGCAATCCACGTACCTTTTACTCTGGAGATCCACCAGTGCGCCTGGCTATAGGTGACGGCCTAGCGCTCGGAGACCTCACGCGGCTCGCTGATTGTTTGGCACCCCGGGGTGGACGCAAGCGGTGCTAGCTTTCGGAATCCTTCCTTCTTCGCGTTTTCGACATACGAAGACAAAGGCTCTTCGTATGCTCGGAGTGTGCGCGCGGGGGTCAACACAACAACACGTCCAACGAGAAGGATGCGCTGTCGCACAGTGATCTAGGCACACTGATCGGGCTGCTCCGTCGGAGGGGGTAGAAGCAGCTTAGGCCGCCCTACGCCAGATGGCGCGCAGCGGTGGTGACACAGATGTGGTGGAAACATAAACCCCGATCTAATTACCTATGTAGCTAATAGATGGCGCTAACATTTCCCCCGCCCTTAATGGGTTGCCATTAAAGTTACCTATACACCAAACAATATCCTAAATTCGCGGCGGATATCTCAATTAAATTATGCAGATATTGCAGAAATACAATACTGCACGAATATCTAATAAAACTATTTCTACGCGGTTATAAATTAGCCTACTGGTTCGGCAACGGACACAACCGTACAACCGGACGCAAAAACGTACCTTTAGCGGTACGGACTGCGACAACGCGAACAGTACCATCTTTGGACGCGTGAAGCTTTTCCACTACGCCTAGTGGCCAGGCGAGAGGTGGCGCGGCATCCACAATAATTATAACGACCGTGCCAAGAGCTATAGGGACAGCGGGCGTGTTCCACTTCTCTCTGGTTTGCAGCGCATGCAAATATTCGAGACTCCATCGCTTCCAGAATGACTGAACTAACATATCTAATAAACTATAACGCTGAAGTATACTAACGGCTTCAACTTCAGCTGCCGGAAACGAGCACAACGGCGCGGTGTGCAGAAAATGGCTTGGTGTTAACGCGGTCGGTTCAGTTGGATCTGAACTTAAAACCGTGAGAGGACGCGAGTTGAGTATGCACTCTATTTGTGCAAGAACTGTAATAAGCTCTTCATATGACAGAAGCTGTTGACCGATAACCTTAAACAAATGCGTTTTAATGATTTTGACCATACTCTCCCAACAGCCTCCAAAGTGTGGTGAAGTAGGCGGGATAAATTTCCACTCAATGCGGTTCTCAGTCAACTCTTCTTCAAAACGCGGGCGAAACTCCGAATTCAAAAATTTATACAGTTCTTTCAGATAGGAATTAGCGCCTACAAAGTTTGTACCGTGGTCAGAATACAAGACCTTGACAGGGCCGCGGCGTGACAAAAATCGTTTTAGAGCAGCCAGAAAGCTAACGGTACTAAGATCTGTTGTACACTCAATGTGCACAGCACGAGTGGTCAGACAGGTAAATACGCAAAGGTACGCCTTGAGTGCCTTAGCTCCGCGACGTCTGATAGGCGTATAAGAGATGGGACCTGCGTAGTCACAACCGGTGTGCGTAAAAGCTTTAGCTACCTGTTTAACTCTACTGTCTGGCAGATCTGCCATCAACGGAAAAGATGGTCTGGGTTTCATTCTGAAACAGACATTGCACTTATGAATACGCTGTCGAATAATACGTCTCGCAGACAAAATCCAGTATTTTTGCCTAAGCAAAGACATCACTAACTCAGGACCCGCATGCAAGTACTTGCGATGGTAATAATCTATAAGCAAGTCGACGACGTGACCTCGACGCGGTAACACCATAGGGTGTCTCGACGAAAATTTTAAATCAGAATTCGCGAGACGACCTCCAACACGAATCAATTCATCTTCTACAAATGGTCTGAGCTTTATTAACGCGGCTGAACAATTCTCATTATTTCGTAAATTAATAAAATCATCATAAAAATACTTCCTCTGTAAAAAATGTAGTAATTTCCTTTCAACAAACTCCAAATCAATTGCGGTAATAAACAAATTCTCTCGGCGAGGTAAAACTTTCAAAACACGGTACACCAAAACTAAACTTCGTAGTAACTTGCTCCACGATGAGCAGCGGTTAGCTAACGCAAGTATATCACCATCTTCTTGAGTCGCGGAAGACGTTACAGGATGTGCGAGGATCCTCTGCTCAGGGATATCTGCAGGTATATAATCGATGTCCTTCAACGGCCACTGCGTAGAGTCTAACAGAGCCCACGGCGGTCCCTGGTGCCACAATGGGTGTGAAACCAACTTAGCAGGCGTCAATCCGCGAGACAGACAATCCGCTGGATTATCTGTTCCGGATACATGATAGAAATCGCTCGCGGGTATGTTATCGGTTAGCTTCACAACGCGATTAGCAACAAACGTCTGCCAGCGGTGGGGGGAACCTTTTATCCAATACAGAACGACTTTTGAATCTGTGAAAGCATATACTTTCAAGCCGGGAACGCGGGAAGAGTAAGTGTCCACGACGGTGCGAAGCAGCTGCGCCAGCAGGCCTGCAGCGCACAGCTCTAGTCGTGCCACGGACAGCGGCTTCATTGGCGCGACTTTAGATTTAGCGCACACCAGGCGGATGGTGTTGACGCTCGCGGAAGAAACATGCATGTACACAACACCTCCATATGCATGTTCACTCGCGTCCGAGAACCCGATCAACGTGACGACACAATCGCTGCGCACACCTAAATGTCGCGGGATTTTAAGTTCGTTCAAAGATGGTAACTCTGAACAAAATTGTTTCCATCGTCTCACGACATGAGGTGGCGGTTCCTCGTCCCAGTCGAGATTCAACTGCCAAAGCTGTTTGATCAGCAGTTTAGCATAAAGAATTGCGGGGGCCACGAATCCCATTAAATCCCAGAGGCGGGCTACGGTTGACAAAATGGAACGCTTAGTACACTTACCTGTCAGCGGCGACACTATAAAATGAAAAGTATCATTTTCTGTCGACCACCGCAAACCTAACACTTTGTATTGGTCGGACTTATCAAATTCGACGTCACGGCGAAGAACATGTGTCCCAGGTAAATTTTTTAAAACAGATAAGGTGTTGCTGTTCCACTTGACTAGATCAATTCGTGCGGATTCAAACAAATCGATGAGCTCGGTGGCCACGGCGATGCCTTCTTCGTCCGCGGGGACGGAGAATGCGACGTCGTCCATATAAAGCGAGTCGGCGGCGAGCGCGGCGCGGGCGCGTGGGTACCTGTCTCCTGCATCGCTTACTAACTGCGCGATGGTGCGCAGCGCATGGAATGGACTTGATTTCACTCCGAAGCAAACTCTATTGAACTCTAATAAAATCAGCGGGTCATCTGGGCTAAACCGGTATAAAATACGCTGGAATCGGCGATCTTTTTCCTGCATGATTAATTGTAAGAACATTTGCTTGCAATCTGCGGTCAGTGCTACAGCGAATAACCTAAAGTTTAAAATAATCTTAAAAAGATCACCCTGTAGATTCGGTCCGCTATGTAAAATGTCATTCAGTGACACTCCTGTGCTAGTCCTACAACTAGCATCTAAGACAATCCGTAACTTAGTTGTGACTTTATCCTTGCGGATAACTCCGTGATGTGGGATCACATACATCGGAGCGGATGGGTCGTCATCGGTCACTTCTCTTAAGTAACCTTGATTAAGGTGATCGCGAATCACTTGATCGTAAGCGGCCCGCAATGTAGGGGAAGACTCGAGCTTTCTTTCTAGACAAAGAAAGCGCTTACGAGCTGTCTCGTATGATTCACCCAGCATATTAACCGAATCGCGGAATGGCAATGCCACAATATACCTACCGCTAACGATATCGCGTGTAGTGGTAGTGCGGTAAAACTGTTCACACTCATCATCTGCCGGATGATGAGGTTGCGGGATTTTCAGCTCCTCTAGCTCCCAAAACCTACTAATTAGCTGGTCTATAGGCCGCTCCGGCGCTACAGAACAACAGCACGCGGTAATAGTACAAGAGGCGCGGTGTGCGCACGCGGTCGCGCACTCACCTCGCCCACACGCACTGATAATCGGCACGGCGCCCATTACCACAAAACCCAAGACGGTTTCTATTGCTACCAGTCCGGACGCGTCCCCTCTGACGACGCCTGGCATCAAAAGGTGCGGGAAAACCGCTGCACCGAGCAGCACGTCCACACCGCGGGGCGTGCCGAGCGTGCTGTCTGCGAGCGGCAGATCTTCCATCGGCGGAAGCGCGGACATATCTACAGACGCGGTCGGCAAGTTGTCCGTGATACGATCTAATACCAACGCGGTAATCTCAAATCTCACGTTCCTTTTGAATCGTGAATAAATCTCAAAGTTTGCGGAACCCTTAATTATTTTTTCCGAACCACCTATCCCCTTAACTACGGTACGCGGTATATCGCTCGGCCTAATACCTAAACGATTTAAGCATTCAGAAGTAATGAAATTGCTCTGAGATGCACTATCAAGTAAACACCTAACTACATGTTCACGACCTGCACTATCGAAAATAATTACTTGCGCGGTCGCAAGTAAAACCGTTGTGTTCGCATTACATTGCTGGCTATTAACGGCCGCGGTATGATGCGCAGGCGCAAGTACCGAGTTCGACGCGGCAATGGATGTCGTACATAACGACACGTCCGTTCGCTGTTTCACTGTAGGCGGCCGCACACCACTTGCCTCACTCGCACGCACGGGTGACGGACCCGATGGCGTAGTGGTTAGCACGGAGAGCGCTTGGGAGTCAGAGTTCGATTCCGCTTTGAATGGTGGTTTTTCAAAATGAAGTGAACTATGATGCCTGCGTTTACATAACGAACAAACACTAGTGGAATGACATTCTGAAGCCATATGTTTCAAACTTAAACAATTAAAACAAGCATACAGCCGTTTTGCAGTTTTAAAACGAGTCTCTGGCGGCATTTTATTGAACGCGGGACATTTATACAAATGGGAATGTTTAACTGAGATACACATACATTTTTTATCGTCGACAACGTTTACAAATGTATGCAACTTGGGTGGCTGATTACTAACGCGGTGCCTACTACCTTCTACTTTTCTTGTAGAATTTGACGCGGGAGTCCGTTGTAAAATCTTAGATTGACTTGTTACAAACTCAAACAAGTTCTCAAACGTAGGTATAGCAGTCGAACTAACACTCATCTCAAAAGAACGAACAGTCTCATGGTCAAGTTTTTTCAACGCTACTTGCAAAAGAATTAAGTTTGACAAATCATCTAATTTAAGATTATTTAAGGCTCGTACGGACGTTACAAACTTATCGAGAAATAAATTAAAATTGTCAGCAGAAGCACAGTTTAAAGGCTTAAAATCAAATAACTGATTCAAGTAAGTAGAAGCCAGCATACGTTTGTCTTCGTACTTATCAATTAAAATTTGTAAAATAAGTGCGTAATTATCTGCGCTGGGTGTAATGCCAGCACAAACTGCTTGTGCTTTGCTGCCTATTTTACCTAATAAATAATATAACTTTTCCGAGTCTGTAAGCGAGGGATTATCGTGAATGGTAGACTTAAAGCTTGCGTAAAACAAAGGCCACGAGCGAATATCACCATCAAACGACACTAAATCAATGGGCGGCAGCGAGGGCCGACCCTTAAGTGGCGAGTAACCACTCGCTGGCGACTGAGAAGTTGTGGAGAACTGTGCCTTACAGCTCTTGACACGGCTATACAGCTGTTCAAATGCGATTAAACATTTATAATTGGGTTTAGCGGTTGGATTGACGGAAAGCAAACGTTTGTTATAACTATCCAATACCTCGATGTACTCTGTTCTCATGTTATCTATATTGGAAACGGTACATAAGAACCTGTCCTTTGCAGGTTGATCATTATCTTTTATCTTCTTGATCGAATCATAAATTTCTTGAAAAAATTCAAATATCGCGTTACGTTTGCATTCTAAAATAGTTAATTCGCAATCAGCGGTTTCACCTTTCGACATTTTGAATAAAATAAACTAATAACTACTAAAATCCCAATATTAAACTCGAAGATTCTACAAAGGTTCAAAGTACAACTTGTGACCTACTTAGCAATGACCGTGCACCGGTCGTGCACGGCGCGGCGCGATACACAGAACTACCTACAATTAAATTTAACAAATTCAAAAATATTTGTTAATTCCCGAAATATCTGATAATAATCTATTCAAACGATATAAAAAAATATTATTATATGTTACAAAGGTGGTGGTAACTATAAGTTATAATTATATTGCGATATCTCACAAATAACAAGATATTCAAACGGTACCTACCTATGGTACGTAACAAAAACAGAACAAATATTACTATTATTGTTACGAATATGCGGTTTAAACACTATCTACTAGTTGGCAAACCCAATAAGACCGTAGGAAATATAACAACGAGAACGGTTCTCGTCGTAGGGCAACACCTAGCGCGGGCGCAACTAACTAGTCGCGGGACCAACCTAACTACTGTGACCACGGCGGTCAGCTACTGCAAACAATAGTCCTCAACAATCCGGCTCGAAGGACCACAAACAATGGAGACGCGGTTCTCCCAATCCCGAAAGCGGCCGCCGCCCGTGCCCACAAAGTGGACTGTATTGCGGAAGATGGTAACTGTTATATAAATATTCGACTGGGGGCTTATGCAATCCACGTACCTTTTACTCTGGAGATCCACCAGTGCGCCTGGCTATAGGTGACGGCCTAGCGCTCGGAGACCTCACGCGGCTCGCTGATTGTTTGGCACCCCGGGGTGGACGCAAGCGGTGCTAGCTTTCGGAATCCTTCCTTCTTCGCGTTTTCGACATACGAAGACAAAGGCTCTTCGTATGCTCGGAGTGTGCGCGCGGGGGTCAACACAACAACACGTCCAACGAGAAGGATGCGCTGTCGCACAGTGATCTAGGCACACTGATCGGGCTGCTCCGTCGGAGGGGGTAGAAGCAGCTTAGGCCGCCCTACGCCAGATGGCGCGCAGCGGTGGTGACACAGATGTGGTGGAAACATAAACCCCGATCTAATTACCTATGTAGCTAATAGATGGCGCTAACACTTCTTTTAAAAGTTTACTTTCGAGATAAAAGTAGAATGTTACAGTATTTTGGTTTCTTTTCCGTTACATGAAATTATGCACGTTTATTGTTTAAATTAGCCAATCGGATACCACCTACCCCCAAACAAAAAAGTTTTAATACCCGTGTGGCGCCAAGTGCTTATGTTACGATCGTTATGAACGTGTTCAAGTTAGAGTGAAGAGGAGCCACCAGTAAAATGATGGAGGCTGAGTCGATTGCGTGAGTCATTCCGTTTAAAGTTTTGCCGCAGCAGCTGGTGAGCTACTTCAATGATATATATTATTCTAACTACGGTGCAATACAGCATAGTAAGTGGTATTATACACTATACCTGCTCTGAGCTACGTCCACCCCAGCAAATAAATTAGAAACGTTTCTTCCAACTGTCAATCAAAACAGAAGTTCTTGCCGAGGATTAAAAGAATTTCATAGTGTAATGGTTGGCACTTTGAACTCTGACTCCAACGATCCGAATGCAGATATCAGTGAAATCTACACGTTTAGTATTTAGCGTTTTTCGGATGGTTATTTTGGTTTTGAGTGTTTCGGATGGAGCTTACTTTTACTAACTAATGCTTGACTAGTCGAAGGCTCTGGTTTTTGTATCTAGTTCTCTTCTACGGTTCTAGTTTTACGTTATCATTTTACCGTGATAAAATAAAAATACCCTCACCATCAGGCGATAAAGTATAGTAATAAAATTAAAATTCAATTTTACCTAGTTCGAAATCACCGGTACCGGTTCGGTTGTTTTATTTTTACGTGAATTTTAACAATTTCGTTTTTAAAACAAATTGAAAAACAATACAACAAATCATTTTCAGGCCAAGAACAGGCACTCTTATTTTTTTTTCGGCTTTCGATTAAAAAAAAGGACGGGGGCGTAGATAGGTTAACGAGAGAGTTAATTCCGTTAATTCAACCGCCAAGACTATTTTCCCTATGTCTGAAATCACTAAACCTTAATTCAGAGTTGAATTGTCAAGCCCCTGCAATCGAACTCTTATCTTTTATATCCTCACTTCCTAACAAATTCTGCAACCAATGCAGAGAGCGTTAACCATATGTTCAATCGGCAATAGAATTCTTCACCTCTAGGTTGAAATATGTATCTACATTATCACTCAGGGGAATAGCAAAGAATATAAAGTTACATTCCACTCTCGCTTCCTCTTGACTTGCCCAACATAGAGAGGACCCCATGTCTTATTCTTTTCACTTATGGTAAGATAATCTGGATCTTAACCGGTGTCTACATGCTTACATATCTTACTACGCGGTTGCGAACGCGGCCGGCAGCTGGACTCTGAACTTTTTTGTATAGATCTTATATCGACGGCATTCAACCTGCTCCTTGCATGCCCATCTCTCATTGCCATATTACAGCTTCGAGACAAACACATCGTTGTGTATGACCAATGGTCAAATTAGGCTTGAGCGCCGGCTCCGAAGTAGCCCATCCATCGCACTATCCACTATTGCGAACGCAAAGAGTGAATACTCTTCTCTCTTTATCAGCTGTCTGTTTCCCATCCTTAGTGATGTTTACTGACGTTGGGTACTCCATCATCATCATAGTCATCTCAGCCACTACCCATCCACTAGTGAACATAGACCTCCGCAATCGCTGTCTAGCGCAAGCGGTCCAATGCCACCTGCATGCAACGACTTTCTGCGATCGTGACAAGATCCTTCTTGGTTGTGTCCTTACTGGTAATGAAATATTTGTGGAAAATCTGTACAAATGTCAACGTGTATAGAATTCATAAGAATTGTCTGGGATACACGATTCAATGCCAAGGTTTGCCTTCGTAAAGCGTTTCCAAGATCTGTCAGTGCCTATAGACTGTCTTGGGTATCGGAGATTGAAACCACTAGTAGGCACGACGGTCTTAGGTTATCTTAATTTTGGGACCTTCAGCATTAACTGTATAAGTTTGCGTTGCCATATATTGTAGTATCACAGCAATTTGCTTCAGTTTGGGACACAATCCAACTGCAAGACTTTGCTTCCAGACAAGATTATTACGATTCGCCAATGTCTATTGACTCGCTTGGAAGCCGCCAGTTAAGTCTTATAACAGGCACAACGTGTCAGGGCATATCAGCTTTGTAACCTTCATCACCCACTAGCGAAGTTGCATTGTACTTACGCTATAGTGCCAGAACAATGGTTCAATTCCAAGAGTTTGTCTTCAAAAGATCCGTCAGTGCCAGTCAATAGGTATCACTAGTTGGACTTATGGAGTGGCGTAACGCCTCAAGGCCTTACATCTCTGCAACCTTCAGCACCCACGGAGGAAGTTTGCATTGCCATACACTGCAACGCCGGAGCCATGGTCTTCAGTCTGGAACCGCAATCCAACTCTAAGCGTTTGCCTCCGGACAAGGCTTTCAAGGTCTGTCAGTGCCCACTGACGTGCTAAAGAGTCATCAGTTGAAAACATAAACAGGCGCAACGCCTCACAACATCTAAGCTTTGCAACCTTCGTCACCCACTAGCGGAGTTTGCATCGCCCTACATTGCAGCGCCAGTCCAATGGTCTTCAGTCTGGAATACACAATCCATCTACGAGAGTTCACCTCCAGACAAGATCTTTAAAATCCATCAGTGCATATTGACGCGCTTTAAGGCCGGCAGTTGAACCTTTAAAGAGGCGCAACGCCTTTTAAGGTATCTCAACTTTGCAACCTTTATCACCCACCGGGGAAGGTTGCATTGCCGCACATTACAGCACCACAGCAATGTTCTTCAGAAAACACCCTCACCATTTGTTAGAGGTCGTAGTTACCAATCAATCCTCTCATTAGCCGCCTTAGCCAGTAAGGGGCCATAGTGAACGACAAAAAATGACATTACTGTCCCTACTATTATTGGGCTTAAGCTTTCCCGCGCAGAACGTGAATCAATGCGGATCGGACATCTGCTGCCAAAACTACTTAAGCCGCCTACAGGGCATCGTGATAAATTAATGGCAGCATTATTATTAAGTGACAGTCGGACTCAGGACTGAGTGTGCCTTTGGATGCATGAAGACAGGGAGTCTTCATTCTTCAAAGGAAATTGCTGAAATGTTCTCCAATCTGTCAGATTAAGCCGAAAGTTGCTTGACCAGGTTATCGCTAAACCATTGCGTGACCAGTGCTACAAGCGCCTAAACTATGTCACTATACTTATCAGACTTGAACGTTTGCTTTTACGATAAAGGTTTTTCTCGGCCATGCTCCCGCGTATTTTGTGCTACCTTGTCACGGCGGAAGGTTAGTTCATTCAAGTAGAGGAAACCTTTTTGGAACCCAGTTATGAAGAGCCGCGCCTAGCATGTTCTACGAAAATCGGGATCTGAAAGCGTCCATAAGAACAAGACTTAAACAAGATGATCGGGCGCTCATCATTTCAAGTATAGTGCAGTTTACACTTGGAAGCCTGGCTCATTTTGACTGGAATTCTGACACGTAACTGGTCAACTGAGTATAATAGAAATATAATTTGCTCAAAGCTTCTAATTCCACTATGAAGTAAGTTGATGCTGTGGTTTTCTCTTAATATTCTAAATTGCCTTTATCCGGAACCTGTCGGTACAACCCTATTAGGTTTTTCTGAAGAACCAATAAGCATATCATGGTATCCTTGTTCATATTGTATTCAGATTTTGTCTAATCATTTGGTTAGACATATTTTAACAGTTTAATGATGTCGCGCGATACTGTTGCGGTGTTTTTGTTAGCTACGGGGCTAAAAGTGCACGGAATTAACTTTTTGAGGTTACTAGTACCACTTGATAACAATACAAATTCTCTTTTTTTGTGAAGAAAAAGAGGAGACAGATTTATCACAAGTATAAATTAGCTAGCCATGTAGCAGTACTTTGACGGTGGATGAATAATTCGATCTGAAACCACCTGTTTGTTTTGGTCAACAGTTCTTACCTCAGCTGCATACAAAAATATCTAGTAAATAACATTCTAGCGAAGGCCAAATAGCGTCACAAAAATATAATTAAACTATTACTCTATAGAAAGATATATAGTCCACAACAAAAACATTTGCTTCGGAAAAGACGATTTCTGTATTCTTTGTAATACTAATTAATAATTATTTGTCAAACCTCTTCTATTTACAATATTGTATTGTTATTTAACATATGTTAATCCATAATTAACTAAGCAGTGTTAAACATTTATCTGATACAAATTACCTAAGTGTTTTGTTATATTATTATTGTTTTCTTTAAATCACTGTGTTACAACACAATTTTGATTACATTCTTGCATCCTATTAAGCAAGCCACCAGGAGATAACAAACACATCTCTCATAAATGGACTTCGGACATCAAACAGAACACATAATATAAAAATTTTACCTGAAAATAAAATTTCTATTATGTTTCCTGGGATGTCCGACGTCCAAATAATTTCTTCCTGGTGTATACCATCATCATTATTATCATTATGAGCCGAACAATGACAAAAGTATGGCGGCATGCTCTGTGGTAAAAAGTTAGTTCCAGGTTTGGCCACAAGTGGCGCTGGAGGCCAATTCACGTGACGGATATAGCACCATCTAGCGACGAAGCGAGGTAAAAGATGATGTACTCTCTCATAAATGGACTTCGGACATCCCAGAAAACATAATACAAATTTTATTTTTAGGTAAACTTTTTATATTATTGGCAATCGTCTATCAGAAAAGTTCATTCCTTATGTATATCTGTTTATAGCCTTTCAGGTATAGCCACTCTCCTAGTTATAGGCTCGAAACTCGTTAGGTATATTGATATAGTTTTTTCTTCGTAGGAAATCGTGCAAGGCGATTTGGTGCATTTGCCGTTCTTCTTCACCGTTCCCTTCATAAACGGGATCTTGCAAGTTCTGTCCCGGACGACATTGCCTCGTGAGGAGTACCACAGGCTGTGGGAGCTAACCCGAGGGACTCTCATGTTCCAGAGGAACTCAACAGACATGGGTGGTGCACTGTCGCTAACTCCTTGGCTGAAAGATGTCATGCCGAACTACAGTGGTTTTAATAACTTGGTAAAGGGCAACCAGAAACTATTGGACTTCTTCGTGGTATGTTATTTATTTATTTATATGTTTTATTTATTTAGAAGTCGTTAAGCTTAAATTTAGGTCTTATAAGCGGCTTGATAAGTTCTAATTGCAGTTGGCCAACAAAACCTGCCTTCACCAATTAGCACTGGGTCCGCGTGATGGACCCCAACTCGCTTTTTGGGAGAAGATCTTTGTCCAGCAGTGGGATAGTAAAGGTTAATTTATTATTATTACTTCATTATTTAGTTGTGTACTTACCAGAGGAGCCTGCCTCGTTGGTCTGGTGGCAGACTGCCTCGTTGGTCTGGTGGCAAAGCGCATCGCTTTGTGATCACGAAATCCTGAGTTCAAATCCTAGGTCGGACAAATTTAGTTTTTCTAACGAAAAGTTCCCAGTATCAATCCGGAGTCTGGAATTGTGCCCGGTATATGGCAATAGGCTCGCCCCCTATTACATGGGACCTAACATCGTCGGCGAAACGTGGGTGTACTCAGTACACCTCTGCCACCCCCTCTGGGGAATATAGGCGTGACGGTGTTTTTTTTTCTTACCAGAGGAGTACCATTGCTCATCCTATCTAAATAAAAATATCTCTCTATGGGGCGGTCAATAACCCAAGTGCGATTAGCTGGTAACCCAAACGTATAAGAGAACTGTCACGCCTATATTCCCCAAGCGGGGGTGGCAGAGGTGTACTAAGTACACCCACGTTTCGCCGACGATGTTAGATCCCATGTAATAGGGGGTGAGCCTATTGCCATACACCGGGCATAATTCCAGACTCCGGAGTGTACTGGGAAGTTTTCGTTAGAAAAACTACACTTGTCCGACCTAGAATTTGAACCCAGGACCTGCCTCGTGCTTACAAAATGATGCGCTTTGCCACTAGACCGACGAGGGAAGAGAAGGATTCCAATAAAGATATAGGTATTAGATTTGCTTAAAAGGTTTGTTTGTTTGCTTTATAAGTTAGTGTACTATGAGTACACAGTATATTATTTTATTTCAGAAATTAGTCAAAGATGCTGTGTCGACACATGATCCAACTTACGACCGCAACTTTTTGGACATGTACATCACTAAGATGAAGGAAGAAATGAATACGGCAGACCGCACTACATATTCAGGTAAAAATGCTTGTTCACGAAAAGTATCAACACTCGCAAAAAATTATTTAAATTCTATTACCTACAGAATAAAAAATGAATTTGTATGCTCCGATGTATTTTAAGGCGCCGAAAATTGATAACTATACATTTGTTATATTACCTCGTTGGTCTAATAACGCATAATGCGCGTAGCGATAAAGAGGAACTGCTTTCGAATCCTAGGGCTAAGTATAATGAAAGCTAGTAAGTAACAATAAAGTAATTTTGTTTCCAAGAACTCATTTTTTTATGAAATAAAATGCTGGACAGCATAAAAGTATGTTTAGTATTGTTCATTCGTGGGTATGTTCATTATAACCACATGAAAGATCTGGATTTATGATCCATATATTTTGGTAACTCTCCACTTTGATGTGGCGACAACATCGATATATTATATCGATGGGCGATAAACTGTTGTGTGAATCAGGTTTAACAATGGCTAATGGCGGGAGGGCCGTTGTTGTAAAACTTACTAATTTATTTATATATGTAAAATAATAGAGTACTGCTGATATAGTTATGTTAATTTCAGCGATTTGGTAAATAATGACAACCGTATTGAAATTTTCCTATTAGGTTATCATCCGCTCACCGCAAATCACAACGTCCGAGGTTTAAACTACCGCTCGCATCTCTGTTTTTACAGGCCTAAGTAGGTACTTACATTCATTAAAGTGACAAACGCACTTATAATGCTTTGTCACTTTAATGGTTTAAAACGTGAGTAAAACTTCATAAGAGAATGAAGTACATTCACTCCATTGATTCGTTCAGTCTAAACATTCCATATAAAGAATTACTTATAGTAAAAGACTAATGCAAGGATTGTGGTTAGTGACGATGTGCTAGCGAGTAAGTGAACGAGTTTGTAACTCTTGGATGCGCCTTCAGCGGGGATAACAAATACACCGCTGCCATAGAGAGAAGAGTGAATGGTGCGATAGAAAAGCTACTTGGGAGCTGGCATTTAAGCCAAAAGGCGCAGCTGGGAATACACAGCGGAGTGCTTGTCCCAGCGCTGTTATATGGCAGTGAGAGTCAGGTTAGGTTATGTTATGAAAGAGAATGAAAGCAGGATAAATGCGGTCAAAATGCAAGCTCTACAGAAGATGTGCGGAGTAAACCTGACTGACCATATTCGCAACAACGTAATAGGAAAGCAGGGAGGTATGGGAGAGATATTATCAGTGTAAAGATGAGAAAGGGTATGCTTTGTTGGTTCGGGCATATGGAGAGAATGTCGGAAAAAAGAATGACAAAACAGATATATTATGCAAAAGTGGAATAATGTAGGTACCGGAGAAGACCTAGACTATGTTACCATGACCAAATAGACCGTGTCTTATATAAAGGGCAAGTCAAGAGCCTCCGTAACCAACGAGCGTGTATGTAAAAAACTATGAGAGTGGAGAAAGCTAGAGAGGTTTGTAAGGAAAGAACTTGTTAGAACGTTCTACTCTCTGCCTACTCCGCAACGGAAATGGGGGTGATGATATATATATAGAGAAAACTTCATACCTGGTATACCAATTCTTTTTTTCGGTTATAAATGGGTTGCCTTAAGAAGGTAGGATACCTAAAATGCATCATGGCTAACAAACACGGTGCCTAAAATATACGAGTACTTTGCTTGTTAAGCAAGGTGGCATTCATATTCTTGTTAGGGTATGCGGTTTCATTCATATTCTTTATGAGTGGTCTTAGATTAAATATAAAGTTTATAGTTATTCTAAGTGAGTGATACATACTGAAAAGTCACGGGTTCCATTCTCAGGTGGAATTTAATTTTTACTGTCGAACATTTAAATTTGGCAAAAACATAGGATCACCACTTGTGACGTTGGGATCAAGATATCGTAGCTAAACTTTAGCGTATGAATTATTCTCCTTTGTGACTAATGGTACAGAAGGTGTGAGCATTCCTTTATTTATTATTACTATTTTGACTAAGAAATTGAAATAAAATCTATAAATAACAATCAAAGGAGTGAACTCATCATAGCTTGAAATATTTTATGATTTTGACGAGGGCTTCGTGTGGTCGTCAAATGGTGGCTTCGTGTACCCTTCAGCATGGGACATTTTTTGTTTTTTTTTTTGTGATCAACATATGTATTTATTTCAGTCTGGTAATTTAATAATAATAATAATAAATTATTTAATTCAGGCAACAAAAATTGACAAAAATATTTTTATACAACTTACTGGCCCATAGAATATATATAATATCTTATTGACTAACATAAATATAATAATATATTGAATTTATAATCTAAATAACATGTAATTTCGGCGATATTTTGCGCTAAACAGGGGTACCACTCAGTCTTCCACGAAATCTTCTAAATACGACATCCCTCGGCCAGAAGTCCTCGCTCATGAAGGTATCCTGGCAGTGGGAACTCGCACAACAAATGAATTAAAAGCCGCATTGTGTTGCGAATTCAGCTTCTCGACCCTCAGTATACAAGGACTTCTTGCGGGCATACTCCACAATGTTATCGGCTTTGGTGGTGATGTGTAGCCGTGACACGTACAGCAGCGTCGTCGGTACTGCTGAACGCAGGAGTGCGCCATCATCGACCGGTGCAGGCTCACACCGGTTTCCTCGAGGAGGCTTTTTCTTCTTATTCTTCTTCTCCACCTTGATGAAGTCTTCCTCATCAACTTGACCCCCCTTGAGTTGTCCCCTTTTATATAAATGATCTATTTACCCCTCACAACACACTGATATTTTCTGAACGTAATATGACAATCTCTCACGCGTCACCGGTTTTATCGGAGGGTTGAGTTTGTATCCCACCGTTTGCGCTGCCACCAACTGTTGCGAGTCTTGTTACATGTCTTAAACTAGGGGTTCTCTAATATTGCTCCAAATACGAAACAGTCGCGGCTTCGAAGCGATAAATCGCTATCATGGCCAAATTAAGGCCACTGAGTTTTTACATACGCTGCCTAGTAAATAAATCGATACATAAAAAATCAAGAATAACACATAATTTAAAACAAGCCAAGTTTTTGTTCACGTTGTTATCGGGGTTCTAAATAATATTAAGAGCATCATTGACTCAATGATTGCTTCACGAATTGTTATTGGGTAAAACGGTCACAAAATAGAAAAAATATCTCAACAGTGGACAAATTTTTGGAGATTCAGTTGCAATTTTATTTATTTTTAAAGTAACTAGCTTACGCACGGGTATAGGTAGCATCTCTGTCTTATATATTATGCGTTCTATAACCTACTCATATATATCCCTACTTGTTAAAATGCACCGGCGCATGTGAACATCGAGCGATAGTTGACGAATGTCCAGCTTTACGAAGGTACCTAAATGAAATCATAGTACGTAGTATTTTAATGTGCACTGCGTTTATGGTATAGTGTATTTCTATCTGATGGTTGAAAAATTACTATATGTAAATAAAAGATCCATTGAAGATTCGTTAAAATATGGGTACGCATACTGATCTTTTGACCCCCGTATATCCGCGGACCGGATACGAATATTTGGCACGTCTCTGTTTGATGTATAATTGTAATTTGACATTCGATGTTAAGACGATTAAGGCGATATCGCTTCATGACTTCTGGCAGAGATTATAAACCTTAACAACCTTTTTTTTCGTTGAAAAGCTTGCGTTCTACATTAAGACTCGTATACGCACGACTTAGATCCATAGCGACTGCTTGACTGACAAGCCGAGGCTGTTCCTCCACCGCGCCCTTTAACTAGTTGCACCCTTGACCATTTTGGCTCGAGCGTAGTGGTTGCACACTCGCCCTCTTGTCCGGTGAAGCTGAATGAACCCGCGACCATAACCGTATATCACTCACACACAAAAAAAAGCATGTCATAGGAACTATATTAGGTAAATAACATCATAAGCCGTATATAACGTAAACAAGTTCTTAATTGCCGTTTTCATTAGATAACAAATACCCACTTATCTGTAATTACGCGACGCATGTAATTAATTCCGTGATTATAATAACATTGCTTAGAGAAAATTATGATATGAAGAACGTAATAATAATTTATCATTTATTTATTTATTTATTTATTTGCATAAAAGTTGGTAGGTACATTTGCGGTCTTATTTTAGTATAAAAAGGTTCATACAACTTTAGTCACAACATGTTGACATGCAAAAAATTCGTCTTACTTGCTAAGATATGGCTAAAATAAAAGTAGAAATTCAATTCGGTTAGTCTAATTAAAATTGTCAATTCAATAATAAAATAATCCAACGATATTGATGTCAAGTAATAAGATAAGTGTCAAAGGCAAAGTTTAAGACCATGTAGAAAAATAAAAATAATTATGTTAGGATGTCAGATACAGAGTAGAAGCATTTGTCTAATAAGACAGTAAGACTGTAAGACAGGTCCATCCGTGCATAATACAGGTTTTGTGAGTCGCGATTGTATGTATCGTATGGCTAATGGCGGTCTATTGATTTTAACTGTCCTGTACTTAAAGGGCTTTCTCTTTTTAAGGTCTTGTGTTTAAACGTTTAATCCTTTGATCTCTATGTCATATCTGTTTTGCTGTCTCAACTTCCTTCTTAAACTTTATTACTAATTTGTGAAAACTTGTAAAAATAACAATGGCCCAAGAACACTGCCCTGTGGCATACCCCAAGAGTTGGATTTGTAGGTTGATCTATTTGGGACTTGTTCATTCTTTTTGTTTATACTCATTATTTCAACGGTTTGCATTCTTTCACTTAAGTAGGATGTAGTTTTTGTGGGGTCAGGTCAGCTACTTCTTATCGTACTATTTGTTATTTTGTTTATTAATGATATAACGTGCTTTTCTTAATGATATAATTCATTCACAACAGTTTCTTTAGAGCACGCTCTTTTCACATAGGTGATTTTGGCCGAATCTTACAGGAGTACAACCCGATATTTCGCGAACACGTCCAATTATAGAAATCCACTAATCGAAGTCGGCGGCGGCTACCTTACCCTCCTATCAGCCGCTATCGCCGTCGGTGGCATGTTCTCACAGACCCTCCCGATGCCCTTACATCCCTTCTTTCGGATACAGATACCGCACACAGGATCAGACATCGACCGCGCCGGCGAGGTCAAAGAATCCCTTGCCCACCGGCCGGTGCAAAGCACCACGGCGAGACACCTAGTATACGCCCTCCCCATAGCGAATGCCCAATCCGAGGCCGTTCCTCCTTGAGGCGCCCTTGAGTAAGATGCCCCCTTGTCCTTGTGGTTCGAGCGTAGTGGTTGACCGCTCCCCTCTTGTCCGGTGAAGCTGTAAAGGCCGCCCGGCCAACAGCGTAGATCGTTCACACACACACACAAAAAATCTTACAGGAGGGGAAGAAGGCATATCACAATGTATTTCAAATTTATTTCGAATTTCTCGGACATTCTTTTATCGCTACCATAGTAGGAAAACTACTCATGTATGTAGAACTCCGGTATGTAGAACTCCGTCCTTCACCGTCAGCAAGTGCCAATGGCACATACGTTGGTTATACTACACAGCAGCACTTTAGAGCATATAATTATTATAAAGTACTATTATTACAGTGGACCAATTAGTGTTGACCTGCACAGACTACATGTTTCCCTCGGCGTCTGCCGTGCAGACCGTGCTGACGTTCTTAGTGGAGCGGATGCTGCTACAGCCAGAAATTCAAGACAAAATTCATGAGGAGATCGATCTCGTCGTAGGAAGAGACCGGCCACCTACCTTGGATGACAGAAGAAAGTAAGTTACATAATATCAGAGTTACAGCTGACGCCAATGATTTTGGCCGCTAGGAATCCAGACTAGGGATGTGACTAGAGGGGTAAATAATCGAGTTTTTGATAATCGATATTATTTTTTTGTCTGAAAATCGATTTTCGGAAAATCGATTGTTTAAAAAGAAAAAATCGATTTTATTAAAAATCGATTATTTTTTAACAAGCCTACAATATAAGCAAACCTTTCCGTAACTCCTTTAAAAAAATATAAATAAAATAATCTATGAACAGAACAGATAGTTCGTATCATAGTGTGAGTGATTCGCAAAGTCATATACAAACAAAGTGTTCATAAAATATTTCAGATCAGCAAATTGCTCACTTAATTAAAGATGTTTATAAACAAACAATCAAACATATATAACCGGTTAGTTTCGAATGAATACAATAGGTACTTTCCTAAAAGTAACTTATCTTAGTTTGTAAAAACTTATTGATGTCGAGTTTACTATAACACATTTATGATTGAAAATGTTGAGGTTATGAAACGCATGACTCGAATGACAGACGTTTTTAGTTTTATTGAACGACTTTTACAGAGACCAATATTTTGCTGTCGTAAGCTGACTGTGATCATCAATCATTATAAAATGACAAAAGACAGTGGGATGTTTTCGTTCTATGTGCTGTTTTAAATTTGTAGTATTACTACAAGTTTTTAATTATTTCGAACAGCACATGCACATTGCTGTGGTATTATCCTTCTTCGTTATAAAATACTTTCGCCAGCCTCTTTTAGGTGTTTTAAGGTTAGAAGGCATGTATATTGTTTACCAACAACTATATTATCTCACTCTTAACATGTAAATAATAATGAACTTACTTCGAGTGTTTTTCATCCGTCACATAGATAGCGCTGTTTATGAAAATCGATTTTAACGCGTAATTTATATAATCGTTTTATTAAAAATCGATTATTATTACTATAGAAATCGATTATTTAAAATCGATTATGAGAAATTAATAATCGATTTAAATAACAATCGATTATTTTTAACATCCCTAATCCAGACTTGTTCCTATTCTAAGCCTAGTACCAATGCGCTTACGTTCTGCTCATCGGTACGCGGTTGCATCGACTAAATTCAGAGCGACCACAAGGAATGGCGTGTTACCATTATGCCAGTAAGAGATCTCGTTGGTCGTATGATGCCTGGTGCGATTTGCGATCACTTGACCCTGGGTTGGACAAAGTGTTATTGGGTTGTTTTTATGAAAAATTACGGGCAGTCCGGAGTCTGAAATTAAGCCGGGTATGGCATTAGACGTACATATTACATTGAGACTTTCCATAGAGATCTTTAGGTTATTATTCTTACACCAAAATGACAGAATTAAAAAAAAATGTATCCTAAACATGCAGGTGAAAGGTAGGTAATATCTAGGTTTTTAAAAGCGCTATTCTGTTTTGCCAGTATTAGACAAAATCCATAGATAATCGCATCTTTTCTTGACAATGTAGGTTATTAATAGACCATTATTTTTGTGCAATTATGACATATCCTACATACAAATGCGTCCTTTATCGTCATATAAGGTTACAGGGATCAAGCATGAGTTAGAGATTAGCTTATATGATGCAGCGTAAACATTTTAAATATCCTTGAAATCTTTTTGTGCATGTGTAAATGTCCGGAGCTTCACCGGACAAGAGGGTGAGCGTGCAATAACTATGCTCCAGTCATATGTCACCACAATAGTATTATAAATTACAGGATGCCCAGAAATTCTGTAAAATTCATAACGATCATTTTATTTAGGAGAGAGAGGAGCCACTGCCTTTAATAGAATATCGTTAACGTCATATAGGCGTGACGATGTTATTAATTTTACCAACAACAATTTGACTTATGAACTCTTTTTACAAGCTTTTATTTAACTTGCAATGTTCGTAGGGGTGTCTGTCTGTATTTACCCGATCCGGTATACGATTGAGCTGAAATTTGGCATACATATGTAAAGTCGATGACAATGCAATAGTATGGTACCATGTTCGATGTGTTTTTGCTATAAAAACTTTATTTTAATAGGTTTTTTTAGTTTAAAATTCTTTATAATTTGTAGTGATAGTGATTACAGTTAAATAAGAAGTTAAATAAAAAAATATTATTCATATGTCCGTTTTAGAATGTACCCTATTATTAGGTGCTTATTATAATAAAAATTAGTCCAAGATCTGAACATAATTTGGTTACATAACTTAAGAAAATTCGACGGTACGACAGCGTAAGATGATCAAGACTCAAAAAAAACGTAGCCCAAACTACCCCAAGTTGGATTCTGATATTTTTTTTTGGTTTTTATCACCGTAGGTTTCTGCCTATGTCCAGATAACATAATCGTGTTTAATATATTTTTTCTTAAGTCCTTGTCTAAAGGTACCTTGTCTGAAGGGGCGAATCACCGTCTAGTGTATATGAAATTAACTATATAAGAATACAAGAGTTAGTCTAATATCTTTTCTTCTAGATGTCCTATGATACGTGATAATAAATATATAGGTATGCATACATCTAGTTGCTATCACAAAGACGCCTAGACACACCATCCACGAACGATGCGCAAGTGTAAAAAAGAAGAAATACGTACATTGCCTACACAACTAGATATAGGTAATAATATTATAATTAAAGTCCATCTAGTTGTTGAATATTATAATTGAGTGCTATTTTTATCCAAATTAAAATAATGTATGCAGATATTGTTGCGAGGCAAGCCTCATAAAATACATATTAGATAAGATCGTGTGAGAGGCTGCATATAAATTAAATAAAAAAAACAACATAAATGAATATTAATAATATAGTTCAAGAACGAGATCGGAATGGCAGGAAACATGCTGTTGATCATGCGTTTGTTAGAATATTGAATTATTGCTACAAATTTATTTTTATTAAAAACATATTGAAAGTAAATTTTTGTTATCTTGGCCACTGACATGTATTTTAAATATAAAACAGTGATTTTAGTTATCTTTTTAAGCAATTAGGTATTCAATAGTCTTTGTTTGTGATCGCCGAAAAGGGGCACTTGTCTCGTGACAACGGACACTCTGCTTGTTGTCGGTACAGTTTAAAAATATTAATATCAAATAGTAGTATTATCAAAATAAAGCAATATTTAGTTGAATATATTAATATTATATAATATTAGCTAATTGGAACCAAATCAGCATAACCACTATGTCTATAATGGGAATAATATTAATATATTCAACTAAATATTGCTTTATTTTGATAATACTACTATTTGATATTAATATTTTTAAACTGTACCGACAACAAGCAGAGTGTCCGTTGTCACGAGACAAGTGCCCCTTTTTGGCGATCACAAACAAAGACTATTAAATACTTAATTGCTTAAAAAGATAACTAAAATCACTGTTTTATATTTAAAATACATGTCAGTGGCCAAGATAACAAAAATTTACTTTTAATATGTTTTTAATAAAAATAAATTTGTAGCAATAATTCAATATTCTAACAAACGCATGATCAACAGCATGTTTCCTGCCATTCCGATCTCGTTCTTGAACGTATTTGCGCCTTTATGAAAAAGGGGACAACCCGACATTTCGCGAACGCGTCAAATCATAGAAATCCGCTAATCGTAACAGCCGCTGACTACTCTCCTCCTATCAGCCGCTACCGGCGTCCGCGGCATGTTCTCACCGACCCTCCCGATGCCCTTACATCCCTTCTTTCGGATACCGATACCGCACACAGGATTAGACACCGACCTCGCCGGCGAGGTCGAAGAATCCCTTGCCCGCCGGCCGGTGCATAGCACCACGGCGAGACACCTAGTATACGCCCTCCCCCATAGCGACTGCCCAAGCCGAGGCCGTTCCTCGTTGAGGCGCCCTTGAGCTAGTTGCCCCAATGCTCTTCTGGCTCGAGCGTAGTGGTTGCAAGCTCGTCTCTTGTCCGGTGAAGCTGTAAAGGCCCCCGGGCCAACAGCGTAGATCATTCACAAACACACACACGTCAGGAACTTAAAAACCAAAAATAAACCAAAAAAATGTTTTATTTCGTAACTGTATTTGGTGAATGTATAGTCGGCAAACTAAAAAAGTCTAAACTACAGCTATACGGCAACCGTAGTCCCAAATGCAGTATTATAATCGGACTCACGTCGTAATGTAACGGATTTAGGAGTAAAAAAGGTAACGCATAACGGTGCCGAAACCGAACAATGAACTCGCAGTATTTCTTGTTATAAAAAAACTACTTTTAATCACAGTTAATGCGAATTTAGGTTATTGTGTTATAGGTACATACAATGTAATGAATGATAATAATCTTATGAAGTGCAATGAACCTTAGTACTGACAAAAGTGGTCCTAAGATAGTATTTGATTGTATTTTACAGCAGCAAAAAGTTCAATTGGGCTTTTTAACTTAATCTCCCGTTACCGTTACGATAGATTAAAACAAAAATTTATCTGCTGAATCGGAGGTTTTTGTTTTTGATGGTGATAGTGATCATCGTTTACAAACTATCGACAGTAACACTGACCAAACTATAGATAGTATCTTCAGACATCATGATCGTAAACTTATGAGCGTGGACTCAGATGGTAGTCATGTGAATGTGACCAAGACTCTGGATAAAATTGAAGTCCGAATTTAAGGTTGTTAAATTTTCGATGACATAGGCCCGTATTACACAACAAAATCAATCCTGAATCTAGTTTGAAAACAAATATTTGAGTGCAAAAATCATCGATCGAATCGATTAGATTATGTTATACGCTTACGTTAGGCGTTCGGTTGTAATTTGTACCATGGGTGCAGGTTGTAATGATGTAGGAAAAGAAATAGCATCATAAATTATTAGTTAACATGTTTTAATATTCGACGTATTTTGCTTAGTTTTGTCATATAAAATGAGTAACAGATCCTAAGTATAAAACTCAAACGTTTATAAACAATTAAACAACATAGGGCCCTAATTCGATTTAACAAAATTCTCCTAAAACAAAATCTATCTTGCTCTGTGTCTTAGCCGCCGCTTAGTAGTATACGAAAACAACTTAATACCGCTAATCCTCTACGTTTAAGATTCGCTTTTAGCCAAATTTTGTCAGTAGAATTGTGTCTCTGGTCAAATTTCTGCTCCGTAGATAAAGATTGGCCATAATTTTTTGGATAATAATCATTTAGCGCTTACTAATTTTAAATTATAATTAATTCTTTCATTTATTTACTAAAAATACGATTTCTTAAGCGAGATAGAATATTTAATTGATAGTTTTGTCTAAAGGTAATAAATAAAATCAAGCTTATTTTTGTGTGAAGTCAGCGTTCATTTTAGTAAGGCACAAATTGCAGTCGTGCAAAGCTTTTTATAGAATCGCTTATGAGGTTAACCCAGGTCAGGTTAATGGAAATACAAATACTCAGTGTTCAAAAATGCTAGCTTTTTTGTATTTATCGACCTTAATTACAAGGTCTAAACGTGAGCTGCGCTTTTAACAAGATTTAGTGCTTTTTACTTTTGAATCCCGCCTAGAACAAATATTTGTGACCACGGAATATACAATTTGTTTTTTTTTTGAAACAGTTATTAAATAGCTTTGTTTCCGTGTCAGCACGAGGTCCTGAGTTCGAACCATGAGGTGATTAAAACCAACGAGGCTGTTATGAATCAAAATCACGCTGTTTTATTAATGTAAACTATTATATATCTATATTTTGCTATGGGGTATGGGAGAATAATGTAGGCTCGTCTATAAGAGAGGTTCAATCAACCAAATTATACTATCTATCTATCTATCTATATCATCACGCCAGCTCCCTCGCGGGGTAGGCAGAGAGTACAGAGTTCCAACAGGTTCTTTCCTTACATACCTCTCTGGCTTCCTCCACTCTCATAGTTCGTCTCATACACACTCGTCGGTTACGGAGACTCTTGACTTGCCCTTCAGCTAAGACACAGTCTATTTGGTCATGGTAAGATAGTCTAGGTCTTCCCCGGCACTTACATCCTTCCACTTTCGCATTGTATATCTGTTTTGTCATTCTTTCTTCTGGCATTCTTTCTATATGCCCGAACCAACGGAGCATACCCTTTCTCATCTTTACACCGATACTATCTTTCATACCTACTCGCTTTCTTACTACGCTGTTGCGAATACGGTCGGTCAGCGTGACTCCGCACACATCTTCCGCAGAGATCGCATTTCGACCGCATTTATCCTGCTTTCGTTCTTCTTCTTACAAACCCAACTCTCACTGCCATATAACAGCGTTGGGACAAGCACTCCGTTATGCATGGTCAGCTGCGCCTTTTGGCTTAAGTGCCGGCTCCCAAGTAGCCTTCCCATCGCACCATTCACTCTATTACCTGCATTCACTCTTCTCTCTATATCAGCGGTGTATTTCCCATCCTTACTGAAGGCGCATCCAAGATATACAAACTCATTCACTTGCTCCAGCACATCGTTACCAACCACAATCCTTGCATTCATTCTGGTTTCTTCCCGTTCAAAAACCATAATTTTGGTTTTCTTCACATTCAAATGTAAGCCACTAATCATGACAAAGGCGTGATGATATAGATAGATAAATGAAATGGCTACATGTTTCCGTCATTTACAGGGGAAAAAATGTGTATTAATAGAAGAAAGAGAGGAAATATAAACTTTTTTTTTTTAATTTTTATTAGGAGGAGAGGATATATTAATTCGCTGAACAAGTAATCCATATTTAAGGGGAGATGATAAAAAATGTCATAATACTTTGTTTCCAGCATGCCCTACACGGAGGCGTGCATCCGCGAGATGATGCGGTACGACACGGTAGTGCCGCTAGGTGTTCCTCACCGCGCCATGGCCAACGCCAAACTAGCCGGATACGATATACCTGAGGTACGTTTATTTGAAAGAAACTTCTATATCTCGTCACGCCTATATTCCCCAGGAACTTCTATATCTATTCTATATAATACAACGCTAAGGGGCTGCCTATTAATCATGTGTTTTTAGCAACTTTTTAACACTGCCCCCCTACCCCTGGTGATACGTGGTCAGGTTTTAGACTAACGTGTATTTTATTGGCACAATTTGGTATCTTAAAATTTTTCAACGTCACGCGCCGCTTTTCGTTTTGCAAATCACGCGTTTAATAAAACAATAACCCCTTGTGATATTTTGGGATTCCCCCCTTTCATTAACATTATTATAGGCATATGTTCGATTTGTTATGGACGAAGAAATTCATGAGGAACTACTATTCGCGAAAACTTTGGAGACTGACATTAAATGTGAATCAATATGTAATGTCCAGGGTGATTTTTTAAGAAAAAGTTGTTTCCTTTCACAAACGTTATTTCGGTGGTAACAGATGGAGCTCCTGCCATGGTTGGATTTATAAACCATCTTAAAAGAATTATACTAGAGGTAACTGTAATTCACTGTCATCCACCGACAACACCTCCTAGCGAAAAATTTGAGTGATAGATTACACCAATCGCTTCAATGTGTGATTAATACAGTTAACAAAATAAGAAGCAATGCGTTGAATAGGTACGCGTTTATTTGCACAATTGTGCGATGAAAATGATGAAGACTTCCAACGATTGCTCTTAGTACACTGATTGTCGAAAGGTACATGTTTAACAAGCTTTTACTCACTTTTTGAATCAGTTTTAGATTTTCTGGAAAGTAAAGATCCAGATTTAAAAAAACCTGATCATTTTGAAAGTAGACATCGCGTATTTGACAGATTTGTTCAAAAAATTTAATGACATTAACTTACAATTACAAGAGGACAGCCTCAATTTAATAAAAACAAAGGGTGTAATTTCAGCTTTTCTTGGAAAATTGAACTTTGAGGCAAAATATTGGTCCGCGCGAATTTTCCCAGTTTTCAAACTTGTCACAGGTAGAATGCCTTGATGAGGATATTCAGACATACGTTTAACAATTAATTGCCCTGCATGATGACGTTAAAATCAGATTTGAAGATATTCTGACGGTGGAAATATCACCATGGATCAAAAATCCATTTGATGAAACGGAAGTGGAGAATGTGATATTACAAGAGGCGCTACTCGAGCTTTAGTGTCGTTACAAAACTTTTAACAAAAAAAAGGAGCAGATTGAATATCACGGAACGTGGAGATTTACGGTTATTCGTAACGAAAAGTCAAATATTAATTATTTGCTGTCAATCCTTCAAGTCCATCCCTACCATTAAAATTATGACTATTTTGTGATTGCCATTGTAGAAGTTACGTTACGTTATTAATGTTAAATTTTAATTATATTGCGTCTGTTATCATATTACAATGTAATATGATAACAATAATAATAAATAGTGTAATAATGACATATTTGAATAGATACAACACAAAAAATATACTATTTTTCTTTTTATTTTTACCACTCCGAATGGGGAGTTTTCTGAATAAAATAAGTGAGAATTGATTGGTTCCTTGTGCTGTGAGTAAATGTCAAAAAAGTAAAGTTGGATGGAATCACTGTTTTGATTGGCTAACTTTACTTTTTTGACATCCACTCACAGCACAATCAATTAATTAATTAACCAATCATTCTCACTTTTTTTCCGAAAACTATTAATTCGTGGTTGGAACTCAGCCGCAAAGCAAATTTCCATAGAAAGATCTAATCTTCATCTTTTTGTGTCGATTTTTGGGAATATGGTAGAAATGTAGCTGCAGGGGGTCCACCGGAACCAGCTAAATTTTGAAAGTGGTCTATGAGTAAAAAAGTCTGGGAACCTTTGCCCTATATCCATATAGGCCTATACAAGGTGTAACATAATTAACGCAAGACCTGAAAGTAGTTTGTAACTGAATTGATTCCAACAATTTTAATGAATCTTATTTTTTGTCTATCTATCTATATCATCACGCCAGCTCCCTCGCGGGGTAGGCAAAGAGTACGGAGTTCCAACAGGTTCTTTCCTTACATACCTCTCTGGCTTCCTCCACTCTCATAGTTCGTCTCATACACACTCGCCGGTTACGGAGACTCTTGACTTGCCCTTCAGCTAAGACACGCTAATTATAATGATAATTCACAACAACAAAAATTGGCATTCTTTCTATATGCCCGAACCAACGGAGCATACCCTTTCTCATCTTTACACCGATACTATCTTTCATACCTACTCGCTTTCTTACTACGCTGTTGCGAATACGGTCGGTTAGCGTGACTCCGCACATCTTCCGCAGAGATCGCATTTCGACCGCATTTATCCTGCTTTCGTTCTCCTTCTTACATACCCAACTCTCACTGCCATATAACAGCGTTGGGACAAGCACTCCGTTATGCATGGCCAGCTGCGCCTTTTGGCTTAAGTGCCGGCTCCCAAGTAGCCTTCCCATCGCACCATTCACTCTATTACCTGCATTCACTCTTCTCTGTATATCAGCGGTGTATTTCCTATCCTTACTGAAGGCGCATCCAAGATATACAAACTCATTCACTTGCTCCAGCACATCGTTACCAACCACAATCCTTGCATTCGTTCTGGTTTCTTCCCGTTCAAAAACCATAATTTTGGTTTTCTTCACATTCAAATGTAAGCCATTGTTCATGCAGTCGTCTCTCATAACTGTGACTAGTGTTTGCAGATCAGTGGCTGTTGGCGCTATCAAAACCGCGTCATCTGCATACAATAGGTGGTTTATCACTAGATCACCCATTTTTACCCCTTCAGTCATCGCATTCAGTCTTTGAAGACTATTATCCAGATACACTATAAACAGTCTAGCGGACAACACGCAACCCTGCCTGACGCCGATTTTAACGTCAAACCAAGGTGACATGTTACCACCCACCCGTACGCATGCCTTGCTGTCCACGTAGGTGGACTGGATGGCTCGCAACAGGGTGCCGTTTATACCATACTCTGGCAAAATGTCCCAAAGTCTCTTTCGCACGACTCTATCAAACGCCTTCTCCAGGTCCACAAAACCGCAGAAAACCTTCCGGCCTACTGCCAGATGCTTTTCTACGATGTTGCGGAGGGAGAAAACTTGATCCGAACATCCTGTTCCAGACCTGAAACCTCCCTGTGCCTCACACAACACTCCATCGGACTTCTCGCGCATTCTCCGTTCAATAATTTTACCATACACCTTAGCTGCCAAGCTGATCAAACTGATGGCCCTGTAATTGGCGCAGTCATATTGTGAGCCTTTGCCTTTATACAAGGGTACTATGACTGCGCGGCGCCAATCTGTAGGGACTCTACCGGTCTTCCAGCAAAGATTTGCGAGGACCCAAAAAGCGTCCCGGACGCAAGTTCCACCATATTTAATCATCTCGGCAGATATCATGTCTATTCCCGCAGCTTTACCATTTTTCATACTTCGTATCACCCATTCAACTTCTTCCATAGTGATGTCCTCTGTGGATTCTGGTGCCGCAAACTCGCTCGGCTCGTCTGTAGCATCAGCATCCGGGGCATTCTCATACATTTCTCCAAAGTATTCACTCCACCGGTTTAGCACAGCTTGTGTGTCTGCAAGAATGTCACCATCCTTAGATTTTATCTTTTCCATTCTGGAGCCTGACGAATCACCTCGAGCCTTTCTCACCTTGCTCCTAAAGAGTTTGGTGTTATTCTCGAAGTTCTTCGTCAGCCTCTCCTCCTCAATCAATCACACTAGCTCTTTCACGCTTTTCTTTCACTAAGGTTTTGGTGGCATTCTTGCATTGCCGGTATATTTCTTTCTTCTTCTCCGTCATACTGTCATTTAGATTCAAAGAAGAGACATAGTCCTGCCACGCTTTCTTCTTACCTTCTACAGAGCTTTTTAACTCTGTGTCCCACCATGCATCCCCTTTTGCTGTGCTATGCTTCTTTGAGCAGCCACATACTTCTTTCGCTGATTCTACCAAACTCTCTTTCAGACAATTCCAGCATTCATCTATGTTTGAGTCCGAAGAACCAGCTGTCAAAAGCTTGTCCCGGACTCTGTCTTTATACGTTCTCCTCACGTTCTCATCTTGCAACTTTTCAACCTTGATTCTTTCAAGGCCTCCGAAGGGGATACGCTCTCGCCAGTGCCTCCACTTCCTGAACAAACCACTAAACCGCGCAATTACGAGATAGTGGTCCGATTCAAGAGTGGGGCCTCTATATGCACGGGTATCTTGAAGTTTACTTCGGAGACGGTTATCTACCAGGATCAAATCTATCATGCTTTTCTGTTCATTTCTTCTCCACGTATACATATGAATATCCTTGTGTTGGAATATTGTATTGGACACAAGGAGACCTCTTTCCAAACACACATCTACAATAAGCTTACCTGCATCATTCACTCTCTTATCACCATAAATTTTGAAAGTGGTCTATGAGTAAAAAAGTCTGGGAACCTTTGCCCTATATCCATATAGGCCTATACAAGGTGTAACATAATTAACGCAAGACCTGAAAGTAGTTTGTAACTGAATTGATTCCAACAATTTTAATGTATCTTATTTTTTGTAATGTACAAAATATGCTGTTACTTCTTCAGTGCGATATAACAAACTAATTTTATTCTTGATTCAAAGAGATTTCAAATGCATTTCTAAAACATATTTCTCAATACGCACACAATCACATACCAGTTTAATTGTTAATTGAGGTATAAAAGTACCTAGGTAAGTAAGTAGTAAGGGTAAAAAACTTATAGTTTGAAATTTGGTCTATTGATTTTGTGAAAATTTTGTGAATTTATTTAATCAGGGTGTCTGAGGTCTTGAATTATTTACGATACACCTTGTATATTACTAGAACGGGTATATTATGTCATTTTACACACACATGGCGGGTATATTATGTCATTTTATCGCGTGGGATTTGAAAATCAGGTGCATTTGTTATTATTTTTTATATATAGGTACAATACTGTATTTACACAATGATTACCCGTTTCGCTTCCATGTTCTAATTAGTCAAAAAACTTAAAAATATTTATAAAATTACTAGTAAACACTCTACGGCACACAAGTTGTCAACTTAACCACGTGGGTGACGAAACTGCGCCAAAGTAGCGGCGTTTGAATAGAACTAATTTAATTGCATTTTTCGACAATTATTTTAGCCGAAACTATTAATATTTTATTATTAATAATTTTTTTTTCGACAGTGGGATAAAGTAATCAATCAATTAAAACTATTTAAAAAAATATGCATCTACCCTAATAAGCTGTTATTAGATTCGTTCACAAACTTTACTGTAGTTTCCTCAGACTGTGTTTGAAAATATCGCAAAAAGACGACGGTCTCCAAAGAATCTCGACCTTCCCTAAGTAAACAGATGTATCTGAAAAACGCAAATTTTACAGGACAGCGTTTTGAATGTTTGATCGTGTATCATTTGAAAGGCTTTTGTCATTAATTAATGTAATTAATACACAGTATTTATTAGCATATTAGTTATACTGTGACATAATTTTAATTCATTAAAAGTGTCGAATAAGTTTTATATACCACTAAAATAATTTTACATGGTATATATAAAAAGTATAATCTTATAAGTTCTTAATTTTTACCACAAATTTTTAATCTTCATGTTGTACAATAAGTTTTACATTATTATAATGATAATTATTAAGAATAATCTTCAATCGAATAGTCAAAAAATAACAGAGAGCATAATTACTATGGAATGTCATAATTGTAGATGGAACATGTAGAAATAAAAAAAAACAACCAGGTACCATACCTTCTACCTACTATTAACATGACCAAACATTATATCAAAATATCGTGAGAAAATAAGATAAAATAAGATGAATCTTCTTCAATATCGCCGTTACTATTTAGAAGATCTCCGGGTCGCAATGAATAAAAAAATGAACAACATTGTTGAGGTATGCTATTGTGTTCGTAGAAATATTTAAGATTATTAAATTTAAGTGTAGGCATCTGAAGTTCCTTTATACGCTGGTGTCAGTTTTATTTGGGAAGAAATTACACCAGTACAGGGAAAATCAACGGCTGGATGAGATGTAGCGGGCGAGTTAATACTTAAGACTTCGGAAGGAATTCTTCTTCAATTTTCACAATTTAAAGGACACTGTCATACAGTTATATCTATAGGAGTATTGATATTAGAATAACTTAAGTCTACAGGAAAATTTTGTTTTATTGTAGATGTATTCAATAAACACATTGGACTAGCTTTACCATCTGCTTACACTTCAACTGCTTCTGGCAGATCACTTCCGGAAGCTAATACATAGGTGGCAAAATGCAAAATGAAAATAAATATTATATGACCTAATATTGGAGGAGATTATTGCCAAGTATATCGAAATATCGGCAGCTTGAGCAACATTTGGCGTATTGACAAAGGTTAACTAGCCAATTAGTACCATCGAACCTTCGAGACAAAATGTTCTCAGGTTGCCAGCAGGCCACCTAGATAGGTGCACAGAATCGTTGCGTATAAATTACTCATAATACGACAGATCAAAAAATATAATTCGTATATGGATTAGATAGTCCATACGGTCGGGTCTTAGTATTTTAAGCCCCACCGGAAAAATAGGCCCCAAAACTATACAACTACACACTCGGGTGATGCTAAGTTCTGCAGGCAGCTTAATGGATAGATATTCGAAGTCCTTGCGACACGATTTACGGTCTATCAATACAAGACGCATTAAGAAACTAATAGAGCAAAACAAGTGCTCCAAAATGTTCGCAAGAGATGCGTCTATTGGGCAAAGCCAGTTGACAAAGCTGAAGACTGAGGACGAAAACGTAACGTCGAATAGGTCAGAGGTGCTCAGGAAGAAATTAACGCACAGTTTTTGAAAGCGGTAGAAACGCCGGTACCTAGTCTTTCAGAAGCTATTGAATTCAATCTTGCTTGAAGGAAAAACGGCGGAGGCATGAAACCGGGGTGTGTGGTACAGTTATTCAAGAAAGTTGATAACACATTTGAATAATTATAAGCTCATCACATCGCTGAGCCATGTTGATAAGTTGTTTTCGAGATTGATCACAAATCGCCTCGAACGCAGGCTTGATGACTTCCAGCCTGCCGAACAAGCCGGTTTCCGAAATATATTATAGACCACATACATACGCTGTGGCAGATTATACAGAAGACTGAGGAGTATAATTGACCACTATGCTTTGTGGCCTATGAGAAAGCCTTCGATTCGATCGAGACTTGGATGGTTCTTAGAACTTTCTAGCGTGCCGCGATTGACTGTCGGTATAATGAAGTGTTTTAAGAGTTACACACGTTCAGTCGAGGACAACATTAAAAAAAAAGTTAAATATTTTTGGTCAAATGTCGCTAGTCGGAAGAATAAGTCTAATTTTCCATCCTAGATGTACTTTAAAGACATATCCTCTGACAACTCCTCAGAAATATATAACTTATACTCAGCTTTTTTTGGTTCGGCTTACGAATCCTCTTCACTCCATTCCGATAATTGGCAGCCGAACAATAACTATTCAGATATTTCTACTTACATATCTGGTGGAAACACCACAGAAGATGTTATGAAAAGGGAATTAAATTAAACCTCTACATCCATTTAAAGGACCTGATAGCATACCGCCTAATTTTCTTATAAAACATGTTTGGAAACGAGCATTTCCGGTACCGGTTTATAACAAAAATTAAGGAGAAATTACAGTCCATTTCTATTATCTCTACCTTGGCGAAGCTTTTTAAAAGGCTTGTGCACGGAGTTTTGTATCCTCATATCCGTCCACTCAAAATACCCAAACAGCATAGTTTTCCTAAATGGCACTCTACTACTACAAATCTAATGATATTCATTAATTATTTATTTGAGAACATGGATCGTAGAGTTCAAGTGGACACCGTGTACACTGACTTTCGAAATGCATTCGACAAGGTGGATCATACATTGCTTTTAGAAAAACTTGCTTTCCACGGAATACGTGGTAACTTGCTTCGCTGGTTTGTTTCTTATATTTTTAATAGAACTCAAAAAGTTATCGTAAATAGATTCGTATCTGACTCCAAGGGCCTCCTCCAGGCGTCCCGCATGGATCTATTCTAGGCACTTATACTTCTAATTAACGAAATGTTTTACGTCATATTTATAATTGACGTAAATCATTTAATTAATTCAAAGTTTTAATGTATGCAGATGACATAAAAAAATGCAAAACTTGTAAAACTTAGCACGATCACTTCTGCAGGAGGACCTTGATAGACTGAATGCTTAATGTGAGGAAAATAAGCTCTTTTTAAGTCTGCCTAAATGTCAAACCATATCATTCACCAAAAATAAAATTCTAATAAGATACGCTATACATACACACATACACCCAAATAAAGTCCACTTGGTGTTGTGATGGATTCATGTATGCACCTTAATATACATATTAAAAACATAATAAACAAAGTGTTTCGAATGTATGGTTTCGTCATGAGGTCTACGCGTGATTTCCTGCGACCATCTACATTTCTACTTTGGTACAAGTCTTTGATTGAATCATAATTAGAATATATAGCCCTAGCCCTAGCCATAGTCCTTCCAATTTGGAATCATTTTTATGCTAAATATAGCAAAACACTAAAGTTAGTTCAAAATAAATTTATACTTGTCATTACAAATGTAATAACTCATAGTTGCCCTATGAAAACTCCTAAAACGATACCACATCCTCAGTCTTAAATCTAGACTCTTCCTTTTTGCTGCAATGATGCTTCATAGCCTTTATAACAAAAAAATTGATTGCATGGATTTGACAAATACACTGGGCTGGTAGTTTTACATTCAAAAATGCAGAACCAACGCCGGTGCGCGAGTACCTCTACGTCATCTCGTAGAAAATTATAACGCAGACTGCATTGAAATAGACATTTTTGCCTTATCCAGACAACAATTCAAACGTACGGCAAGGAAATTACTCATTATAAATGATTAATCTTAGGTCCGTATTATATAACGAAAATCATTCGTGAATTTAGTTTTAAAACGAACTTGTTAGTACAAAAATCACTTTTTAAAACCAGATTCACGACTGATTTACATTATGTAATACGGGTCTTAGAGCATAATCAGTCATGCATATATTCTTCCTTCTTTCGTTCTTTATAACTTCATTATTAATTCGCGGACAATAGTGTGGGTTGTTTACATATACTATACGATAGCTATCATTAGTGTAAGATATTATAATACATAAGTGTTTTTGGGTTAAATTATTTATCTAAGTTTGGGTAATTCATGTCTTGTCGTGTAAGGTCACGTTGAATTTCGATCGTGTACTCTAATACAATTTCAATCCAAAACTACACACGATTTGTTCAAGACTGCCAATATTTATCGGATTGAAATTTAAACTGTATTTAGTTCGTGTCAAGATTTAGATTCAGATTGATTTAAAGATAAGGCCTACTGGTACTTACAAACGCGCGTGTAGTATTCATGTAGCAGATACCGGCGTATCTATAAGGAAATGGTAAAAATAAAATTATACCTAGGAAATCAAAACATTTTATGTAATTTTTAAGACACTCATATCTTCGTGGTTATTATAGATATCGGGGTGATATTTTGCAGGCATGTAGTATTATTGGATGCCCTGATGTCGAAGATGTATCAACTTTCTTTTAAAAAGGGCAACCGATTACTAATAGCAAAAATTAATGTTTGAAGTCGGCGCCGGTTAGTGTAATTTGTTACTTGGCACTGACTTCAAATATTTATTTTTTGCTTTCGAAGTCGGTTTCCCTTCTTTTAGAAGTTATTTATTTTACAATTTTAAGTGATGATTAAATAAATTATTAATAGTTATATACCTAAATTATATTATTTTGCTTAGGTCAACAGTAAGGTACCTACAGGACTGATTTAATACCCATAATAACGAAATCTATTCATTCGTGCTGTTTGTCGTTAAGAAGTCCCCTGGTGTATTTTTCAAGTCCAAGATTCAGTACCGATTTCATTAAAACGGGGTCACCTCGAAGCTATACTAAACTCAACGCAAAATCATCAAAATCAATTTATAACTAAGAAGTTATAAAAAACACAGGCGAATTGTAAACCTCCTGTTTTAAAGTCTGTTAATATTCTGATTAGTTCCATGATAGAGTACGTATAGGATTAATACAATACTTATAATAACTCAGTCTACAGATACATAACCTTTGTCGTTATGGAGTTACCTGGTGTACCTTCAAAGTCCAAGGTTAAATGATGAAATGAAAATTGGAGCACCTTGGATCTACATTGAACCCAATGCAAAAATAATTATCAAAATCGCTACAGAATTGACGGAAATATCGGTGAACATAAATATAAAAAAGCATACATACAGACGAACATACAACCTCCTCCTGTTCGAAGTCGGATAAAAAACTGTAAATCACGTTTCTACCACTTCTGAAGGATTACATAGGGACCGTCGATTTATGGTCGCGCGCATGTCGGCATGTTCGTCCTTCGTGCACTTATTTATGCCCTGTACCTATTTGACAGGCGCGCAAAGGTTCATACTTTCCTACAACATAGAAAGAGAATGGGATTGAGTGGAAAGCACCGATATATTTGATGGTTTGATGGATTCAATGGAACGATATTTTGCCAGCGAGTGTCTTGCTTACAGTACTGCCTTATCCACTGCATTATTGAGTTTGTTACTCGTGATTAATGTACATCGGGTTAAGGATTTAATAGAGGACAAAGTGAAAGGATCCATTTGGGTAGAAGTCTGTTGTCTGGCTTATGACAGCTTAATTGTGTTTAGCTATTCGTGTTGTAATCGTTTCTTAGCATCAATTAACGCCTCTTATACAGAAATGTGATCATTAAAATTTTGTAAACACTATGTAAACACCACACTAAGTTCACTTTCCGTTTCATGCTAGTACAACGGAAAGTTATCGTATTAGGGCTCGATTGTATCATCCAAAGATAATTTCTATGGTATCATCCTATATCTAGGGGAAGTTGTAGTTTCTTTGTCGTAGGGCCTTTGTTTTAAATATAAGTTAAAACTTTAATAAACATTCCACGGCATGATTTGCGCCGGCACTGTCTGCATGTATCTCCTTTGCCATCGTTTCTATTCAGTATGAACTGACGAAGATTCTCGAAGATAATTATTTAGTTATACCTTTTTTAATATTTATTCTCAGTGTACATTTATGTTACCAGATTTAAGTAATATTACGAAATAGTTTTGAATTTGCTAGGGTACATAGGTTAAGGCTTGCCGGACCGAGGATACCTCTGGCGCACTTCGACCCATGGGATCTTTTGTGCTGTCCTTGCCCTAATGCTCTTACGTACCTAAGGTGTCCAGTACTCCCTGTATTAGGTTGTAAATTCCAGCAGGGGGACAGAGCCGTAGTTCTTCTGGGTTTGGATAGGCCACTCCCAGCAGTTCCATTCGCCGCGCAGCCAGAGCGTCGCAGTGACAGATGACGTGCTTCATGGTTTCAGTTTCTGTGCCACAGCTCCTGCATACCACGTCGCCGCATAGGTTCATCTTGTGTAGATGTTCTTTCGTGCCATAGTAGCCTGTAAATGCTCCCGTTATTTGCCTTAGTTGTAGTCTACTATATTTTAGTAGTCTCTTGCAGTCGCTTTCACACCATGCGAAAAGGAATTCCTTTGAGTGTCGAAGCCCTGTGTGTTACTATTGCTGAAATATATTTCATGGTAGCATAAAAACAATATAATTAACTATTACAAAAACAGTAGTTTAATAAACGTGAATATTTTTTGTTTCGTTTTGAGTTTTACGTAACAGTAACAATTAATTATGGTTTAAAATACTGCACAGCAACGTTAATTGGTTACTCGTGGTTTTTATTGTTTTTAAACAAGTTAGGTAAGTAAGGTAAACTTGATGTTAATTGTGTTTTGTACACGAGGCACTGTACTCTCCTTACTACCTCCTCTAGAAAAGTACTCGTTAGAGTATCTACGAGAATGTTTCTTCTAACATTTCTACTATTTAAAAGATGTCTAGATGTATATCTTTTCTATTGAGACTTCGATCACGTGCGTGAATCACTATCAGCTCTTGCATGGTCTCTACCTCTACTGGTATAGATAAATGTCACGATTTATTCATATTAAAAAATAAAGCGTTCTGTACCCTTGTACTGTTTGCCGTTTCTTTCTCTTCTGTAGTATGATTGTAATCTTACTTTGCAATACGAAAGAGACGTGGATAGACAAAGTTTATTGATCCGTCTCCTTTTTCTCACGACAAATAAAAATTACAATAATACTAAAGAGATGTTAAATAGGCTGTGATAGCTCAGGTTACATAAAATGAAATTAACTTTATTATGGCACATAGGTTCCTGTATACGTATGTATGATGTCACAGTATATATTATGATTATGATGTACACTAATTGTATAGCTATAACCCGCCGTATTGGCATGCAGTCATTTTATTTTAGTGTTAGGGTTTTAAAGTAATATTGAGTCATTTGACAAGAATGTCATTTCAGTATTAGTTGTGGGTGGTAAATCTATACTAATATTATAAAGAGGAAAGATTTGTATTTTTGTATGAATGCAACGAATAAACTAAAATCTACTGGGCCGATTTCAAATACTTTCACCATTAGAATCCTACATTATCTCTAAGTAACATAAGCTATATTTATTTCTAGAAAATATTAGGAATCCCTACTAAAACTTCAATAATGTAACCCAAGGTGTAAAAAAATTTGCCATTAAATGTCTTTCATCGCATGCGCTGCGGAAACTATTGATGATAGAACAAAAAAAAGTTCTACAGTATTAAAGAAAATATCAATATCTACAAAAAACTTTGTAATACCATACGCCCAACTATTGTTGTTACGTCACTATAACTACTTTTATACATTTTAAAAGTTGATAGAAAAGCCGACCACAATCAGACCATGTTATCCATACATTTGTATTAATCCTTCTACAAATAAAGTATATTGTATTCAAGACTGTTTCAATACCTGTAGATTACTTTTTGTATTATTCAAATCAGACATTCCATTCAAAAGATATTACCAATTTCAAAATGTCAATCTAAACAAAATACTAATAGAAAAATAAACGCCGCCGCGCCGTGGCCGGTGTAGTCCCACGCAGCGCAGCGGGCAACACGGCGAAGGAGGGTGCGCGAGAAGGGCGTGCACATCTATGAAATAGGTTGCCGTGCGTTCCTACGCCGCGGATGCAATATCCACAGTCGTTAATATACAGAAAAAAAGTAGCGAACCCAATACACCACCTTGAAGGACTCCGAAATGAATAAAATTGTATTGGGACATTTATCTAAACTTATTTGCAATATTGAACATACTCTAACCAGCATAGGTTTATGTTCATCAGTTAAGTAAGACTTGTTATACATAGATTGTTAATGTTACCGCTAATTCTCGTAAATATTCGTTTGGTACAGCAACTGTACTAATTAAAACATTAAAATGCTCAACTAAACAAGAAAAAACTAACAACGTAATTTTAATGGATTTTACTGAACAATGTCTGCAGTTAATGTAGATGTAGTGGTAAAGTAATGTAGTTTTTTTTAACCGACTTCAAAAAGGAGGAGGTTCTATGTTCGGTTGTATGTATGCTTTTTTTTTTTTTATGTGTGTTCAGCGATATTTCCGTCAATTGTGGACCGATTTTGATGATTTTTTTTGCATTGGGTTCAGTATAGCTCCGCGGTGGTCCCATTTTAATTTCATTGGCATTGGACTTGGACTTAGAAGATACACCAGGGAACTTCTTAACGACAAACAATAGGCATGTGTAAATTGAGATATTATGGGTATTACGTCAATCCTATAGGTACCCTACTATAGAACCAAGCAGTATATTAGCCAACTTCAAAAAAGGAGGTTCATAATTCGTCCTTTTTTTATAACTCCTTTGCTTATGAACCGATTTTGATGATTTTTTTGCATTTGGTTCAGTATAGTTTTGAGGTGGTCCTATTTTATTGTTATTGGTATTGGACCTTGGACTTTGAAGATACAAGAGGGAACTCCTTAACGGCGAACAGCACGAATGTATAGATTCCGTTATTATAGTCATTATATTAATCCTGTAGGTACCTTACTTTACAACATAGCAAAATAATATAATATCGGTATATAAATATTACTAAATAATTCACTCGTCACTTAAAATTGTAAAATAAAAATCTTTTAACAAAAAAGGTAAACCGACTTCAAAAAGCAAAAAATAAATATTTGAAGTCGGTGCCAAGTAACCGACTGCACTAACCAGCACCGACTTCAAACATTTATTTTTTGCTTTTTGAAGTCGGTTTACCTTTTTTGTTAAAAGATTTTTTACATTTTTGTTCGCAAATATCATGAAGATTTCAAAAAATTGCCATCAGGGTTTGAACTCTACATCTTGTCAGTTCAAATAAAATAACATTATAACATCATGTTATTCATGGTTTCCAGGGTTCAATGATAAGCTTCAATTTCACAATGATGCACATGGACAAGAAGATCTGGGGGGACCCTGAGAACTTCCGTCCCGAGAGGTTCATTAAGAACGGAGAACTGGACGTCGCAAGCGACAAGTCCTTGCCTTTCGGAGCAGGTATGTTGCCGGTGGTGAACATAAAAACCAGTTATGTGGGATACCACAGTACTGGATATGTCGTAGTAGTACTAGCAAAATATTGTGATTTTGTCTTACATCTTTCACCATCCGTATGTAGCAATAAATTTTACGAAAAACTGTATGCCTTGTACATTTCGCATCACTCTCTTTATTTTTGTTTAATAACTGGAGAAGTATCCAGTCATATCTAAAACTCCATAACTCAATCCATAACCAATAACGACTCTAGCCCTGTCTGTGTAGTACTGGGATCCGTAGATATAGTAAGTGCATAGGTATTCTATTATTATCGACCAAACTCACCAGTATTTTTAAGGCAAGTGCCTTACTTCATATGGCATGGGTTTATTTAGGAAAAAAGCGACTCAAACTCCTCTGAATAAAAGTAACCTACTAGGGCTTTATTCCAGATAAAGATCTAGAATAATATCCGCAAGGATATTGACTAAAGGATCTCCTTTAGCCAATATGCAGCATGACCTAAAGATCCTTATCCGTTCGGTCTTACAACATAAGTATGGTTGGTTAGGTTACTGACCCAATAAATTTGATTAACGAAACATTAATACTTAGGTGCATAAGTTAAAATTGACGTTTACTGTAAAAGTGAACTTTATGATGCAAGTTATTAGAATTCAATTTTCATTTTTTTTATCACACTGCTTGACATTAATGTTAACTGGTGCAACTCGGCGTTATGAGTAAAAAATGTGACAAGCGATATATTTCATATCTACATTGTTGCCTAAATATGTACATACAAGGTTTTGTTTTTTCTTGATAGTGATTAACTTGAGTAGTGCACGAATTTACGGATAATAGTATTTTATTCATAGTTTTGAAAGAGATTGTAAAATTGGGAATATCAGCATTCTCGCGCTGCCCATTTTCCTGACGATTTCTATGCCCATTGCCGCGCGGGTGAATTGTATCTAAAGATCTGTATCCCGATGCCCTTATATCCCTTCTTCCAAGAATCCCTTGCCCGCCGGCCGGTGCAGAGCACCACGGCGAGAGTCCGTGGCGAACCTAGTAGTCGTCACCTACGTTCCTCCTTGAGGCGCCCTTGACCTAGTTGCCGCCTTGCCCATCTGGCTCGAGCGTAGTGGTTGTACGCTCGTCCTCTTGCGTCCTCCACACACACACACACACACACACAGTATCTAAAGAGTAATTTTGATGCAGGAAGGAGACTGTGTGCGGGTGAGACGTACGCGCGGCAGTCCATGTTCCAAGTGTTTGCTGCGTTCATGCAAGCTTTCCACGTGTCTACTGCCGACGGCAAGCCTCTTCTCAAGCCCGCTAGAAGAATACAAGGCATCATCACCACACTACCCGAGTTCTGGGTCAAAATAACACCCCGAACTTAAATGCCTATGAATGAATTAATCGTTAGATTAAAAACTTACTTAAATACCAAATGTTATGAAGAATTTCACGATTTATCATCAAAATTTATTGATTCTTGAGACCTAAAATTGTAGGCCAAATGTGAGTGTAGTCTGTAGGTACCTGAACAGCACACCTCTGCCGCTCCCGCTTAGGGAATATAGGCGTGACGGAGATTATATATTTACATTTACGAAAAATATTTCTGTATTATTATTAGCACATTAGTCATTCGTATTTAAAATCTCCTCCATTTTTTAAAGTCGAGCTGGGATCGTTGTTATGTATACTTTAATATAATTATGCATTTTAACAGTCATGCTACGGTGCACACAGAAAGGCTAAAATACTTCATTATATATGAAATAACTAATTATAAGCTCGTCTCGTTATAGAATTATACATTATTTGTGATTCATAATACGTGGTGTGATTTTAGTAGCCTTGGATCCTGGAGCAAAGGCCCTGGCCTCAACCCTGCCATTTTAACTTAATTGTCATTCATCACGGGCTGCAATAACTATTTAATTGATGTTGTGTCGACGTTGGCACGCTATTACATTATCAATAGTATGATTATACGATAGTGATTTTATTGTATGAATAAGACGATCATTGTATTAAAGTAGGCAAAAAAGCCGTCAAAATAATAACAGAGTACCGAATAAACAAACAATTAAATTTTCATTGTTTACCATAATACCAAATAACAACAATTCTGTCAAGTGCTATGCCTATGGATATTCATAGTGACATCATTTCACATTTCATCATTAGTTATAGGATTACCAAATCTGTTAAAAATCATCAACTTTAATGTCAATAAACTAAATTTTATTTAAAATAGCAATATCAGAGTCAAGCCCCCTGGTGACGTGTCCAATGCCTACTGTTAACTGGTAATATAAAATGAATAAAAAAAAACAAAATAGGAATAAAAAATAAATAAAAGTCATATCCACCTATTAACCTAATCGAATATCATAGCTGAAATATCTTTTTTTTTTTAAGTAAAGTTCCTGAATGAAAATCCGGAACACCAATGGCCACCTGACCAGACGCGCCGCGTCAAAATGTCATTTTGCTTTAGTATAGGTTTTCTTTAATGCCCTAAATTGTTATTGTTGTGGACTGGTTGCTATGTTACTTATTTAAGTGTTCTATTTTCCCATTTTTTCAGTACCAGTGAACAATAAGCATTGGAAAATATACCGTGTATTATATTTGAGCTACGTCTGTGACATTAGCGTCTGATAATGACTTTAGAGGTCGGTCGTCATAGCGATCATTGGGGGAGGTCCTGCAATGGTAGTCTTTTGACTGATAATGGTGAAAATGGTAAAACCCAATATTATACTTACGTAGTTTAAGAAGAAACTGTATGACTTACATAACACAGAAGTTACATATAAAACGAATTATATAATCATACAAATGAATCGGGTGGGTAAGGTTAATTTATATAAAAATCTATCTATCTATCTAATTATATTTACGGTTGCGATGTGTTTGAAATTTTTGTACTATCTATCTATCTATAACCTCACGCCAGATCCCTTGCGGGGTAGGCAGAGAATACAGAGTTCCAACAGGTTCTTTCCTTACATACCTCTCTGGCTTCCTCGACTTTCATAGTTCGTCTCATACACGCTCGCCGGTTACGGAGACTCTTGACTTTTCCATCAGATAAGACTCGGTTTGTATATAAAAATATACAGGCTTAATGAGATATTCTAATAAGCGCATAAATACTATACCAATTGGGGCAATAAACAAAAAATATTTACGTGTACCTATATGTATTTATATTTACGTGAATATATTTTAATAATAATTTATTTGTAAGTGAAAGGTTTGGCAGTGGCCTGCCGGCCATGATACATTGACAGTCTACAAATCAGAGAAGCGATGGCCCCAAGTTGGCACATGTATTCTTTGTCATCTTTTCAGCGTCGCTGTATTCACAACCAGAACAACTCAGATTTTTACGGTTCCGTAGCCCAAGCGGTAAAAAGGGACCCTTTGGTACGATTTATATCAAACGGCTCGACGTGGCCCGCGACAGATGTATTTTAAAATGTCAATGCGATATTAATCGTGGTTTTTAATGTGTTCTAATATATATTTACCTATACGGTTCCATTACTTATGTAAGAATGTTTTATTATACAACCTTGATCTTGTTAATATGAATTGTTAAGATAAAAATAGTTGTTATATCATCGGATTTCATCATCATCATCATCATCATCATCATTTCATAAGGGGTTTTCAGGTCCGGAAGAGGATGTTCGGATCAAGTTTTCTCCCTTCGCAACATCGTAGAGAAGCATCTGGCAGTGGGCCGGAAGGTTTTCTGCGGTTTTGTGGATCTGGAGAAGGCGTTTGATAGAGTTGTGTGAAAGAGACTTTGGGACATTTTGCCTAAGTATGGTATAAATGGCACTCTGCTGCGGGCCGTCCTGTCCACCTATGTGGACTGCAAGACATGCGTACGGGTGGGTGGTAACATGTCACCCTGGTTTGACGTTGAAATCGGCGTCAAGCAGGGTTGCGTGTTGTCCGCTAGACTGTTTATAATATATTTGGATAAAAGTCTTCAAAGACTGAAAGCGATGAATGAAGGTGTACAAATGAGTGATCTAGTGGTAAATCATCTACTATATGCAGATGACGCGGTTTTGATAGCGCCAACAGCCACTGATCTGCAATCACTAGTCACAGTTATGAAAGACGACTGCATGAAAAATGGCTTACATTTGAATGTGAAGAAAACCAAAATTATGGTTTTTGAACGGGTAGAAACCAGAACGAATGCAAGGATTGTGGTTGGGAACGATGTGCTGGAGCAAGTGAATGAGTTTGTATATCTTGGATGCGCATTCAGTAAGGATGGAAAATACACCGCTGACATAGAGAGAAGAGTGAGAGCTGGGTATGTAAGAAGGAGAATGAAAGTAGGATAAATGCGGTAGAAATGCGAGCTCTGCGGAAGATGTGCAGAGTGAAGCTGACCGACCGCATTAGCAACAGCATAGTAAGACAGCGAGTAGGTATTAAAGATAGTATCGGTGTAAAGATGAGAAAGGGCATGCTCCGTTGGTTCGGGCATATAGAAAGAATGCCAGAGGAAAGAATGACAAAACAGATATACAATGTGAAAGTGGAAGGATGCAGGTACCGGGGAAGACCTAGACTATCTTACCACGACCAAATAAACCGAGTCTTATTTGATGGAAAAGTCAAGAGTCTCCGTAACCGGCGAGCGTGTATGAGACGAACTATGAGAGTCGAGGAAGCCAGAGAGGTATGTAAGGAATGAACCTGTTGGAACTCTGTACTCTCTGCCTACCCCGCAAGGGATCTGGCGTGAGGTTATAGATAGATAAACTATTTCCGTTACGCGAATTGGGCTCCAGCGCCACTTGTGGCCAAATCTGGAACTAATTATTTACCACAGAGCATGCCGCCATACTTTTATCCTTGTTCGGCTCATAATGATAATAATGATGATTGTATACACCAGGAACAAATTATTTGGACTTCGGACGTCCCAGAAAACATAACTCAAATTTTATTTTCAGGTAAAATTTTTATATTATATGTTTCGTTTAATGTCAGTGTGTGGCACAGTGATAAAAAGAAAATAAAAATACGACAAAACACTTAAGGCAGTAAATGTTATTGTTATAGACTGTATATCATTCTATAGAGTAATACTTTAAGTATATTTTTATAACGCTAGTTGGCCTTCGCTGAAATATCATTTACTGGGTAGGTTTACTTTTGGTCTTTTAGATTTTGGTTAGCAGTTAAAAGAACTGCTGATGTGTAGCTGATTTGTATTTGTGATAAATTTATCAATGTTCTTTACCAATATAAAGAATTTACATTGTCATCTGGCACTAACAACCTACCAACAAATGTTTTGCAACGTAATGTAAGAGGATCTTTTCGTGCACATTTAGCCCCGAAACTAACACAAACATGGCGCGACATATCATTAAGGTATTAAAATATGTCTGAACTAAATGATTAAACGAAATCTGAATACAATATGAACAAGGATACCATGATAATGATAAATGGTCCTTCAGAAAAATCCAGTAGGGTTGTATCGACAGGTGCCGGATATAGACAATTTAGGATGTTACGACTTCACCACACCATCCATTTACCCCATAGTGAAAGTAGATGCTTTGAGAGTGGAATCTGTCCAAAAAATGATATTTCCATTCAGTTGACTAGTTCCGTGTCTGAGTTCCAGTCAAAATGAGGCAGGCGTCCAATTGCAGACTGTACTATATACTTGAAATAGTGAGCGCCCGATATTCTTGGCTACGTCTTGATCTTTTGGACGCTTTCAGATCCCAATTTTCGTACAACATGCTAGGCGTGGCTCTTGATATCTGGGTACCAAAAATCTTTAAAAAAAAAAGGTTTGCTGTTTGGTGCAGTCGGTTACTTGGCACCGACTTCAAATATTAATTTTTTGCTTTTTGAAGTCTGTTTCTCGTCTGGTTTTAAAAAAGATTTTTATTTTACAATTTTAAGTTATGAGTGAATTATTTAGTAATATTTATATACCGATATTATATTATTTTGCTGAGTTGTACAGTAAGGTACCTACAAGATTAATATAGTGACTATAATAACGGAATCTATACATTCGTGCTGTTCGCCGTTAAGGAGTTCCCTCTTGTATCTTCAAAGTCTAAGGTCCAATACCAATAACATTAAAATAGGACCACCTCAAAACTATACTGAACCCAATGCAAAAAAATCATCAAAATCGGTTCATAAGCAAAGGAGTTATAAAAAAAGGACGAATTATGAACCTCCTTTTTTGAAGTTGGCTAACATACTGCTTAGTTCTATAGTAGGGTACCTATAGGATTGACGTAATACCTATAATATCTCAATTTACACATGCCTATTGTTTGTCGTTAAGGAGTTCCCTGGTGTATCTTCTAAGTCTAAGCTTCAATGCCAATGAAATTAAAATGAGACCACCTTGGAGCTATACTGAATCCAATGCAAAATCATCAAAATCGGTCCACAATTGACGGAAATATCGCTGAACATACATAAAAAAAAGCATACATACAACCGATCATAGAACCTTCTCCTTTTTGAAGTCGGTTAAAAAGGTTTTCTTTACTTGGATGCTACTATTACGAACTAACCTTTCGCCGTGATGAGGTAGCATAACTATTTATTGTGTTCGTAGTATTTGTGCTGTGGCTGACTTAGTAGCCCTACAAGAGACATGGCTGCCCCCCACGACATTCCATTTTTAGGAACTATAAGTGAAGACTATGTATACACAGGTAAGTCGGCTGTAGATACATCCGCAGATGTACTGGTAGGAAGGCAGGGAGAAAGGGCATCTTTGATACGGTGTTAATTTTGGAATACACCAATTTGCGTCTGCCTTATTGATATGATGCCTTAATGGCCACAAGGCCATTAAGGCATCCATAGGAAGACGTTCTATTATAGTGTTATAAGTGGACATGCCAACGGATGCGCACGAAAACCTACCTGTGTTTTTTGAAGTCTTAAGAGAGATAAGTGCCATTGAAGCGAGAAATGATGTTGAAAGCGTTTTTATATTGGGTGATTTTAATGCTCACAGTCACGAATGATTTTTCAATGAACTTTTAAATTTTTGTTCAGATCAATCCTTGATTTGGGCAGACATAGAACTTTTGGGGATGGAATCAGACAACTACATATTTTTAAGTGAAGCCCATGGCTGTAGGAGATGGTTGGACAACTGTGTGGTCTCTCAATCTGCCTGGAAGACGGTTGTAAAGGCAAAAGGCAAATTGAAGAAAATATGTATGTGTTCGATCATCTACCTTTATTTATTGGGTGTGATCTGGAAATTGTCAGACCAAAATTTCTGATGCATAGGGAACCGTGTAATGGAGAGAGGATCCAATCACAGATCAATCGTTTTCATGATATATGTCATAATATTTTGCGTGAAGTTGATTTCCCTCGGGAGTTCATGAAGTGTAGCTACGGGTCATGTAGCTTGTCCCATCCCAGAATTATACTAGATAAACTATACAGCACTATTGTGCAAACTTTATGTGAGGCCGCAAAATACACAAAACCGAGAGGTGGAAAGTGTCCAAGACAAGCCGGGGTAGTATGCGGTTGGAAGAAACATGTGCGAGACGCGCATCGGGAGGCTAGGCTTAGATTTTGTTACTGGGTACTGGATGGACGACGAACGGCAGGAGCATCATATAACCAAATGTGTGAGGCTCGCAAAATCTTTAAAAGTCATTGGAGAAGTCGTCAGAATAACCAAGAACAAATTAAAATGGAAATGATCGCTGAACAAAGAGCCACAAAAAATTTCAGAAAATTCTGGAAGTCCACTGGTAAACTAGATGTCAGGCCCGGTCTTCCGGTGAGTGTGGGAGGTAAGAATGACTCTACGGAGATTGCAAATATGTGCATGGAAGTCTCCGTTGGGCCCATCAACTACTAAACACTGTGGCTGAAACTGATTGTCCACGAAAGGAGCCACCATTACGTTTCTCAGCCAAACAAGTTAAGAAAGCTATAAAGTACATGAGTCGTGGCAAATTTCCTGGACATGACGAGCTCAGTATCGAGCATTTTAAATTTGCGGGAGTTCACCTCCCGAGATTCCTGTCCCTGCTTTTCACGGTGTGCGTCAGTCATTCATACCTTCCAACGGACTTAATGAGAACTGTAGTGGTACCTACTCGTATTGTGAAGAACAGAACAGGGGATATCTCGGACACGGGAAACTACCAACTGATCTCCCTTGTGACGACAACTGCCAAGATATTGGACAGTTTGCTTGATGGCTATTTGTCAAAACATCTCAGCTTGCACGATGCACAGTTTGGTTTTCAGCCGGAACTGTCAACTGAAAGTGCGATCATGGGCCTCAAGCATACTGTCCAATACTAAACTGATAGGAGGACACCTGTGTCTGTGTATGCCTGCTTTCTTGATCTGTCCAGAGCCTTTGACCTTGTGTCGTACGACGTACTCTGGATGAAGCTCAGGGACAGGCGTCTACCGGCACAGATCCTCAATATTATTAAATATTGGTATTCGAACCAGACTAATAACGTAAAGTGGTCGAATTCAATTTTCGGAGTCGTATAGGTTGGAGTGCAGTAAATGCCCAAAAATCACACCTGACATTACCCTAAATGGCGTGAACATAAACAGAGTCCATAAATTAAAGTATTTGGGGCATTTCCTCACTGACGACCTTAAGGCCAATGATGACATTGAGAGGGAGCGCAGGGCTTTGGCGACCCGAGGTAACATGCTGGTTCTCCCGCTGTACCGATCAGGTCAAAATCACCCTTTTTAAAGCCTACTGCCAGGGTATGTACACGGGAAGCTTGTGGGTCTAGTACACCAAAAGGTCGTTGAGTAACCTGTGCACTCAGTATAATAACATTTTCAGGATGTTGTAGGGGCTGCCCCACTTTTGCAGTACCTCAGAAATGTTTGCAAGAACGGGCACTGATGGCTTTGCCGCCATCATGCGTAAGAAAACTGCATCACTGCTGCGCAGGGTGCGGGACAGCCGTAACAGCATTCTGGGGATGGTGGCGGAGAATGTGTCTTCTCGTATCCTTAAGCAGATGGTGTGGAGGACGATCAATTAGGACCGTTATCTTTAATTGATCGTCCTGCATACCTATACTATATACAATTTGTACTATTTTCGTTTTCTTCGTTTACTAACACTAGGCATAAGTCATTTGTATACGAGTACTAACACTTTGGATCAATGTTGCCCGTAAATAAAAAAAATATTTATTTATAATTACATACGCGGGAGCATGGATGGTGGAGGAAAGCCATCATCGTAAAAGCAAACGTTCAAGTCTGATAAGTATAGTGACATAGTTTAGGTGTTCGTAGCACTGGTTATGCGATGTTTTTAGCGATTACCTGGTAAAGCAACTTTCGGCCTAACATGGCTGAGATGGGAAACCATTTGTAGCAATTTCTTTTGAGAGAGTCACCATGCATTTAAAAGCACCCTCAGCCACCGGTCCAACTGTCACTTTATAATAATGCTGCCATTCATTTAACCCGATGCCATTTAAGCGGCTTGAGAAGTTTTGGCAGCAGATGGCCACAAAATTGCTTCCACCAATCCGTGGTTTCGCGTGGGAAGGCCTATGCCCAATAATAGTAGGGACAGTATTGTTTTTTTTTGGTGGTTCACCATGGCTCCCTACTGGATATCTAAGGAGTCTGTGATATGAAGATTGGATAGTAACTAGTGTGATATGAAGGGTGAACAAAATATTTCAGTCTTGAACTCGATCGGATGGCGGGAGAGTTTTTTCCTTGCGCTGGGTAGCGATTGGGGAGGCTATGCTTAGCAGTGGACGGGTAAAGGTTGAGATGATGATTTAGAAGCACTCAGCGGCAGTAAACATTATCAAGGATGGTAAATACATAGCTGATAGAGAAGAATAGTGAATGTCACGATGGACGGGCTACTTGGAAGCCGGCGCTCCAGCCAAATTTAACAGTTGGTCATACATAAGAATGTATTTGTCTCAAAGCTGTAATATGGCAATGAGAGTTGGGTATGCCGTCCATATAAGAGCTTCACGAAAAAGTAGAGCCCGGCTGCCGATCGCGCTCGCAACTGCCTAGTACGATATGTAAAGATGTAGACACCGGGGAAGATCTAGACTATCCATACCATAAGTGAATAAGTGAATAGAATAAGACATGAGGTCCTTTCTGTTGGGCAAGTCAAGAGGAAGCGAGAGTGGAATGTAACTTTATATTCTTTGTTTCCTTCAATAATTGCGAATCTTTCTATTGCCAATCGAACATAAAGTTGACGTTCTCTGCATTGGTTGCAGAATTCGATAGCGATTTTTTTTCGATAACTCTTCAACTCAGCGGTTTTTACATAGTCACGCCGGGGTCACTAATGTAGCAAGATTGTTGTGGCAGGATTTAACAAAGGGAAGATCTTCCAGTCAGTCGGGTATTGTGTCTGGCGGGCCCCGCGATGTATAGGGGTCACTATAGGCCAATCGTCCAGGCTACTCAAAACTAACTGGATACTTACAAACTCAAAGCCTCACTTAATCCAAACGTAACACGTGTTCAGTTAGTTATTGCGAATGAGGAATAAAGACCCACGCATTAAGTTTCACACATGTCGCGACACGTAATTTGTCAACTGACCTAAATAATGTGTGGCCTTGACCGGCCCGAGCATGCTCCGATCAGCGTTTTGTTAGCAGAGCAGTAGAGTAGGCATGCCTTCTACAGTATGGACTCATGACCTTCTGAAGGTCGCGGGTGGATACAGCAAAAGGCCTGGCGCGTGTCGTATCTCACGCACGTGGACGATGCAAATTTGATTAACGGTTATCTGCAACATCAATCAGCTAAACTACGTCGGAAATCAGCTTAGAGTCGAATCTAATCTAATGACGCCTTCGTAAACTAACGCAGTTCAGATAAAAAACGTCTTTCTAGAAAAAATCTAATATAACTTGCTCACATAGTGGCGTATAACGTTTCTGGTGATCGCGAGGTCGAGGTTTATATCCTAAGTTGGACAAAGTATGCTTTTTCTATACAAATATTATTGGCCTAGACTCCGGAGAGTCCAAAACTAGGCACGGTATATTAGCAATACCTCACCCCATTTTCCTACATCGTCAGCGTGAGTGCTAAAATCGTTGGTGATATGACAGTCTGCCACTTTCTCGTTGGACAATATAGACAAGACGATTTTCTTTGTTTTCAACAGAAGTATTCTATGTATCATGGAAGATTCAGAAATCTCCGTAAGGATCGCAGTGGTATCTTTCGCGAGACACTCTCTTTATAGCGCTTCGGATAAGGAACAAGCTTCGCTACTTCCCAGCACCCTCTGTGGGCATAGGCCACACTACGTCGCATTCCCTTTTTCAGACGATAAAACTTCCACTGCAGTAGAAAAGTCTTTCCCGAAGACTGGCTTGACGTAACTACTTAATCGGCGTTAAATAGATTTTTTCCTTAATTCTACAGGAACGAGAAATGACGCTATCTTACTGCTATATGAGAACCTGACCATAGGTACTTTGAATATGGGTGCCTAGTTACCTCATTTACAACATCCTATTGTTAATCATATTAAATTAATGGAGAAAGAACAACATTAAATAGGGCTATGTATTCAGTGGAGGATTCCAGTGGCGCCGGGACAGCACCTCTGCAAGCATTTGTTTGCTTTGTAAGCCCAAAGCATACATTTAATGCACGCTTTGACGATTTTCAATAAAATTAATGACCTTAATTGGAATTTCAATATAATAATATTTCATTATAATGTAACATGAATTTCTACTTTTAGGCCTAGAACAATTTAATACAACTTCAAATCCGAGTGGCAACGTTTTAGATTTAATCTTTACTAATTTTTATATTGGTATGCGAGTCTCTAATTACCCCATTGTAAGTGTGTACTGGGATTCTTGCATGAACAATAATTCAATCGAAGATGCCATAGATAATTTCTATACTAAATTTTTATGATTGCTTACGACTATACGTACCTACGAAAATACCCACTCATCTCAAGCGTATCCGTAATGCACGGTATAGAGCACCACTCATAAAATTGATAGCCGAAAAAAGTAGGGCACACAAAAGGTGGAAAAAATTTGGTAACCCCCTACAGATTATGACGAATTTTCATACCTAATACGAGGCATGCCTTTTAAGTTTTGTCGTTTGAAGAAAAAAACACAACTAGAACCTTATAGTACTTTTTATTGTTTTTCAAAGTATTCACCACGTAGCTTAATACACTTTTCCATTCGCTCAAACCAGTTATTATAACATTTATTCCACTCTAAATTGGGGGTGTTCAAAATGGCTGACTTGAAAGCGGCGACTGCTTCTTCACCGGACTGGAACCTTTGACCACGAAGACTTTTCTTAATTTTAGGAAATATAAAGAAATCGTTAGGGCTTTGGTCAGGACTGTATAGAGGATGGTCAAGAATTTCTACTTTTTCCTGCTTCAAATACTCAATTGTTTGACAAGCGCTGTGTGAGCTTGCGTTGTCGTGGTGCAGAATGATGCGTCGCTTTGAGTTAGATTTTCGAAGTTCGGCGATGACTTGTGGTAAAAAAAACTGTGGTATAACACTCTGCGTTAACCGTTCTACGATCTTCAAGTGCAATAGTCGCAACATGGCCGTTTTTTCCAACGAACGTGGCCACCATCTTCTTTGAAGTGCTTCGAGAACGAACAACTTTAGTCGGTTTTGGCTCGTCTTGAAAGACCCAGATTGTAGATTGTTGTTTGGAATCAGGATCGTAGGCATAGATCCAAGATTCGTCACCACTGATGATGTCGTAGACGTGATTTGACTCTCCTCGGTTGAACCTTTGCAGAGTTTTCTTACACCATCTGACGCGGGCCGCCTTGTGATCGTCGGAAAGCAGATGCGGTATCCAACGGCAAACAAGCTTTCTTACACCAAGCGCTTCATGCAAGGTCTTCTGAATGGTTGTCCCTGAGATGCCTAATAGAGTCTCTATCTCTCGATACGTCACATGACGATCTTCGAGAATTAGTTGTCTGACAGCAATAATGTTATCTTCAGTGAAGGCGGATTTTGGGCGTCCTTCGCGAGATTTGTCACTAACACTAGTATGTCCACGCTGGAATTCTAAATACCAGCGTTCGACAGTCCGCAGACATGGGGCTTCATCACTGAACGCAGATGTTAGCTCTTCAAAACACTAAAGCCGTGTCAGGCCTCTTCTAAAGTTGTGGAAAATTATTGCACGAACATTTTCCTTAGAAAGATTCATTTTCGTACGTAACCTGACAGATTCCAATCGACGCTGTGACTAAACAATAGCATTAATCCTAATACTTTCAGCTGTTTTGAGATTCAAAATTTAAACACATTCGAATATAGAACAATTCCAAATTCAAAATTTCCGGGAAATATGGAAACGACAGAACTTAGAAGGCATGCCTCGTATCTAGACAAAAGGCTTAAGAACAAAAGTTTTATACAGTTTATATTAACAATAGTCAAATGTGGATATAGAAAGATTCCAAACAATTCTGGAGCTATGTGAAAAGTATGAAAGGTGGTTAAAACCGCACAACATATTCAAAAACTTTTTTCAATGGGCAAATTAAATACGATAACAACAAGGACATATGAGAAGGCTTTAGTCGTTATTACAGTAGCGTTTTTATCCAACCATTGAATACCTATACTTCTCCTCCCTGTGGTGACTATGGTTATGTACACTCAGTCACTTTCGATTCTTACTGGATTGATACATCGAGAAGTACCTTCGCAAGCTGAATGTAAACGAAGGACCAGGCAGTGACTATATCCCACCCATACTATTAGTGAACTGCGCAAACACACTCTGTTCCTTTGTCAGTACTCGATCAGTTAACGAAGGAATATTTCCGCAAATGTAGAAAGACGCTCATATGGTACCGATTCACAAGAAAGGATCCAAACTGAACGTACAAAACTATCGTCCAATATCAATTTTAAATACCATTTCTAAGTTGTTTGAAAAGGTAATATATGATTTCAAACAACCAGCATGGTTTTCTTAGGTGTTACTCTGTCAATTAGGCGAATTCACTCACTATGTTCTATGGGCCATGGATAATGAATCGGAAGTTGATGTGGTCTACACTGATTTCTAAAAGGCTTTCGATCGTGTAGACCACGTCATCTTGTTGAATAAACTGTACAAATTAGGAATCCGTGACGATTTGCATAGGTGGGTCATGTCTTATATACCAATTATATAATTATAATATAATACGATTGTGTGTCAGGCTGTGATTGTGGGCGGTAGCAGGTCAGAGTTTGTTTCAATATAGTCAGGCGTGCCTCAAGTCTCACATCTGGGACCATTTTTTTATAATTCTTTTTTGTATGACACTGACACTCGTATGACAAATTCCAAGTTCCTCTTGTACGCTGATGACAAAAAAGTGTTTGTCAAAGTTGACTCTATCGAATACTGTATAGGTCTCCGGCAGGATTTAAATAAGCTCTCGGACTATTATGCTCTCAATAGAATAACAGTAAACATAGATATACTTATCTATGTTTACTGTTATTCGTGTACATCACATATACCCGTAAAAAAATCCAATTATTTTTAAGTATACTACTAATGGCAATCAACTCAAGAAAGTCACGGAGGTACGAGATCTTAGTGTAATCTTAGACAGTAAAATGACATTTTACAGACATATTAACGCAGCAGCTGACAAAGCTTAAAAATACCTCAGATTTTTAAAACGTGTATGCCAACTTTTTACCGATGCTTAAAGGTTGTATACTTTGAATATGTGCGTAGCATCTTAGAGTTTGACAGCACTATTTGGTCACCCCGTTATGCTATCTATATAAATCAACTCGAAAAGATTGAGAAGAAATTAAATACTTAAAATATAAGAGTAAAATGTTTTTTGTAAAACTCATACGGTGATGCCTGCCAGCACTACAAGATCATGAGCCTCTCCATCAGGAGACATTACCTTGACATGGCATTTTTTTATGATATACTCCACTGCCATCTTAACTGCCCTACTCTTACATTCTTGTTTTCTCTCGCTGCACCACTTTATAACCAATTATGGTCAGAATGAACTAGTAGCTTGTCTTACCACAACGTACAATAAACTGTTCAGAAATGTCGATATTTGCGTTAACTCCAAACAAGCCATTAAAATAATAATAATTAGTTCGATACGATGTATACGACTTAGCGCGCGGCTATAAGCAGCGGTTGTTCTACGTAGAGATAATTATGCAACTGGGCTAACGAATGCATTATGCGCAAGCGCATCGCTGTTGTGTTGTGTGTGTTGCCTGTCATTAAGAAATGTAATTATACAGAAATTTGAATTTAGTTGTCACATGCTTTTGAACAGAGGTAAGTGCCTGGGTTTGAACCTGAGACCTCTGACTTTGCAGTCCAACGATCTAACCACTAGGCTATTACTGCTTTATGCTCTATAGTAGAATTTTATTAAATGAAATGCTTGACCATGAATTCCGTAGCTGTTAGTACATCACTATGTGGCGGAGAGGCCGCGGGACGCGGGACGGGGATGGCTGGGCGCGATGACAGCCACGGCAAAGCACTGCACTATATTACTTTACTCTATGGCACTGCGTCAGTGTCCGCCATTCAAAGCACACGTATTCAATTCTGTCTCCGTAATTGTCTTGTTACGCGTATCTAAATTATATACAGTCCAGTTTATGTCCTACTAACACCCGTAGGATAATCCTTATCATTTCCAAAAGCGGTCTAGTTTAAGCAGAAGTATTTCATAATATATACGAACAAATGCTATTAAGAGTTTTTAAAATTCCAATGGTATTCCTTGCGTTCTCTCTGGAAAAGATACACTTTGGTAGAGCGGAACCAGCGTTAAGTAGTATATCGAATCGTATGAAATTATAATTTTGTTACAAAAAAACATGTCAATGCAACCCATTGAGGTAAATAAATAGAGAAGCAAACGTCACTTGGGCGCCTCGAAAAAAGTGTAACGACTTAAAAGTATGCCGAAGTAGCTTTGAATCCAATAAATAATTTGGAGTAAACATATATCCATCTCTTTTACTCTTGTTCCCCACCATACCGGCATTACGTCGATTCAATAGAGGTAGCAATATTACTAGTAGTAGGAGGCTCAGTGTTGCTTACTATATGATTATTTCCCACAATTTAAATGCAAAATAAATGTATAAATTTTTAATGATGTTATGAATATAATTTTTTTAATATGTATTTTTTTAATTAACTTCGTTACATTTCAGAGAATCCAATACATGAATTAATAAAATAAATTATTATAGTACCTAATTCATTTTATTCTATATGAAATTAGAATTGTTATACAACTGTTGGAACTCTGTACTCTCTGCCTACCCCCGCAAGGAATCTGGCGTGAGGTTATAGATAGATTATTTGGATATTAGTTAATAGTGTCTATGAGGGTATGTGGTCAAACTATAAAAATATTATTGAATGAGTAATAAACAAAACACACCTAATGTTATCTATTGCATTATTTTCAAAATATTCAGGTTGATGGTTGCAGTCTATTCAGAGCGGGTAAAATTAATACAAATTTACAAAATGCTGTTGCCTATTTCCTGTTTCCTGGCGAACTGACAACTTCTTTGTCCAGACTTCTTTGTTGTTTGTGTTGTTTTCATGCTTGTAAACGTACCCACGACATTGAATTATTACCAGTGTATGGCTTTTTTTTAAAAAAAAGAAGATTAAAAGTCTTGGTAAATTCCCCAATTGCTTTCTACGACATGCGTGAGAACAAATGGGATTTGCCGGATCCATTAGGCAATTATGTAACATAGAATTGTGTACAATATTCGCTTTAAGCAAATAGCTTATTTATTTTCATAATATTCTAATTAAATTTTTGGAACCCTGTACTTTCTGTCTACCCCGCAAGGGATCTGGCGTAATACAAATTGCACCATTTGGATCCAAAAAAATTAACAAAATAGGTATTCATATAGTACATAATTATAGGTGACACAATCATTCAACATTTTCCCATAAAGGCGGGAACATCAAATGGTGTTTTTATTGGCAACACTGCATCTCAAATTTATTTTTCTAACTTGAAATCGGTTTTTTTATTTTATTTACTAGTAAATATATGAAAAAACAATAAACTTATGTATGGAAAGTAGTTCCACTTGCGGTATAGTGATTTTGTGACATCAAATCGCGTTCTTACACCACGCATTTACCTATTTTGTGATTTGTTATTAATACGTGTTACTCGAGAGACGTCAGGCAGGCCAATAAATGACAGAAGCTTGAAACTTGGCTGCGGGTTTATTCTTAGCCGACATACATTTAAGCCATGATTACACTTTGCGACCGCGACTCCGACCTGACAGCCTTGAAACGGTCAGGTCGGAGTCAGAGTTGGATCCAACCGCCGACACGACCGCGACTGCGACCAAGGACATTTAGTGATGCAGTCATGGTTATGATAAATATTAATGTATCGATATAATATGATACTGTAGTCGTGTAAAAAAATAATGTGAAAATGAAAGTGATTGATGATGTATCGAAACATCAATCTTTTATTAAGCTTTCTTTATTGGCGATGTATCGATGTATGATTTGAGGTTTTGTAAAAAAAACATCGCTTCGGTGTATCCTCAAATCGATATTTTATAAGTTTTTATTACACTTTTTTCACACATCCTGGTCCAAAATTTGTGATCCCTTTTCCAAACAATTGTGGGCATCTGCATGAGTTAAAATTTTGCATACAAATTCGCTGACGATGCAATAAGATAGTTCCTTAGAGGTATGTATGCTAACACTACACCTGTTTCTTGCATTGTACTAAACTAAAGCAAAATCGATACATAAATATTTTGCAATTTAAAGCGTCGATGTCTTGCGTATTAAAACATCGATATATCGTTTTTTTTACCTTAGCGTGCAGCGACATGAAATGCAGCACATTCCATGTCCCTGCACGCTACACGATCTTCTGTGAAACAGCACGCGCGCCGTCTAATCGAAGATAATTATTTCTCAGTCTTCCTATTTCTTTATTTTATCCGGAGCGGAAAGATGGAGATATATGAAAAATGGATCACAAATTTAAAACAGAATGACAAACAGACATACAAACATACAAAGTGTAATAAAGACTTGTAAAATATCGATTTATCGATACATCGATATTTTTAAAGCGACGTTTTTTTCATAAAACCTCAAATCATACATCGATACATCGCCAATAAAGAAAGCTTAATAAAAGATTGATGTTTCGATACATCATCAATTACTTTCATTTTCACATTATTTTTTTACACGACAACAGTATCATATTATATCGATACATTGATATTCATCATAACGATGACTGCATCACTAAATGTCCTTGGTCGCAGTCGCGGTCGTGTCGGCGGTTGGATCCAACTCTGACTCTGACGTGACCGTTTCAAGGCTGTCAGGTCGGAGTCGCGGTCGCAAAGTATAATCACGGCTTTACGCCGTTACTGCTGATCTAGTGTTATGTATATCAATGATGCAACCATACTGGATAGCAGTATATCGAGTTTTTAACCGTGTAAATATGCAGAAAGAACATCTATCGCTTCCGGTACCTGCTTCGGTAGCACAGTAGCCAGAACAGTCGATAAGTTTTACTTGATACATTATCTTGTATTAATTCTGATATAGATAAAAACATTTATTAGTTCACATGGAAAAATTGGGATTAAAATTTACCTCGCAACGGCAATAATTATGTTAGATTAGGAATAGGTATTCTAGGGTGATTATTTGATAATATAGTCCGTTGTTATGTTTGAGCTTTAAGTGATTATCGGTTTCAAAATCTGGATGCGAAGATAGAGTAAAATGAGAGATGTCTTTATGGTAACATACGACTGTGTCAAAAAAAACACACGAGGTCTTAGCACAAATAGTATATAGTAAAGAAGTGGATCTAAGCAATTTTTAGTTTGGCATTGAGGTAAATTATTGGACATATAGAATAAGAATGATCAGAAAACAGCAAATTATTATCGGTTCAATGTGCAGACGAGGTTTCGGTGAGGCTGTTTGGAACTACCAAATAAGATTTTTTTTATTATCTGTAGTAGTCGTCTTAGTCAATACTATATCTGTGCTTTTATATAAACTAGTGGTCGCCCATTGGTCGAAATTCAACCTACTCTTTCATCGTTTGCTGGTTATGTTTGACATTCAGTAAGGCTATGGACAAATAATATTAATGGCAAACAATATTAATCTATTCTCAATTTGACCACAGCCTTTACAATAAACAAAAGAGTATATATGCATGTGTGTGTGTCAAAAACATGTAGTGTGTGTAATGTTTTTTTATTGATTTAATGTAATTGTATGCATAATTAAAAAAAAAATTAGCATTCTGCACTCCTTCTCTATATAAACTATAAGTGTGGGAAATTTCATACTCCTTCGTCCGCGCAATTTTCGTAAAAAGGGGTACAAAGTTTTTGCTTCACGTATTAATATAATGATTGCCGTCTTTGTTTGTACACATACATACAAGGACTTTAATTTAGTAATTAATTTCAAAAATATTTATTTGTATTGGTGCTAAGCCGGGGCGGGTCGCTAGTTTGATATAATAATTGTTTAATTATGTTATAAACTTATTTTAATCAATCTATATCGAATATCCACATTCTTTTGCAAGAGCTCAGATGTCTATAATATCTATAATTTTGAAAATCTAACCTATTTTGCAAACGTTGCCCCGTTTGGGCAAACGGGGCGATGATGAATTGAGAGTGGGGCAATTTGGATATGGGCAGCGCAACCCCAGGGGTCAGAGGCTGGCCGAATATCTGGAGAAGGAGGGACTCTTTATGATGAACTCTTTCTTCCGGAAGCCGCCTCATAGGAAATGGACCTGGATGAGCCCTGATGGTTCCACAAAAAATGAGATAGACCTCATCATGAGCACCAAGCGACAAATATTTAATGATGTCTCCGTGATTCACAGGGTAAAAACCGGCAGTGATCACCGAATGGTCAGAGGCACATTAAATATTAATGTCAAAATGGAAAGATCGCGTCTGATGAAGTCTACGCTCCGACCTTCTTATGCACATATCCAAAACCCCGAGAACTTTCAACTCGAATTGGCAAACCGCTTCGAATTGCTAGACAGCAGCGCATCAGTGGACGAAATCAACAACAGGTTGGTAGAGACTGTCCATACGGTCGGGTCCAAGTATTTTAAGCCCCACCGTAAAAATAGACCTCAAAAACTATCCAACTACACCCGAAAAATCATGGCTGAGCGACGTTCCATGACGCTCCAAACCTCCGATGATGCTAAGTCCTATAGGCAGCTCAATGGACAGATACTGAAGTCCTTGCGACACGATTTACGGTCCTTCAATACAAGGCGTATTGAGGAGACCATAGCACAGAACAAGGGCTCCAAAGTGTTCGCAAGAGACGCGTCTATTGGGCAAAGCCAGTTGACGAAGCTGAAGACGGAGGACGGAAACGTAACGTCGAATAGGTCAGAGGTGCTCAGGGAGATAGAGAGGTTCTATGGGCAGTTGTACACCTCAGTGGCTGAACCTGTTGTTGACTTGGTAAAAGACCCAAGAGCCAAGCTAACCCGACACTACACTGAAGATATCCCGGACATCAGCCTGTACGAGATTAGGATGGCTCTCAAACAACTCAGAAATAACAAAGCGCCAGGCGAAGACGGAATTACCGCAGAGCTTCTGAAAGCGGGCGGAACGCCGGTACTTAAAGTCCTTCAGAGGCTGTTTAATTCCGTCTTGCTCGAAGAGAAAACGCCGGAAGCATGGAACAGGGGTGTGGTGGTACTGTTTTTCAAGAAAGGTGATAACACTTTACTGAAGAATTATAGGCCCATCACACTGCTGAGCCATGTTTATAAGTTGTTTTCGAGAGTCATCACGAATCGTCTCGAACGCAGGCTTGATGACTTCCAGCCTCCCGAACAAGCCGGTTTCCGGAAAGGCTTTAGTACCATAGACCACATACATACGCTGCGGCAGATTATACAGAAGACCGAGGAGTATAATCGGCCACTATGCTTGGCGTTTGTGGACTATGAGAAAGCCTTCGATTCGATCGAGACTTGGGCGGTTCTTAGATCTCTCCAGCGATGCCGCATTGACTATCGGTACATTGAAGTGTTGAAGTGCTTGTATAATAACGCCACCATGTCAGTCCGAGTACAGGGGCAGTGCACGAAGGCGATCCCCATAAAAAGAGGAGTAAGGCAGGGAGACGTCATTTCTCCGAAACTGTTTACGGCCACCTTAGAGGACGCCTTCAAGCTCTTGGAATGGCAAGGACTTGGCATCAACATCAATGGCGAATACATCACTCACCTTCGATTTGCCGACGACATTGTGGTCGTGGCGGAGTCGCTGAAAGATCTAGGACGAATGCTCGGTGACCTCAACAGAGTATCTCAACAAGTGGGTCTTAAAATGAACATGGACAAAACGAAAATAATGTCTAACGTCCATGTCGTACCCACCGCACTCACCGTTGGGAACTCTACTCTTGAAGTTGTCGACGAATACATTTACCTGGGACAGGTAGTCCGGTTAGGTAGGTCCAACTTTGAGAGAGAGGTCAATCGACGAATCCAACTCGGCTGGGCAGCGTTCGGGAAACTGCGCAACATCTTCTCATCCAAAATACCTCAGTGCCTAAAGACTAAAGTTTTTAGTCAATGTGTGTTACCAGTGATGATATATGGATCAGAGACGTGGTCTCTTACTATAGGTCTCATAAAAAAGCTCAGAGTTGCTCAGCGAGCTATGGAGAGAGCTATGCTCGGCGTTTCTCTACGCGATCGAATCAGGAATGAGGAGATTCGTAGAAGAACCAAGGTCACCGACATAGCCGTTAAGATTAGCAAGCTGAAGTGGCAATGGGCGGGCCACATAGCGCGTAGATCGGACGGGCGTTGGGGCAGAAAGATTCTAGAGTGGAGACCACGTATTGGCAAGCGCAGCGTGGGACGACCGCCTGCCAGATGGACCGACGATCTTGTGAAAATCGCAGGAAGTCGTTGGATACAGGTGGCATCGGACCGGTTACGCTGGAAAGCGATTGGGGAGGCCTATGTTCAGCAGTGGACAAGTATAGGCTGAGATGATGATGATGATGAACCTATTTTAAAGATATTGAAAAAAAAAAAGACATTTTTAAGATCTTTATAATATGTTTGGAATCTGAAAATAAAGTATAAGTTTATACAAAATGTAGCCTGTTTTATATGGTGATTTTTCTTTATGATTTCATGTCTATTTGTAAGTATTCATTATGTAAGTAACTAGTGTGTTTTAACCGCACCGTGTAAATGCTTGCGTAAATAAATCGTGCGTTTACCCTGTAATTCAATGTTACTGCGGTTATCCAGTAGACAGCGCCGACAGTTTTGAACGTGTTCAACGTTTCGTTCAAACACATTCTAATAATATGTGCTGGACTACTTAGCATTCACGATTTTTTCATCATAAATGCAAATTAGTTTGATAAAATGTGTCATTATAATTAAAAAAGCTAATTTCAGAGTCGATTAACAGTTATTGATACCTACTTACAATGTGTATAAACCTCATCAAAATACCTACCAACAACGTAAGAACTTAAATGAATACATTTGTCACCAAGAACATATACTTACATAATATTTGTGGAAACTATTTATCTTTAGATATCGGCGTTATAGCATTAAATACGACAAACTTAGATTTATTTATTTAACCTTAGGGAAACATACGGCATTATTATTATATAAAAAAGTACATCACTGAAATAGATATAGCCAATAAAGTTTCCACTAATGTGTTTGCATGGAGTGAATCTACACATCGATGTTACTAATATAAATTAAAAGATAAAGAGAAACATAATAAAACTAATACTGAATTTTTATTTAGAAACATATTTTTAAAAACAAGCTTTTATAGCAAAAACACGACGGAGACCGATAAGTACCATGGTACTTGTCAAGACAAATCCAACAAGCCCCAACACGTCACGGTTATGTTGAGTAGTTGTGTAGTTTCGTAGTTTCGTTGGCCACGCTCCAGCTCCATCATAAGACACTGGACACTATCCGAGTCCACAAACCTCGTATAGGCCAATCCCACGAGCCCAAACACAGCGGGGTTATGTTCAGTAGTTGAGACGTTCTATTGGCCACCCTCCGGTTCCATCATCAGACCCTGGACATCATCCCGGTCTACAGAACTCGTCAAGATAAATCTAACGCGTCCAAACACGGCGGGGTTATGTTCAGTAGGTAGTTAAATGGTTCCGTTGTACACCCTCCGGCTCCATCATCAGACCCTGGACATCATCCGGGACTACAGAACTTGTCAAGACAAATGCAACAAGCATAAACGCGGCAGGGTTATGTTGAGTACTTGGGTGGTTCCCTTAGCCACCTTTCCTCTTCATATTCCGACCCTGAACATCATCTGGTTGGATAGTACTTGTTAATACAAATCTAACAAGCCTAAATTCGAGGAGATTATATTATGTAGTTGACATGCTCTTATGGCCACCTTCCGACTCCATCATCAGACCAGCACCATGGTACCATAATAATGCACTGTCATGGAATTTACACACGTGTGCCAACTTTCAGCTCAATCGAATCATATTAATAAGCTGGAAGTACTTGAAAAATGGGTCACAACATTTGAACCGAAAAGACAGACAGACATACGAACATTGCAAGTTAAACAAAATATTGTAAAAAAGAGAAATTGTCAATCTATGACAGAAAGCTAAAGTTGGACTAACCGGTGATCCTTTTTATGGAACCATTAGGAGTTAAGGAGAGTCTATCGTATTGTTTATTATTTTATCCAAAAATCTCTCTGTTGCGTAGGTTTTTCTAAGGATGCAATTTTGATAACAGCTGATTTAATTTTATGTGAAAATATTGTGCTTCCCTTTTATAACAAAAACAATAGGATCCATAAGGCGCCCGGCCTGGCTAACGCCTGGTACGATGTTGTAAAAATAAAGTAAAAATGTTATGGCAGCATAGGAAAAATCCATCTAACAACAGCTTAACGCAAATAAATAACTACACAATAAGGTTGAAAAAAATTCTTAAACTAACGACATAAGCGAAAAATATATATCGCATAAGAATAAACCAGGCATGTACTTTTCAACGCAATGTCAACATTAGTTAAATTTGTTAAATTCACGCATTCACTCAATTTTTCTTCGGCTACCACAAGAAGTGCACAATACTATTTTGGAGCTAAAAAATAAAATTAGCGTTGGGTATGATGGCATTGCTACAAATGTACTCAAATCTGTCTCAAAGGAAATATCTGAACCTTTAAGCTATATATTAAACTTGGGTGTCTCAGGCAGGAATTTATCCAGACAAACTAAAAAGTACCATAGTAAAACCTATCTTCAAAAGAGATCTAAAAAATTACAGGCCTATCGCGCTCATCCCCATTATATCGAAAATTTTTGAAAGAATAATTTATCGTCTGATTTATAACTACGAGTATTTAGTTAACACTAGTAACATTTTGGTTAAAGAATAAAAAGGATTCCAAAAAAACAAAACATGATTGTAATATAACGTCTTTGGGTTAACGATAAACTACAACAACTATTTCTATATGTTAAGTATTATCGTAATGACCCTGAGTTCAACCTTAATTAGACGACTTTGTTTGTTATTTTAATTATTGGAAATGATACTATCTCTGCACATTGTACGCACAAATTTGATTTGCCCTGACCTACTTAGGTTTAAATTTAAGTCCTTTTAAATGTAGTCCGTCTGTAGCTCGTTAGCAAATTTCCGTTCTGAGATCAGATCCAGCTTAATTGCAGAATTTATATAAGACTATGCGTACGGGAAAGCGGTGGGGATGTTCTCGCGGGGAAGTTCTGCTGTCTTAAAAGTGTTGGGTCATGTAAGCTGTTTGAAATTTTAAATTTTCAAACATTATCTCAATTTTTATAGTGTCTCCAATTCTTGTCTTGTCTATATGGGGAGGTCGCCACAATTTTAACTCTTCGACCATATTGCAGGGAAGGAAGTGACCCGCGCCAGATAGCCACTGGAAGCAAAGACATTTTAGTGTACATGATAGTACCAAACGTTCGTCCGTTCACTGCAGGACAAAACCCTCCTATAAAGATTGCCACGATGCCTGGCATTGTGCGTATCAGCTTGGGTGACCTTCACCAGGTCATATTCCACCTGCCAAATAGGTGTTGCTACAATATAAATAGTGTCATTATTATACCGTGTATGTGTGTGCACAGTCTTAAAAGGATATTTTGGCCCGCGGCCAAAAACGGGATTAATGCTGTCATCTTTGGTATCAAATTTACCCAGGACCTTTTTTTTTAAATTACTAACCCTTTGGATCCACGTACCATAAGGTACGGCCAAACCAACATAGGAACTAAGATTATTAGTCTAAGATAGGAAGGATAGTTTAGCAATAAAGTACCAATCAATAAAATATTCTCTTGAAAAAATAATGTTGCCTCTGTAGTTTTAATTGCTAAAGTTCTAATTTGTATGTACCGTTGAATGGGTTTGAATTGTTGTGATAGTAATATAAAACGCGCTAAATTTTGGTCACTGAAACACGACCGTTTGCTGTGAACTATACTGTATATACAGACGAAATGAGAACCTTGTTGGTTTTGAACTCTTTTATAAATGGTTTATCACTACGACGACGGAATAAATACATACATATTTATTTATGTATTTATTTTATTTCAATATGTGATCTAGACTCAGACTGATAAAGCACAGGATATCAGTTCGCAAGAATGTAAAACCTTTATCTACTAAAGCGTACGATAGCAAAGTTGAAGGTCTGTGTCTGATATCCGATTTCTACTCATGCTGCTATCGATCGCTATAAAACAGAATTAAAAAGTTCGGACAGACTGGTGACCTATTGTGACAATTCTTCGTGCTTTGGAACGTTCACACATTATGTTGCTGGTCTCGAATGTCAGTCTTACAGACGCTGAACCGCATAGGGTACTCATGATACAGTATGACTTATTCTATCTCTTATCGATTTCTGAGTGGCTCTTACCTAATAGTATACAATTATTATAAGATATGGTTTCTTACCTCGAGAAGGGTTTACTTCTGGTAGAGGTTGGTCGTAAAAATAAAGTCTATGAACGGGTCTAGATTATAAAGAACGATTATACAGGATAGGCCTTAAAATATAAATAAGTAATGTGCACTTCAATGGCAATTATTACCAATAGTAACCGCTACCTGTATTTTTTCTATATAAAGCATAATCCAAGGAATAATTCTCATGATGTTAGAAACCCAACCCGAACAGCTTCGAACATTTGTGGGTCACCCAATGATTTATTCCGTGCGCTAAGAGAGTCAGAAGCAGTCTGAGCTCTAACCATAAGTTTATAAAATAAAAACTAATACGTACTAAGCCTATATATACAGTTTAAATACGCTATAAACCATTTATAACAGAGTTCAAAACCAACAAGGTTCTCAATTCGTCTGTATATACAGTATAGTAAGGCGTCGTGAAGGTCATAATAATAAGGCGTCGCGTAGTATGTATCTTCATGCCATGTCTATATGCAAGGCATAACGTAAATAACGCAAGACCTTAGACACCCCACTTATATATAATTGCTTCACAAATTATATAGGAAAACAAAACTCGACTTAAAAGTCGACTTTTAAAAAGATAACGCAAATTTTGTTAAAACTTTTATATCCTAATTAACAACGAAACCTATGGACGCACTACAAATAAATACACTACAAGCGCAGCTGCTACGCACGCACACTGTCGAACACCGGGTCATTCGCTTGACTATCAATACGTTAAGTAGTTCTGTTTTTGTAATATTGTCCTTATGTCTTGCGCATAAGGCACACGTTGCTTTACACTCGTTTGCAAGTATTTCACGCTAATTTCCGATTTAAATGCGCGGCATTGTGCACGGAAATGATCATGAGAGTAAGCATTTTGGATTGTTAACTTTCCATCACACTTTTCAGGCTTTAGACTGACAACTTTGCATAATTTTATTAATTAGAACAAACGGTTGAATTAAATAATTTCGTTAAGACTGGACATGTGTTTTTATTTTATTTTTACTTATTAGATATAAACAAAATTGAACAAAGTAGGCCTGTTTAGAAGATTTGAATCGTTACTATATTTACAATAAATGATAATTGTGGTGGTATACTTACACACACTTTCATCCAGATAGGGGCAGAATAAACTAACTCAAGGCACTATTACGGCGCCCTCTCAAAACACTTTTAAAATATCCATTACCTTGTTCAATGTACTTTAACGCCCGAACACGTAGTTTTTTAATTTATTAAGCACTTTAGTGTCTTTTCTTAAGTATTTGAATAGCGGTTTCAATTTTTTGTTCTTGTCTGGGTGCTATTAGATCTTTTTACGTACACAAGAGATTTAACAAGTCCCCATACACATAAATCGAATGGACTAAGATCAGGTGATCGTGGAGGCCATTGCACTGGTCCCCCTCGACCGATCCAACAGTTACCAAATTCAGCATCCCGATATTGACGCACACACATTGTCATCTACGTAATGCTCGTGTTAGTTTTCTAAATTATTGTTATGTACTGCCGTAAAAAACCCGATTGTTTGTAAGTATTTATGTTATAAGGAAGACGTTGGTCATTCCTAAAAATTCTTTGTGGATTTTGTTGATTTAGCTTAGGCTTAAAGCCAGTTGACGATGTTGAAAGCGGAGGACGGAAACGTAACGTCGAATAGGTCAGGCGTGCTCAGGGAGTTAGAAAGGTTCTATGGGCAGTTATATACCTTAGTAACTAAACCTGTTGTTGACTTGGTAAAAGACCCAAGAGTCAAGCTAACCCGACACTACACTGAAGATATCCCGGACAACAGCCTGTACGAGATTAGGATGGCTCTCAAACAACTCAAAAACAACAAAGCGCCGGGAGAAGACGGAATTACCGCAGAGCTTCTGAAAGCAAGGCGGAACGCGGGTACTTAAAGTTCTTCAGAGCCTGTTTAATTCAAATTCAAATCATTTATATGCTTCAATATGGGTTACAATATGGGATCTTATTATTATATCATTATGTTCTTAAGCCATATTCTACCAGTTAGGCATGCAAATATTATTATTTTAGAAGATAAATGTACTTATAAGATTAGTCTATGTCATTGTCTATAGGAATTAATTAATAACATATGCTTTAAATTAATTAAAAACGTGATTAAAAATTATATTAAATTGTCATTACATTATATATTTCTTAAACATAATACATTAGTCAAGTAAATATTCGTTGATCGTATCTTCGCCGATCGTATCGTCGCTTTATTTAATAGACATGTCTTTAGATGATATTTAAATAGATTGAAATTTTGTATGTTTAGGTAATTTATTATATAATTTAGATCCCATACATAGTGCGCTTTTGTCAAACAAAGCCGTTCTGTGACTACTTGCACAGAGTATGTCAGCATGTCTAGAACTTTTCAATTTTTGATACATGTGAATGTTTTTGCTTGTGTATAATATTAACTCAAAGATATATAGCGACGGGAATGTTAGTATTTTTAGCTTAATGAAATGTGGTTTGCACGTATCAGTGAGCTTTAGAGAGCATATAGCTCGTACGCATTTCTTTTGTGCCTTAAAAATTGTGTCTCTCTCTGTAGCATTTCCCCAGAATATGATACCATATCGTAGTACAGAACCAACGTAGCCATGGTAAGCTGATAGAAGTGTACTCTGGTCTACAGTTTTGCGTAACATGTAAAGGGCATATGAGTATTTATTTAATTTTGTACACACTTGGTCTGTATGTGATTTCCATTTCAGATCTGAGTCAACATGTATTCCCAAGAATTTAATTGTATTTATATTTTGTATTACTGATTCTTTGTATTTTATCATTAACGGGACTGGATGCTTATCTCTAATTTTAAACGTCATAAGATAGCTTTTTGTCAAATTTATTTCCAGGTCATTTGCAATTAACCAGTCAATGATGGAGTATAAAGCAGAATTAATTTCACGTTGACATGTTTCACGGTTTTCAGTTACAAACATAACAGTACAGTCATCTGCATAGAGTACCATGGGGTGATTTATAGATTTAGGTAGATCGTTTATGTAGATGTTGAATAGCAATGGACCTAGAATACTGCCCTGTGGAACACCTTTATAGACTTTTAATGGTTCTGACAAGTATTTAACTTAAGTTTTTGTTTCACGTGAGATGTTGGATATTTCGGTTTGTTGTTCTCTGTCATTTAAGTATGACTTAATAAGATCAAGAGCATTACCTCGTATCCCATACACTTCAAGTTTGTTTAATAAAAGTGTATGGTTCACGTAATCGAAAGCCTTGGTCATGTCCATGTACAGTGCTGCAACTTCTTTTTTATTATCAATACCCGTGATTACAGTATCAAGAAGAGCATGTATTGCCAAGTTTATGTTATTTCCTTTCCTAAATCCTACTTGTTCTTCAGCAAGAATATTGTTTTTTTCCAAGTATACCTCTAAGTTATTGTATATGACTCTTTCGAATATTTTAGCCAGGATCGGGATTAACGCAATAGGCCTATAACAACTCATTTCAGTTCTGACTTGTTTTTTAAATATTGGTTTGATCACAGATAGTTTTAATCTCTTCGGAAAATTTCCAGTTTCTATGCACATATTTACTATATGGCATATTACTGGTGCTTCGATTGCTGCTACTCTTTTCAGTATTTTACTGGGTATTCCGTCATATCCTGTGCTGTTTGTGTTCTTTAAGGCTTGTATAATTTCAGATATCTCTTTTGGAGTCGATGGTGATATAAAAATTGAGTTAAATTTGTTATAAGATATATTATAGAGTCTATTATTAATAATTTTAGCCTTTGCTTGTGCAACAAAAAAAATATTAAATTCATTAGATATGTCAATAGGATTAGTGATAAGGACGTTATTAACGTTTATTTGGTCAATTTTATTCATTTGGTTATAAGCTTTATATTTATTTATAACCTTCGACATTGCCTTTGCTTTATTTCGTGTAGTTTTTATATAATAATTGTTTTGAGATTTTTGGGTTAAAGGGTCTTTTGTTGTATATTTTGTAATAGTTTTTATATTTAACATTTGAACTTTTCCTATACTGCCACAATATCTGTCGTTTGCGTTTAGTACACGCTTTAATTCCTTTTGATATCCATTGTGTTCGTTTATGTATCGGGATTTTGACTTTTATGAGTGGAAAATATAAATCATAAAATAATTTTAGGAGATCATGGAAATTATTGAACGCATCATCAACTGTTTCTGAACTAGTGTAGACTTCATTGAATGAAATGCTTTGTATATATTCAACAAATTTGTTAGTATTATAGGTACAGTAATCTCTTTTGTAGGTATACCAATGAGTAATAGAAAAACTTTTTTGACTGGATATTGTAAAAGTTGAGCAGTATGATCAGATAAACCTAGCTCCAAAATTTTATATTTGCAGTCTCGTTTATTGCAGGCATAATGTCAATGCAAGTTCGACTACATAAACGTGTGGGTTCCTTTATAACTAGCTTGAGATTATAGCTAGCTAATAGCTGTTTAAATTCTATCGTTGCTCGAAGAGAAAGCGCCGGAAGCATGAAATAGAGGTGTGGTGGTACTGTTTTTCAAGAAAGGTGATAACACCTTACTAAAGAACTATAGGCCTATCACACTGCTAAGCCATATTTATTAGTTGTTTTCGAGAGTCATCACGAATGATCTCGAACGCAGGCTTGATGGCTTCCAGCCTCCCGAACAAGCCGGTTTCCGGAAAGGCTTTCAAAGTCAAAGTCAAATTCAAAAATGATTTATTTGTTTAGGCCAATACTTAAGCACTAACAAACTTCAAAATTATTACATTTCTTACATCTACCACAGGATCGAAATGCGGCCTCCACTGAGAAGATCCGGCCAGAAACTCAGCGGGCTAGTTTTAACTTAATTTCTTTGGCCTTTCTGATATCCTTTTTTTTCAAAATTGCATTATACAGCGTTGTTAATGCTCCTCAATCAGCAAAATGTTAATTTTGCTGATTGAGGAGCTGCTCAAACCCAATCTGTTTTGTCGTCAAAATAATCCGAAAGTTTTTACCTGGCATGCCTTTTAAGTTTTATCGTTTCCTTATTTCCCGGAAATTTTGAATTGGGAACTGTTCTATATTCGAATGTGTTTTAATTTTGAATCTCAAAACAGTTGAATGTATTAGGATTAATGCTATTGTTTAGTCACAGCGTCGATAAGAATCTGTCAGGTTACGTACGAAAATGAATCTTTGTAAGGAAAATGTTCGTGCAATAATTTTATACAACTTTAGAAGAGGCCTGACACGGCTTCAGTGTTTTGAAGAGCTAACATCTGTGTTCAATAATGAAGCCCCATGTCTGCGGACTGTCGAACGCTGGTATTTAGAATTCCAGCGTGGACATACTAGTGTTAGTGACAAATCTCGCGAAGGACGCCCAAAATCCGCCTTCACTGAAGATAACATCATTGCTGTGAGACAACTAATTCTCGAAGATCGTCATGTGACGTATCGAGAGATAGAGGCTCTATTAGGCATCTCAGGGACAACCATTCAAAAGACCTTGCATGAAGCGCTTGGTGTGAGAAAGCTAGTTTGCCGTTGGATACCGCATCTGCTTTCCGACGATCACAAGGCGGCCCGCGTCAGATGGTGTAAGAAAACTCTGCAAAGGTTTAACCGAGGAGAGTCAAATCACGTCTACGACATCATCAGTGGTTACGAATCTTGGATCTATGCCTACGATCCTGATTCCAAACAACAATCTACAATCTGGGTCTTTCAAGACGAGCCAAAGCCGACTAAAGTTGTTCGTTCTCGAAGCACTTCAAAGAAGATGGTGGCCACGTTCGTTGGAAAACCCGGCCATGTTGCGACTATTTCACTTGAAGATCGTAGAACGGTTAACGCAGAGTGGTATACCACAGTTTGTTTACCACAAGTCATCGCCGAACTTCGAAAATCTAACTCAAAGCGACGCATCATCCTGCAGCACTACAACGCAAGCTCACACAGCGCTCGTCAAACGATTGAGTATTTGAAGCAGGAAAAAGTAGAAATTCTTGACCATCCTCCATACAGTCCTGACCTAAGCCCTAACGATTTCTTTGCATTTCCTAAAATTAAGAAAAGTCTTCGTGGTCAAAGTTTCCAGTCCGGTGAAGAAGAAGTCGACGCTTTCAAGTCAGCCATTTTGAACACCCCCACTTTAGAGTTAAGGAATAAATGTTATAATAACTGGGTTGAGCGAATGAAAAAGTGTATTAAGCTACGTGGTGAATACTTTGAAAAACAATAAAAAGTACTATAAGGTTCTAGTTCTGTTTTTTTCTTCAAACGACAAAACTTAAAAGGCATGCCTCGTAATATCCTTTATTACACAGTCTAGTTTTGATTACCTTTTTAAATTTATTGATAGGCTTGTTTCGGATATCTATGGGTATTTTGTTGCAGAAGCGTATATATTGCACATGAAACAATTACTAATTCTGTGGAGGCGAGTAGAATGTACACTAAGATCATCTTTGTTGCGTGTATCAACATGATGAATGCCGCTATATTTTGTAAAGCTACTGATATTCTTTTTAACATATAGAAGATTTTCATATATAAATTGTGAGCTAACAGTAACTAAATTTTTCCTTAAGGGAAGCTCTCGGGGCCAAATTTAAATTGCTCGAACGGCCCTTTTCTGCAGAATGAAGATGGTGTTTAGTTCTGCAGAGCATCCGCATAGCAGTATGCTATATGACATAATACTATGAAAATTAGCGAAATAAACAAGTCTAGCTGTCTCAATATCAGTTAATAATCTAATTTTCTTTACGTCATTTGCCGCTAAGCTTAACCTACCAGACAATTGTTCAATATGGGGGCCCCATTGTAATCTGATACCTAGAAAAACAGTTGACTCTACAAGGTCTAAATCCAAGCCCCCGGCTCTGACGGCATTTCGAATCGCGTTCTGAAATGCCTGCCCGCCCAACTCATCTACCTCTTAGTGGCTATACTGAACGCCGCCATGTCGAACTGCACCTTAACCGCTAAGTGGAAGGAGGCGGACGTCATAGGCATTCCCAAGCCCGGCAAACCTCGCAATCTCCCCGAGAGCTACCGCCCTATCAGTCTCCTCAACTCCCTGGCCAAGATCTACGAGCGCCTACTTCTGGCGCGGCTCAAAGACTTCATAACGTCCAGGGGTATCCTTATCGACGAGCAGTTCGGCTTTCGAGCCAAACACTCTTGCGTCCACCAAGTGCACCGCATCACGGAGCACATCCTCTCCGGTCTCAATAGACCCAAACCCGTCTACACGGGCGTCCTCTTCCTAGATGTCGCGAAGGCATTTGACAAAGTCTGGCACAACGGCTTGATCTACAAGCTCTACCAATTGGGTGTGCCGGACAGACTCGTGCTCATCTTACGAGACTTCTTGTCGAATCGCGCCTTCCGTTATCACGTCGAAATGACGCGCTCCACTTCCCACTCCATCAGTGCTGGAGTCCCACAGGGCTCAGTTCTCTCTCCGCTCCTGTTTAGCCTTTACACGAACGACATTCCTCGTTCGAGTAAGGCGCATCTAGCCCTATCCGCGGATGATACCGCTCTCTACGTCTCGCATAGGAATAAGGGTTTCATTACCAGAAACCTTCAGGCATCCGCCAATTCCCTAGGGAATTGGTTCAGGAAGTGGCGTATTAAGGTGAACCCGGACAAGAGCGC